>CM023361.1:75704-199789 GCA_013282895.1 Eriosoma lanigerum
TATTCAATTAACAATCAATAAATTATAATAAAACAACATCTTAGAATATTTATCTAGAGCATAAAGAAAACAAATAAATATAATCATAAGTTATAAGGGAAAATAACATAATATTTGTTATATTGCCCAAAACATACATCAAAATTAGTAAAAAATATAATGTAAGTCTTTGTAAACTATGTCTTGTCAATTGCAACAATGCCTAAATTTGTATATAAATTAATTATAATACCTTCTTTGGTGTTGTATCTATAGTTTTGGAAGTAGATGGTTTAAAAGTAGATTCATTTATATCTGTGTCTATAAGAACAACGGCATCATCATCATCTTCAATTTCAATAATATCTACAGATTCTTGAGCAACTATATATGGTAGCTGTACGTGATTTGGTCATTATAAAATTAAAAAATAAATATTAATATTCTATCAATTACAGTTTAATTAATCACATTTTTAAAAATACAATACTAATATATCAAATACAATCTAACTAAGACAATAATTTGTATTGGACTACACTTAGTACCTTAGTTAAGAGCTCATTAAAATGTACTTAAACACAATAATGACCAGACAAACAATAATATATATAAAATACAATTGATATCAGTATTATCTATGTCAAAAGAGACGAAGGAGGACCAACACTTTTGTATATCACATTTGAAGGTTTAAGAATAACTGGTGATGATGATATAATAGTACTCTGTGAAAGTGATAACTAAATTAAATAATGTATATATATATATAAATGAAAAAGTTTAATTTAATAAACAAAAACTTTAATTTTATAAATTTGTTATTTATTATATATAACAAAAAAGCCATCATTGCTACCAAATTATTTTTTACTCTAAATTTGATAAATATAAATATTTTAAAAGTTCTATGAATAACTTTCCTATTAATTGTCTATTCAATTAACAATCAACAAATTATAATAAAACAACATCTTAGAATATTTATCTAGAGCATAAAGAAAACAAATAAATATAATCATAAGTTATAAGGGAAAATAACATAATATTTGTTATATTGCCCAAAACATACATCAAAATTAGTAAAAAATATAATGTAAGTCTTTGTAAACTATGTCTTGTCAATTGCAACAATGCCTAAATTTGTATATAAATTAATTATAATACCTTCTTTGGTGTTGTATCTATAGTTTTGGAAGTAGATGGTTTAGAAGTGTATTCATTTATATCTGTGTCTATAAGAATAACGGCATCATCATCATCATCATCTTCAATTTTAATAATATCATCAAATTCTTGTGCAGCTACATTTGGAAACTGTACGTTATTTGGTCCCTATTAAATTATAAAAAATTAATATTAATGTTCTATCAATTACAGTTCAATCAATCACATTTTTAAAAATACAATACTAATATATCAAATAAAATCTAGCTATGAAAATAATTTGTATTGAACTACACTTATAGAAAGTGATAACTAAATTAAATCATATATTTATATGTATATATGTATATATAAATGAAAAAGTATAATTTAATAAACAAAAACTTTAATTTAAATTTTAAATTTACTATTTTCTCATTAATTAAATACTACAAAAAACTATCATTGCTACCAAATTATTCATAGTTCTAAATTTGATAAATATATATATTTTATAAGTTTAGTGAATATATTATTTGCTAACTGTCTATTCCTTTGACAATAAATAAATTATAATAAAACAACATCATAGAATATTTATCTTAAGCATAAAGAAAACAAATAAAAATAATCATAAGTTACAAGGGAAAATAACCTAATATTTCTGTTATATTACCCAAAATATACATCAAAGTTAGAAAGTATATAGTATAAGTTAGTAAGTAGTTATAATGTAGTCTTTATAAACTGTCTTGTCAATTGCAATAATGCCTAAATTTGTAAATAAATTTATTATTATACCTTCTTCTTTGGTGTTGTATCTTTAGTTTTCGAAGTAGATGGTTTAGAAGTAGATTCAATTATATTTGTGTCTTTAAAAACAACAGCATTAACATCACCATCATTAGTAATAATATCTACAGATTCTTGTGCAGCTGCATCTGGTAACTGTACGTGATTTGGTCCCTATAAATTTAAAAATAAATATTTTTGTATAATGAAATATTCAGATTACTAAATAACAATAATACAAATTTGATAATTTATTTAATTTAAAAGAAAACATTATTTCCTTACATCAATTAACATTTTCGATCTTCCAAACTCTCTTATAATCTGTGTTAAATTGTTTGTATTCAAATTCTTAATTACATTCATAATACCATTTACTAATTCTTCATCATATGGTTTATCTGCATTAGAAAAATCAGAATTACTATCAGATATGATATTCTCAAAACTATTATTATTATTATTCTTACTATGAACATTACCATTATTTTCAATAATATTTTTAGCTCTGTCTAGAATGTTATCTTTATTAACAGGACCAATTTCTATCATTTCAACTTCTTTTTCAATTACTGAATCACTTGCAATAATTTCTTCAGGGTTTTTTAATATTGCGTTTCTATAATTATTATTTTTTAATTCCATTGCAAATTCATCAATTTTTTGAATGGATGAATCGTTTTGATCATTCTCATTGATATTTGAATTAATGGAACTAGTATCTTCAGTTTGTTCATTGTCAATATTCTCAGCATTTTTAGTTTTTTTGACTTTGTCACAGTTTAATGATTCATCTACTAATGATCGCTTTAAACTGTTTGTTGACTCATTATTAGACAGAACGGATGAAGATGTTGCTTCTTCATTGTGCGTATTTGAACTTTTACCTGAAAATATTATGAAAATCATATTAATTGACATTGTCAACATATAAGATATCAAATAATAATTATTTATTGAATTATTTATTAAACAAATAATGTTTAATTTATGACCAATCATAACGATTAAATCAGACTTGGAATAATAAAAAATAACTAACAACAATTGTTTAAATAGTTTAAAAAAAAATTTAGCAAAATACATCTATTTTGTATGTTATGTATCCTTAAATAATTTTTTCAAAAAATATATTTAGTATAAATTTAAATTGAATTATAAATATAATAATTACTCAAAATAAGATACTTCTATATGATACAAAACAAGCATACATTAGTATATATTATTTTGAGTTAAATTTAATGGAGATAAATGTATAGGTACTTATCAAAACATTTATGTTTATATTTCATCTATAACAATATTTAATTATAATAAACATTTTATTAAACAATTTATTTTAATATGTGTAATGAGTCAGGGTAATAATTTAAATTTTTTTGAACAATAAAATTTGTATTTTAAATTAAAGACACCAAATTAATTAATACTTTCACTATAAAGTAATATAATTTTATAAGTAAATATTTAGTTATATCCATTGAAGAACACAAACTGCTTAAGATATATAGTTATTATTATGAAATTTAACTAATAAACTAATTTCTTTTTACTGTCATGACACCAAATGATTAAAATAAAATGTATAAAATAGTATATTAAATAATTCAGAAATATACTAAGTTATCATTAAGTATCAAATCTATCTGATAAAAAAAATGTAACAATACTAGACATTTTTGGTTTTGAATTATTTGTAACCATTTAAGTAATATTATATTAATTATAAACATAAAATTTACAACTTAATATACAAAATAACAACTTTTAAATTACTTAACCTAACAATAATTATAACAACATATTGATTGACAAACAAATCTAAGTGTATGCAGTATACGTGTAAGCATATTTCACCAACATTAAATTAATACAATATTTGTTAATAAGTTACGAATTTTTGTTGTTTATCGAGCAAAAGAATTCGATGGAATACTGACTGTCATAAATCAAACCCTATAGAGTATAATAGCTTACCCTGAGCGTTGTTGGATTTATGTTCTCGATATAAATGTATATTCGATACAACAGATATCTTCTTTGCGGACATTTTGTCAGTGTTTTCTGCAGGCGTCTTCATCAAAACGAAGATGCAACACCCGTACGAAAACAACGACGGTTGATAATGGACAAATAATTTCCGCGCACTGACAACACGGCAGCAGTGAAATTTATAGTGAACAACCGATTATCGTAATAAAACAATAATCGAAATTCCACATGAAAATTGTTCTCTACTAATGGAGTTCCGTGTACGTTGATTGCGAACGCGTACGCACAATAGTCAATCGGTATGCCGTTTGCTTAACTTCTCCTTCTCCTTCACACTTTCTAACGTTGTTCGAGTCTTTTCTTCCATGGACCGTGTTATCGTTTTTAAATTATAATAAATTCCCCATTTTCAGAAGAACTTCGTCGTAGCCAGAATTCGATTACTTTTACTCTCCGGAACTATTGACGGTGGTATCGGAATTTTCCGGTCTACAGTTTTTCCGATGGAAACGGATAATATTTTACCCTCGTGGCACAAACTCGGAATTTTTCTAATCACCGTCCGCCACCGTGGCGTTTTGCCAATGAGAACAATGAGGGTTATCGCCTATTGTTACGTTCTCGAGCGCGGCAGACTATTGAACTATATGATAACATAAATCGTATGTTATCATATAGCTCCATGACGCGGGTCGGCGCTTTTTGATACCCGTGTCGAAATGAGATAGTGTCATCGTAATGACGATTTTCTCCCGTTACGAAAACGTTTAAACGACCGTTCAAGTGTTGTTGAATGTTTTAAAATGACGATTTTTCGTGTTTTTTTACAACTATAGATCTGTCGAACGACTGTTTACGACACACCTGTGTATTTTTATGGAAATTTTTCTTATATTATATATTATTTTCAGTGTGTACGTCGACTGACGACGATCGAAATTGACCACTTTAAACGTTTGAACGCCCGTAAAATCGTCTTTTACACCTTGAAAAATTATTTTTCAACCTATTTTACTCCGATTTTTCATAACTTATTTTGCGTTTTCGCGTCGTTATCGCGTTACGTACGTGTGTACGGCGACTGATAACAAATACGCGCAACACGACTCAAGTCACCTTTGTAGTATAATTGACCGTTTTAAACGTTGAAATGTCCGCATAATTTATATTTTTAATTAATATACGTATTTTTCATCGATTTCTTAAAATAATGTAGTGTCTTCGTAGACTTCTGCCTACATGAATTCCGCCGTAATCGAACGGGTTTTAATATATTGAAAATCGCTATTCTCTCGTTTCATTAATGTTGGATTGGATAGAGGCAGGTAGTTAGGTAGCATTTAGAGTCACGAAATTGGTGAAATAAAATATGCAAAATACACCTTCAGTTAGGAAAATAAGAAATTAGTAATAATATGACGATGACGACAATATCTCCGTCATAATTACGACTATTCATTTTTTTCGAACATTAAAAAATGTTTCCATCGGTCAGCAATGTTTTTGTGTGAATACAATATAATATGAATAATTTTAATTATTAATAATGATAATAATGTGTAAAATTGATTGACTTTATTCTAATAACTTTTTGTTATTTAATGGACATTTGTTTTACATTATTTTATTAATATAAATGTACAATAATATGCTTCAACATATTATCTATGCTCCGTGTTTTAACTTTTAGGAACAATTTAACCAGTTAAAACATATAGTTGCACTAAAAAACAGCGATGTATTGGTAAATAGTATCTTGAGTATACGCTATATTTTTCTCAAAATTACATTAAAAAAAAAACTAATAATCAATTAATAATTATATATAATAACTATAAATAAATTATAACTAGAATTCTACACTTTATTAAATTAAAATTTTAAGTGGTAAAGGTATATAATATACTAAATACATGAATTAATTAATAAATACATAATACCTTATGCCTTATACATTTATTTTCATTAATAAAATACACCTAATATTAAAATTTTATACATTTATTGTCATTAAATGTACAACAAATAAATAAATTATAAAATATTATTAGCGTATGGCTACCTAATACTTATAAAATTGTTATTTATATTGCGTATATGCACTTTTATATAAAAATATCGTTAAGAGTATGCGTCATATACTTCCGTATACGCTCCAATACATCACTGCTAAAAAGAAACAATGAATATGAATTAGTTATATATATTTAATTATATATGATACTTATAATATACTTATATATCATTTCAGTTATTATTATGTTGTAGTATAGTAATGTCAAAATATACATTTTATTTTAATTATATTATATTCCTTTATAAATACTTGGTGACATCAACTACCTACTATTTACTATGAATTTTTTTTTATTATTATTATATTATTAATACAAAATGTATACATATATTTTAATTTTGTAAATTTTTATAATTTAAACTGTTTAAACTGTGTGGATAACAAAACCAAAATTTAACAAATCTAACTTTTCAGCCATTTGGTCAACTGTATTTGATAAAATATACCTGCATAAAATATAAAAATGTTTTATGAATATGTTTAGTATTAATTTACAACCATTAATATCCATTGATACTTTATGGTTTAAAATTGTAGGAAAACAACAAAATTATAATAAAAGTGTACTATACATGTAATTGTATAAGTAATGAGATTAAAAAAACAATATTTTTAATAAATAATATATTTAATTAACATAGGTAGTATACATAGGTGCAAATGGGAGGGGGCATAGGAGAGCTTAGCCTAATGATTAGCAGCCCCTTAAACTTTTAAACGAAATATACTTTAATTATTATAGATTAAATGTGCTGTATTGATAATTGTTTTGTATACATATGTAAATTCTGAATATTATATTTTAATTTTACTCATAAAGCAAATCTACATAATAGAATATTATGTGTAAAAAAAATTAACCTCCCCTAATTTTTATCCTAGTTGCACTTATGATAGTATATATAAGAAATCTCTTTAAAAATAAAACAATATATGAAGAAATGATATTTGACAAGTTGTTAAGTTGATATTTATATTCATCATCATGATGGTTTACACTAAAAATGTTGAGCGTTATTTACCTAAACAATATTGATACAATTTATTATAATGGCATATGAGTCGCATGCCAAACACATCTACATAAATAAAAAAAAAATAGTATTTATTTTCAAAAAATATTTTATAAGTTGTACTACAGACATATAACTTATTCAAAATTTCGTACTCATCCAATTTATTTAATATCATAGCGTAACATTGGACTTGACATTTAGATTTGGAGTGAAGCGAGAATGTATTGGTTTTACGATGAATTTTTTTTTTATGTCTGATTGCATGATTTTGGGTATAAATAATAGTCTGATTACCACGATTCGCGTATGAATTCGGTAGCAAATTTCGTCTTGTCTATACTTTATTCAGCTCATTTTTCGAATTTCTCAAAAGTTTTTCCTTGGGAGAAGAAAAACTACCAAAAATTAGCGAAAAATTGACAAAATTACGGTTTCTGTTATTTTAATTTTTTTATTTCGTAATAACTAAATCAGTTTTGATCATAGGGACTTGAAAATATTATTAAGTATATGACTTAATCTTTTTGTAAAAAAAATTTTGAAAATCATAGTTGACAATTTTTATTTTATAAGTTTATAAAATTTAAATATTTTTGTGTAATTGAATAATATATTTTTTTTTATGTCTGAAAAAAACTTTAGGTTAGAAATAATTGTCCGATTACCACAAATAGGGTATGTTTTCAATAGCAAAATGTATCTAGTCGGTACTTTATTTAACTTATTTTTCTTTGGGGGAAGAAAAACTACCAAAAAATAACAGATAAACGTCAAAGTTTACAGAAATCGTAATTTTTATAAAATTTATTTTAGGGTTTTATAATCATTATTTTTGTCTTAAAACTATTAGCTATAAAATAAAATAAGAAAACAATAATATATTAAATAAAAAAATTGTAAACAATATGTAACAAAATGTTTTGTAGAAACTAATTTATAATAGATACCTACCTAGTTTTGGCATAAATATGGTCGAAAGTGGGTTAATGTATTTTAATACCTACACCACTCCCCTGGCTTCGCCATAATCTGCATATAACGTAAACGATAAACCAAAAAAATAGTTTAATCTTTCATTCATACAAATAAATAATATCAAGAGTCAAGACATTCGATTAGGTAATAATGAAATAAAATTGTAAAATATAAATTAATAATATTTAAGTAAAAATATTATTAATTTAGATTTTAATAATAGGTATTTACTTTGTTATATCAGAAAATATATAAATAACCTACGTATAAAACAAAGTAATTTACATTAAAAATATTAAATATGTAAAACATTAATATTGCAACACACTGCACTCTTTACAGATTGACATAGTTAATTTTTTTACATAATTTTTTTGTTTTAGATGTCAAACGGAGAAAAATCTAATCTTGTTATTAAAATTTAGGAATTTGTAATCTTTAAATTTGTTTAAACTTTTAAATTATAATTAATAATTATTAAACAAATTCGTTGTAAACGTACTAATGTAGTATAATTAATTTATTAGCGTCAGTGCCGTGTAACCAATTTGGCACCCGGGTCAAATTTTTAAATGCCGCACTTTTATACTTTTCTATGCATTACATAAAACAGGTGTATTTAGCAATTTATAAAGGGGGGGGGGTTCAAATTTACTTTTTAGTCTAATCATTCATGAAGCCGAAACCCCCTCACTTTATCGTTATATGTATATATAAAAAAAATTCATATTCATATTTAAATGTTTTTTATCTCTATAAATTAATGTAAAATTTAAAACAGGTGGCAATATAATATTATTAATAAAAAATTTTATTGGTCATGTGTAGGGTTTTAATTTGACCCACATTTCATATGCCCCTGATGTAAAATAAAAACCCAACTATTTTAATCACATAAATATAAAAAATATAAATATATAATTATTGGAATTAATGTTATATTAACGATAGAAATGAAGAAATGTCAAATTCATTTATTTGCTAACAGTGAAATAAAATATTTTATGGCATAAATACAAAATTTAATATATCGTGCTCAACTTTAAAGTATATAATTGTAACATGTATATTATTAATATTGAAAATAATACAAATGACAATTAAAATTTAAAATACGGGCACATGACTATAGATACCTATGTCTACAATAATATGAACAATGAAATATTATTAGTAAACACGAGAACATATTATCACCACAGAATTTTCAACCAGTATGAATTTATTATTATTCGTTTTTTCAATAAAATTAATAATTAATAAGTTATGCTTATAATAATAATGTAAGACTATGCTATTCGAATTTAGTCTATTATATGCACTCATCAAGGTTAAAATGAATAACTTTTTGAATGTCAGAAAACACTTTACTTTTGGAAGAAGAAAAACTACCATAAAATAGCGTAAAGTCGACAAAATTACGTTTTTCGTTTTTTAAAATTGTTTTATTTTATAATATATTAATTGAATATTCTTTACTAATAGAACACGTAGGTACCTATTATACGTTAGTGAAGTTAGCCCCCCCATAATGTCCGATTCACTCCAAATATGTGCCAATATTTTGAAAATTAATTGCAAATAATTGTAAATTCATATTAAGAATTTACAAATTTGTTATAAAGCCATAAAGTCAATATTAACATTGGTGGAGCTAAATAAATGTAGCCCCATCACATTGTTTGATTTAAACCAACCAACGCCATTATTTTGCAAATTCTGTTTTAGATTTTGCAAATCAAAATTGAATTATTTATGATTTTTTGTCAGCCCCACCACTTTGTCCGATTCCGACCGGACCAATGCCATTATTTTACAAATTAATTGAAAATAATTTCAAGTTTGTTTTTAGAATTTGCAAATCAAAATTGAATTTTTTGCAATTTTTATTCAACCTCAAAAGGGGAGCTTGATATATTTAGTTTGAGGAGAGCTCATGCTCCTGATTATTTTATGAAAAACCATTAGATTCCTTATCACAAGTGTATCTATTATTTCCCTATTATTATTTAACAGGTAAAATAATATAATAATATAATTTGAATTGTTCCTACACTTCTAAACTACAAAAGTAATTTGGTGAATAATTATTTAACATTAGTTTTTCGCCAAGGCAATTTATTTAGCAGATAAATTTTAAATTTATCTTTAAAATAATATATATTTCTAGTTCACATATCAATACGTATAAAATAATATTAAATATTCTCAATATTTATTTATTTATCTATGTGAATTGGTATTTATGCTAAAATATTAGAATGTTAGGATATTAGAATATATTTAATGCATATTATTAATAATTACATATAATATTGAAAATTGTATAGTATTTTTCTGAATATTATAATGTGTCCACACCTCGCGTTCTTTGAACTTAATAATTGTTTGTTATTTTGATAAAGTATTAAAATGTTTTTATAAACTTTTGACATATATTCAATAAACAATGTTTCCCCATAAGTTTGTTAATTTGTTATGTGTGGATGCCACTTATGCTAATTTAACTAATAATAAATTTGTAAATTTGTAATATAGGAACAAAATATTCTATTGCTAGTGGAATTATAAATAAATTTATATTTTTATAAATAATTAATTGATAGACTATTTTGGTTTTAATGTTATAAAACAAACAGTGATGATATTTATAGTTTACATTATGAGAAATGTTATTGTCTTTTTTATCTATTGTCATTAATCATTTTACTATATCTATTTATAAATATTATTCTTATTATTTTTTTTATAAAATTATATTTGTTATTTGGTTGTAAAGAGTTATCACTTTATTAATAAATTATTATATTAATCTATTTTTATTTTATATCATTGATTAATGCTATGAATTTTTATTTGTTTCACAAATCATTCGTACACACAGTATTTATTTTCGAATAACGAATTAACAAGTGTCTGTGTACCTATTTACTATTGTCCATTAAATTAGGATATTACTCTAATTGTCTAATACATCAATATTCTATCATATAAGTTCTATCATATTGTATAGTTAATACAATATAATATTGTTTTTGTTCTATAATATTAATTGTACTGATCGATTACAAAAATGGAAAATAATAATGTAAGTTTTAAAAAATATTTTAGGTTTTATTAAAATCATATCACTGAATGAATTTTCAGTTTTTTTTTTAATTTTTTATTCTCATTACTATCTAGGTGCCAATCGGACAAAGTGGTGGGGCTGACAAAAAATCGTAAAACATTCATAAAAATTCAATTTTGATTTGGAAGTTCTATAAACGGGCTACATGTATTTAACCCCTTCAATGTTAATATCGACGTTATGGCTTTATTAAGAATTTGCAAATTCTTAAAATGAATTTTCAGTTATTTGCAAAATATTGGCACATATTTGGAGTGAATCGGACAATATGGTGGGTCTAACTTCACTAACGTACCTATAATCATGCTCTAAAAATGATATTTAATTGATTAAATAATCAATTTTCAATATTCAAATTTTTTTTAACCGTTAAATAAACGAATTATTGATTATTACCTATAACTTTAATTATTATAATCGATTGACGCATTATACGTCTTTACTCTTTCGTGTTAGGGATGGAAAATGGAACGTTAGAAAATATATTTATCTATACTTTACCTAAGGGTAAAACTTAAAACAATGGTAAAAATTGTCTTGTGCAAATGACGTATTTGCACCACTAGTAATCGTTTAAATTGAATCTATAATTTCTGTTTTAGAATGTTAATAATTTCTTATCATATTATTGGGTAAACATGCATTAGGTATACCAATTGTACAATATTATAATTTTTATTAGAGTGTGTTATTATTTATTATGTTAATTATCATTATCAATGTTGTAAATTCTAATCTTATTATATTTATATAAATGCTGTATGCACAACACGAATATACTACCTACCTTAATTCGTGGTTCAATTATAAAACATTTTCTAATATAGACTCAGTTTAAAACAAAAAAAATGTATTTTTTAATTATTGTTAGATTTTATAATAAATATTTATTGCAAATGTAGTCATTTTTAAAAATATGTAATATTAAACAATTGATTTCTAAAATTAAATAAATATACAAAATATTAGTTTTTAATTTTAATTTTTAAACTCGTCGTTGTATAGAATGGCTTTCTAGATTGGTCTGCTGTAAATCAAAAGCATAATTCTCATCATTTTAACCTATAAATTGATTAATATAATTATAAAATTCATATGTGATAAAATAAATTCAAAATGTATTTTTTTTGTTTTTACAGAAACTAACGTCTATTTATAGAGTCGAAATGGTCAGATACGGCGAGAGCGAATGAAACTGAAAAAACTTATTCTGTGGTCGGTACGACGCTAAGTTAAGTCGTAAAGGTAATATTAAAAATCAATAAAACTCTCAATCATGGGCACCATTGGTGGGAGGAGGTAACAGGGTGGGCCACGGCTCCCCTATTTTTCAACGTATTTTATCGCGTCGATATTCAAACGCCATACGCCACCTTCATAATCTACAAACATTATATACAGACAATATATAACATTGTAGACGGACTTATTGTAAATTTGTATATTTGTATCATTTCGTCGTTTGTATTTTGTGTCATTACGGTTTGTTGAGTAGTAAATAATGATATAGGTATATTTAATAAAATTATGTATAATTAAAAAATATTGTACATTCCTAAAAATGCATCGCAAATGAAATTGTCAGTTACTAACATAATTTTAATATCGAAAAAAGTTGGGCCGATCGGTATAAAACTTGGCTGGCTTCAATTTTCGCTCCCCTATTAAAATACTGAAATGTCGCCCCTGCTCTCAATTTCGATTCTTAATTTTTGTAAAATACAATATGTATCATGTTATAAATATAATATTTATAGACTTTTACAGTTTTACGTATCACAGGTATTTTATTTAAATATTTACGAAAATATCCGGTTACAAAAAAATTGAAATTCTCAATTTTCCTTATATATTTTAATGATTTTTACCGAAAAATTTATTTAATAGTAAATTTTTAAATGCATTGAAAATGCAAACAAGGCTGTTAATACGTTATAACAAGGCAATTATACTTTTGACATATCACACACTTCCGTTTGAATGAGGGCCCAAGGTACTCTGTGCACAATACTTAATGAGCTTAATCAGTCGGACATTCCAGTATTTACGACTTGTCGTCTTAACGAACGGTATTACGGTGGACTTACTGGACTAAATAATTCCGAGTCCACAGCCAAATACAGTGAAAATCAAGTAAAAGGTTAGGTTAAGTAAAATAAAATAAATATTTTAATAAATTATTATTAATTACACTATAGGTAGTTAATTTAAATATATCTTTAATTTATTTTAATATTTATAACCAGTTTTACTATAGTGTAAGACCAAATATTTAAATCTATATGCATGGATATCTATATGTTAATCTACATGGATTAACGTATATTATTATTAACATTCATAATCATTTAACAGGTCAATGTATGGAGACGTAGTTTTGACACACCACCACCGCCAATGGACGTAAATCACACGTATAACGATCGGATCGTCCACGATCCACGTTATGCCGACGAACTGTCCAAGGACAAGTTTCCTATGTACGAATAGTTGAAATTGACGATCGAGAGAACACTTCCGTATTGGAACGACGAAGCATTATGCCTCAAATGAAGAATGGAAAACGAATTATAAAAGTCGCTCACGGAAATAGTCTTAGGAGCCTAATTAAATACCTGGGACAGTGAGTGAATAATATTGTATTGTGCATTAAATCGCTTAAAATTTATAGTAATACCTCCGTATTTTACAATAATCTAACGAAAAATATAGCAAAATAACAGCAACGTCAAATTTAAATTGTGATGTTTATATTGAGCTCAGAATATAAGCATATTTTACCAAATTTAGAAAAAAACATATTTAATAAAATCCTTATTAATACTCTATAACTTCATTACCAGAAATTATTTTAAAATTATATTTCTATTTAAATTTACTATTATATATTTATACTCAAGTAAGTTCGACCTAAAGTCACAATTTGAATTCTTCATTGCTGATTTATTCTTCATTAGTTAGATAAGAAAGAGTCATTGTGGCCCCTTTTAACCTGTAGCATGGGCTACACCCCCCCTAGCCCCCCTTGATTCAGCCCTGTATATAACTATGTATATGATATAATCATATATGATTATGTTCCTATAAAATTTGAAACTATAAAACCCAAAATTGTAAATTATAGTGAACATTATTTAGAATATAATTATATTTTTTGACATATTTATAAGTTCTATATTAAAACATAAAAACAATGTAACAGTTTCAAGATTATCTCATATGTAGAATACTATTGTCACTAAATATAAAACAAAAATTACGTGCGTTACCTCCGCCCCATCCATTTAATATTTTTAAAAAATTCTTTTTTAAAAATTTAGTATGTAATTTGTATGAATTTGTACGATTATCGACACAATTTGTACGTACCTGGGTTTTAAGATAAACCCTAAAAACATTGGGTGGGGCTGAAATAACGTTACTCCAGTTATTTATTATTATTATTTAGTTACCTATACACTTTTATTAATGTATCAAATTTCTTTAAATTTTAATTCTATAAATATCTACATATAGACATTTATAGACAATAAATGAACCACTTGGATAATATAAAATAAAGAGTAGATAACTCTAGAGCTCTACAAAATTTTAATTGTTTCATTTACTAAATGAATTTGATAAAACCATATAATTCGTAGCGCAAGAAGTAACCGAAAATATTTTTATTTTTAAAACAGATTAAATTGTTTATATTTATATTTAAGTATGAATTTAATTAATTTTCCTTCTATATAATTATATATATAAAGCAATAATATATAGCAATAATAGTAGATATGTCTTATATTTGAAATTAAAAGTTAACTTTATTTTTAGGACGGTTAAATGGACTGGCTATGTTGTCAATGTATTGTGGTATACCTTTAACTGTTGAAGTGGTCCTGACGAAATTAAAAAGAAAAAAAGAAAATTAGATATTATTTTGTAGTAAAAAAATAGTATTATAAAGTGGCCCAACTAGTGTTAAATTTTAGGGCGATGGCTAAAGCCCTAAATTAAAATAACATTAAAAAAAAAATTAAGAATTGTCTTATTTTAAAGGGCTATGAGTAATTTTGGGGGCTTAGTCCTTCCAACTACCCTTAGTTGCACTTATGATAATCGTACGTATGATATTCATACAAATTAGATACTAAGTTCTTGAAAAATAATTTTTTTTTTAAATATCAATTGGTGGGACGGGGGTAACGTACGTACAAAAATTAAGTTTCTATGCGTTATAAATTTCGAGTATCTTCATTTAAAACACTTGTTTCCGTGAATTTTTCGATAAGTGATAACATAATATAATATTATGTTATATGGTTCTGTGATTACTTTATGGTATTTTTGGGTAATTTTTCATGAAATAAATTACAAATTTGAACATTATTCAGGGTTAAAAGTGAGATGAGTATATTATACAATCACTGTTTATTCATAAAATGTATAATATGCATTAGATATTATACATAAAATGATATATGGAACGTTTAAAACTAAATGGAGATATTAGTCCTCCCTGAAAATTTTTCCACTTTAAGCCTTGATCAACCGTAATGAATTAAAATAAAAAATTACTTACCTTAAAATGATGTATATAACTTGTATAAAATAACTTTTATTAAATAAATAAAATTACAGAAAATTTCATTGTTATAAATTAAAAATACGTATTTAAAATAAAATATTCTGGTTTGATGTGTATAGACATATTGTGTGATTTATGGTTATGTTATCTTGTTATAATCAAAACGATAATAATACCTATGAGAATTAAGTTCTAATTTTTAGCACAATAATTTTGTATGATATGTAGAAAACTAAAAACTTATGCAACTTAATTTGAGCAGTGACAGCCAACGGCACAAACGAAAACAAACTATTCAATAAAAAAAATCAGGTAATTTTCCACTAAATAATTGCGTTATTACGTGGAATCCGGGAATATCAATGATAATTGATTGCAATAAGTAATAAACTTTGCAAAATTATTTTATCTAATCACTCGTTTTTTTTATTAAAAACATATCTATAAACTACGTAAACCACTATATAATATTATGTAAATTATTTGTTTGATTAAAAATTTTCAATAGAATCCACTATTTCATTGTCTTGTTCATTGTACAACCATGCCATCCATACAACCATTTAACATTGTATATCATACCTTGAAATGTATAATGTCAAAAAACAATAAGTCGCTATGTAATGTGTAAAAAATTCTAATAACCTTCCAACAAGTGCCAATTAAGATTTTAACACCGGTTTCAGGAATTTTGAGCCTTAATGTAGTACTACCGTGAAGTTGGCATTACATGTCTTAAGTCGCTAAATAATGTCTAACAAAGTCTAACAAGTCTTAAACAAGCTTGTTAGAGATATTTGAAGCAAATGTGCTATGAGTGTAGTGCCAACTTCACGTACGTGTCACATGACTCTAATTTTAATATGAATAAATGTTCTATAATTGACAAAATTATTTAACTAAAATTTAGTTTTGGTCATGCTGTCTTGTATCTCATGAACATAGATGTTTTGAGTTATAATAAAAAACACAATTACAAATTTAAAAAATTGTATAATACATTTTAATTAAAAAATTTTAATTTTGGATTTAGTTAAGTCATAAATGTTATCTTTAGTATAATTAAAATGTATAATATACCCAATACTTATACAATAATTTAAAATGTATTAATAAACTGAAATTTATACTTTATATTTCTTAATTATAAAAGGTCAGTATAAAAATTATAGATGTATATTTATAATTAAATATAACATTTATTTATGTGTATAAAAAATATCATAATACTTAAAAAAAACACATAGTCAATAATTATAAAAAAATGTTCATGAAGTAAACATAGTATTTTTCTTATTAAACAAAAACTAAGAAATAAAGAAATATTTGGAAACTAAATTTTACATAGAATTGCTTATAGCCATGGGTACCATGCAGGATCCATTTGACATAAATTGTCAACTGATGAAGCTGCACTTACAATTGTGCTTACGTTATCATCAGTACCATCAAAGTTTGCTAAACTATTTAGTCTATGCATTATAGAATTAACTGCTTTTGAAACCATACTGATAATTATATCACCAGATATTTCATCTTTATCAGTTGAAAGTTCATGTTCTAATTTCTATAAATAAATAATTATAATTATAATTACATGAGTATTATATATTTATATGAAAAATAATAATAATTAAATACTTTTTTATAAGATGTGATCATTTCATCTTTGAGTATAGCTTTAAAAATAGCTGCAATTGTATATTTTGGTTGATTAAAACACCGAGCTGATGCTATGATACTTGTTGTAAATGGGCCAGTTTTACCAATATCAGTCATTAATTCAACAAAGTTTGGAGTTAATCTAAAAGAAACCGGTCGATTGGAAACTAATTCACCTAGAATAGATATAAATTAATTCTAGTATAGAGACTAGTCAATGACAAATATTACCTTTCTCATCATCAACATCAAATTTTAAGTATGAAGCATTAAGTAAACCAGAATCTTGGTGTATATACATCATATCTGGATTAAGTCTGGTAAGATGTAATACATATTCAGCCAAACAGGATAAAGACATTTGAAGAGTAACCTAAACAAATATTTATAAACTTATAAAATTACCATAGCAAAATTATTTTATATTTCTCCTTATTATTTTTTTCATACCATTTTTCTAAATGTCCAATAATCTGTCGGTGAAGTATATGTAAGAGTTGCCCAATTTTTTAATGTATTACTTGGACAATAGTATTTTTGTAATTGTAAAAATAAATATAAAAGCATTTGAGTATTTACTTGAGTTCCTTGATTCTAAAAACAAACCAAATATGCATTAATATATGTTAAAATGTATTATTATAAATTATGTAATGAATTACTAAATTACTTGAATTTTAGCTAAATGTTGGTAATAATGATTAATACAATCATCATAAGGTTTAGATGTACTCATAGACTTAAAAATATCAAGCAGTGATAAAGAGGAAGGATTGTCCTCTATGAGCCGTTGTTGAGGAGATACTGCAATAACCCTGGGCACTGTATAATATAAAAATCTCCGAGAAGTTTCCTAAAATGTTAAATGGATATTTCAGTATTTACATTAATTACATATTAATAATAAATAATAATTGATATACCTTTTGTTTAGTCAAGTAATGATTCAACATTCTCAAAAGTTGCAAAACTCTTTCTTCACGTCTTGTATCACCTAAACCAGCATCATGCATCACTAGATAGGAATATAATTTACCATTATCGCCACGCATAACTAATCTTCTGGCTGATGTGTTATATTTTTCAACTATTTGAACACTTGGTATAAAACGAGCAATTTTTACATAATAATGTGAATGCTGTAAGCAAATATAATTATTGATACTTTTCTGTACATATATCACAATCATTTAATTTTAAAATTTTTACAAATATGTCAAATTGGCTTGTTATTTGTAATTAACTAATATTAGACTTGATCGTTTATAGAATTATGAAATGTTATTAATGTTGGAACAAGGTATAAGCGGAGATATATGTAAATCAGTGATTAGATATGCAAAAGGTAATTTACCTAATGTTGACAGTATTAATAATGATGAAAATATGTGTCCGGACAATATATTGTCAGATTAATAGGTAGGTAACACGGCAACACTATGCAGCATGATAAAAGTATAAAATGCTTATAAAAAGTCAATAATACTATAGCTACCATCATCAGCTACAATAGTAAATTAAGTACTATTTTGTTTGTTGCATTTTACTGATACTAGTGGTCAGGTATGAAAAGCAGTTTTATAACTAATTAAAAATATAAAGGGTAATTGCTATTATTATTAATAATTAAAGCTAAATTTATTCTGTTGTAGTTATTTATAAACAAATAAACCTAGAATTGTGTGCCAAATTTAATCCATAATTTAAATATTTTTCGTTTAAGTAGTTTTCAGATACGGTAGAACGTCTCTCTCAAACTATATCACTGGTTTGGAGTGACCAGAGAAGATAAATAAATAAATGAAATATGAATACATGAGAGTAAAAGTAAGAGTTACATAAATTGTGAGAAAATAAAAAAAATAGACTGTGATGGTTCAGACATGTTAAGAAGAGAGATGATTGATTCAGAAGCAGTGAGAATTGGTATTTCATATTATGGAAATTAATGTAGAATGTTAGATCACAGAAGGAGAGAAAGAATGATGAAGAGGTAGGAGATTAGACTAGTTGGGAGTGTAAGGTGTATTAAAAAGAAGAATAAAAATAATTAAAAAGTTAGTAGAGTTGGTAATCAAATGTATATAAAATAATTATAATAAAAATGATACAATTAAATTTTGTTTTTCCATTTTAAAACTATAATAATTTAACAGAAATTGTTTTAAAAATTATAAATCTTACCTTTGGAAGTAAATATTCACCAGGAATGTCAATTTCAGCAGTTTGAAGGCTGAAATTGCTAAGAAATCTACATTTTTCTTCAATTAAAAAAGATCTATAAAAATTAAACAGTTAAAATTTTAAAAATAATGAACAAATACTTATTCATTTAACAAATATTACTTTGGTAAAAGTCTGATTTTAGCTTCTAATATTTTTATCCATTTTTTCATTTTTAAAATCATATTATGTAATTTCATGGCTGCAGGTAATGTAAAATCAAAATCAATAGAAAATTGTTGCTTCATTTTTTGTAAAACAGGATCTTGTAGATTTGTTTGAACCCTTTTACCTAAACTTTCAGAATTGAATCCTGAGAGTGATTCTTTTGTAGCATTAATATCAGCCATATTACTCGCTAACATTTCTGCAAATAAAGTATATGTGTTTATAACACATGACTCTCAGTATTTAACTAATTTTTAAATACTACCTATTCCAATTTCAAATGTTGATACTAATTTCTTAATACAATTTAAAGTATGAGGTGTTATTTGGGAATCTGTAACAGATCCACGACTGTCAAAAGCATTACTATAGCATTTTGCTAATCCAAGACGAAGTTGCCTCAATACTTCTTCATACCAATTTTCTCTCAACCAACCCATCTAAAAATGATAAAATAACTTTTATTTATTTGTACTATGAACAAATAGACATTTTATCAAATCATTTTTCTTTATTTTTTACATTTACTGACACAAAAAAATATATTTATTATTTATTGAATTTTTTAATATTGAACATTTATATCATTTTTCTAACATAAATGATTCAATTTTATATTATATTAATTAATCTTATTAGTTAATATGGTGTGGGGGGAGGGATTAGAAGGGCTTAGCTCTATCTAAACCATTTTTAGTCCTTCCTAAAATATTTTGCTGTTTTTAAGTTTTTATATGTATGATTAATAAAACTTATATGTATATATTGGTCCTTAACCCTTCTTACTATAAAATTATAGTTATGTCTATAAGCCTTTTTTATAACTTTTAATTCATATTTGCATGAAAATTATAGGCTAAATTAAAGTAATATAATAAGAAAGTGAATGTGAACCCAATATATAATGTATTTTACCTGATCAGCTATGCTTTCTAACGTTAGCACAATTGTCGGATGTATTTCACGTTGCTGATGCAATACTTTAGATAAACGCACCATTGCTGGTGTTGCTCTCAAAGATGAATCAGATAACCCTGTGTTTTTAACAGTTGTAGAATCCATAAATTACTTTTTAGTTAATTTTACATTTATAGTTAATTTATTATTATTTATTACTTTGTGTTGTACTTGTATCATTAGTTTGAGATTGATTGTTAGCTGAAGCTAATAATTCAGAACTTTTACATCGTTCTTTGTATTCAATTTTATGAGTTAAATATAATGTTCTTGTTGGAAAATACACAGCTTGTGGATACAATCTTCCAACCTTAATATTATAAATCAATTAATGATATATTTTCCTAATTGTTTTTAATTCAAGTATTTATTTATTACTTGTATTAATAGATTTTGTAATAAAGATCCTCCATCGTTTTCCAATATAGTTAATAGTTGTGGTACCCAAGGTAACCATAATGCTGATGGAACTTCATTGAAATATTTATCAACTGTACTAAGTAATGAAAATTCTTTATCGTCATAAGTCAATAACCATAAAACATTAGCTATTTTTTTTTGGTATTTAGAATCATTTTGTTGACAACAGGCATGAAGAAAACATGTGATTGCATTTACACCAGTTTCCATTGTTTTTGGATAAAATTTGATAAAATTTTCTTCCATATACTCGCCCCAGAGTGCCCAAGCTTTTGCCAGAGAATCATTTATTATTAAAGCTGCTGTAAAAGCGTCATTTGTTTTTTGAGAATCACCTGTATTTAAAAAAAAAAAAAATTATAATTATTTTGATAACATAATATAACATGTCCTATATATTATAGATTTTAGTAAAAAATTACCGATTCCTCCATAAAGCATTCCTTTTAGCACAAAGAATTCTGCAGTCATTTCTTTTTGGAAAACTTTTATATTTGTTCTCTCAATATCTTCTAAGCACTAATAAAAATTAATTATCTAAAGTTATTACCATCTATGAACTTAAAAATAATATAAATAATTACATCTCGGAGTTCATGTGTATTAGATGACATTGATGCCATTTGCATATAGCATTTCACTTGTTGCCTAATTTTATGAAAGCAATCAATAACAGGTACATTTGGAATTGTATACAATCGAGATAGTGTTTGAAGGCAAACTTTAGTTAAATTTTGCTTGCGACTAACTTTTCCAAAGTGAATAATAGCCTGAAATATAAAGGGTAATTTTTATTTAATATAATATAATAAAAAATAATATACAAGAATATACTTGAGCAGAAGCATGAATGCCTAATACAGCAGTGGTAGTTTGTTCAGGTTGAGAACACTGTTCAATAATAAATTGATAAATATGTTGTCTCCATGCTAGTACATTGCTCCAATAACTTAAGTCATCAGCTACGACTGGTTTACGATTTTCCCATGTTTTTAAAACTACTTTCATGTTATTCAATAAGTTATTTGTATCATTTTCTCGTAAACCTTGGTGAATTTTAGCAGCTTCAGACAATTCCATTATCTTAAAAATATAAGTATTAAACAAATTTATTATTACCTTTATATAATAATGACTGAAAATAAATAAAAATATTAAATTACTCAATAGCTTAAGCTTTAGCTAAATAATGTTATGGTGTACTTCATGGTACCCTGAATACAGAAATTTTTTTTTTCTATTAATGACAAGTTTAAAAACTCAGACTTAAATAGAAAATCCTGTATTATAATACATCATATATTTTTATTTAAAAATAAATTTAAATTTATAGGAGTCTTAAGCCGGATATCCACGACGCGTGGTTAGGTTAGGTTAACATAATATAACAATTTCATAACCTAAGCCTAAGAGCTAAAAAACAGGACCGTTTTTTGCCATTCTTCAAAATGTCATCCAACTCGTAGTATTTGAGGTTCAAAGTTCAAATCTAGCAACACACAAAAATGTTCTTTTGTCGTCCATCAGATTTGTCCATTCCGAATATTGAACTGATTTTATGAATATGTGGAAGTTCTATTTAGTGATATTGTTTACTTTTATATAATTTATTTATATATCAAATAATATAATGAAAAAAATTACTTAAATAATGTACTAACTAAACAATATTCTCTATCAAAAGTATACCCTACTTGTGGTCATCAGACCATTATTTCTATATAAATAAATGATAGGTACTACTATTAATTAATCCACGATACTATTATGTTATTAATAATAAATATTTATCTAAACATAGACATAGTATGTTCTCTTATTAATGAATGTGACCAATTGAACTATTTTATTTCATTTTACTATAGACATATTTAAATATTTAAAATATATTCCTATCCTAAGAATAATACTATAGCTAAATTATTTGATATTTGATACTTTACCTGTTGAAAAGCTTGAAGGTATGGCAAGTGTATATGAGACACAATATGAGGCAATCTTCTCCATTCTCTAATTACATGAGTACTAGCCATTTCTACATTTTGAGTAACATAAGGTAAACTTGGTTCATCAGGATGACAAATTGCTAAAAAACCTCTGTATAAATACATCTAATAAAACAAACAAGATCAAAAAATAAATATATATATATATACCATTTCCATATATCTATATATATATATATATATTGACAAATAGCAGGGACAAATTATTTATAAAACATTGGTGAATAAGTTTAAAATCCTATCTCAGATAATAATTTTTAATTGGGTTATATAATTTAAATATATAAATGGTTAAAATATTAGAAATTTATTTTTAATTTAGTTGTAATACTTTAATAACACCAACCGTTGTTAGAAATATCTAAGTATAGTATGGTATAGTATAAAACATGTTTTAATTTATACTAATATTAAAATATGGAAATATAAATTATAAATAGACAATTGTGATACTATTACTTTATGATAAATAATTATAAGTATCTAATGGCAGACATATTTATAGTAAATTCATCGTATTTGTGATATATATAACACTTTAAATATTTTTATATAATTAGATTGTACATCACGAAAAATTATAATATGTAACTAGTATAGATTAATAAAGAATTAAAGTATCATATGTAATAGAAAATTACTAATACAAATATTAAATATTATTAAATTGGCAAAATTTAAATTTTTCATTAGGATATGAATATAATAATATATTTTATTTTGTGTCTGAAACAATATTTTGTTATTTTTAATGTAGATAGGTTATTATTCAAAAGAATGAAAAAAGAAAATGGCAAACAAAAATATGATTTATAATTGATATAATATATATAACTTTTAATATATTTTTACTAAGTATAAATATTAAAAACTTAACTTTATATCTAAAATAGGAAGTATTTTTAATTTTATAAGAGTGAACTTTAAAAATAAAACATGTTATACGTTTAACATATAAAACGTATTAATCACGTGTATTACAAACCCTGCTATTATATAATTAAAATAATAATAATTATTATTTAATTACCTTCCATAAGAAGTCATTAGGGCAATTATTGTCAATATAACTTAACGCTTCACTCATTAAATGCCAATCAGGTATATGCCAAGCACTGTCTAATACTAAGAATGAATCTGCATGGTCATTAAATTTTGAATATTCAATTACACTATCCCAATTATTGAGCTCTTTTAAACATCTTTAATATAAAAAAATGCCGGTGTAGTAAATGATACATATCTAAAAAATAGTTACACACCTAATCCATTGAGATTCCCATAAGCTTGCTTCACTTAAAACCATAATTGATGCAGGTGAATTTGTATATTTATTTTTAAATTTTTCAATTAAAGTCTCGTAAATAGGTAATGCTTGTTCAAACAATCCTTGTTGTTCTAATGCAAGAGCAACTCTAGTTTCGGGATATTGTGCATTTTTTTTCCACAATCCAATCCACATATCTTCTTCTTTCAACTGTTTATACATTCCAGTTAATGTATCAATTATATCCTACAAAATAATTTTTTTTAATAGAAATTAAATTATCTACAATCTAAAATTTAACTCTAAAAAACAAACTTTTTGTGGATATTTTTCTGCTTCAAATTCATAACAATCTTGTTTAGTTACATCAAAGTTATTATCTATCATCATTTTTTCTAATGCTAAAGTTACACAATGCCATAGGTTATGAGATTTACCAATATACATCATAACACTTGGTTCAAAACTTATTTTTGGTCGACATTGAAATAATGCTTCAAAGAATGTTGTAATAACACTAGGATGAACATCTTTTTGAACGTTATGTATACCACTTGCAGAAAATTTTCTAATTTCAGGCAGTAATATCTAAATTATCAAATATAAATTTTAATTGTAAAATATAAAATTATAAAAACTATTATTTTTATTAAAAATTAAAAGAAAATTAAAAAAAATTATAATTACTCACAATTTTTTGTGTATTGTTTAATGATTCCCAAATTGCAGGAAATAAAACAAGCCAAATTTTTTCAGCTAAACATGAATCCATATGACAAAGTTGAGTAATAGCTGAACAAATATTTCCAAGTTTCATTGTTTTTAAGTTATCCATAAGTTTTATGTGTCTATTTATTAATAGTTCTAATTTTCCCTTTTTATCAACAATATTATCAGTTGACATTTGATCAATATCCTTTGCATATTCTGATTTTCTTGTTATATCTTCATTGGTGTTAAGAATTTCGTCTCTGAATGAAGAATCACAATTATTGACTAATTCTCTAATTGTAGGCAATTTTGAAGAAGCAGAAGGAATATATTCTTTTAATGTTACTGGAAAATCTATAAATAATAATTTAAATATTTGATTCAAAATTATAATATTATTAATATCATGTAAGGTTTTTTTGTAACTTATTAGATTAAATTGAATAGATTATAGATAAATTATATTATATTGAATTGTTTTCTAAAGCTTACTGTATTAAATTTATTTCATGTATTTTGAATGAAAATTAGAAAGTTTATTTATTTTTTTTAAGAATCATTTTTTTTTATTTTCAGTGAATTTTAGATTTGTTATAGGATTTTTGGATACAAAATTTGAATTTAAAATGTCATTTAAAGATTTTTACACACTGACATAGTTTTTATAAAAATATAACAAATTATAGAAATGGTAAGTACTATTATTAAATTATCGTTCAATAGTATATTTTTTGAAAAAAAATTTCAAATTCAATTCTGAATAAGCTATATCATTATGCTGATGTGTTGCTGCAATATTGCTATATTTCCCGTTTGATAGACAGAGTCAGTATCATTTAAAAATTAAAACATGCGGGTATGACATTCCTTTAAGTAAATAATAAAACATAAAGTTAATGTCTCTTCTATAGAAAAATATGAAATAGATAAAACACCCATACAAATACATGAAACACTGTACACATAATATATTATATTAACAATTTATTTTAAAAACTAAATATTCTTACTTGAATCAACTGTAGCTAATAATAATTCAATACATTGTTTTATCCAGTAATGTGTCATCATTGGTTCCCAGTTTTGTGAACATAGTATAAATAATAAACGTTCCATTGGTCTTGAAAGAATTTGTTGATTCAATACACTGAAAAATTTTTCACGAACAGCATGGTGTGAACATCGTAATCCACTTAAAAATGCCGCTTCTAATTTATGTCCCAGTTCTGAATTACGTAATTCTTCATCTCTGAAATATTTTTAATTTTTATATCTTTTTGTTTAAACAACAATAAATTAGGTCTTATCATATTACTATAAACCAATCATTACCTATAAATATGTATAATGATGTCTAAATATTGATCATTCAGATCAGGAAATTTTTTTTCAATATGCTGCATAATTTTCACTAAAAGTATAGATTTTTCTCGTAAATTAGGTCCGTCGTTTGAGGGTGTTTGCATCCATTCGTTTAATATCTGATTTATACATAAATACAAACGATTTATTTTAGTAATTGATTAAAAACAATGCAACAGTTCCAACATTTTTCTCATATTATGTAAAATACTTATGTTAAAACTAAAAAAACATTTTCAAGTCCCTACATTTTCAATTGTATTTATAATCATGAAAACTATACTACTATATAAACTAGAGTTTTTCTAAATAAATTTCCGTGAATTTTGTAGTTTTTTAACTATCTTTCGGTAGTTTTCTTATGTCAAAGAAAAACTTTTAATAAAGCATCAAAGTATCAACTATTTGCAATTCTCCATCAAAAACATATCATATTCATGGTAATCAGACCATTAGTTTTACATAAAAAATTGTTTAGAAATAATAAAAAAAAAAAGGACACATCATTGTAAAATCAATACACACCTATCTTTACTCAGAACCTAAAACTGAAATCTATTTATTAATTTTAGTTAATTATTTGTAATATTTAATTATACATACTTTTAAAATGGTTTTCATGATTCTTGTGTCATTAGTTTTTTCAATTAACCCAACGAGAATTGTAACAATAAATGTATTTCTTGTTTTAATATGCATGTTACTAACCCTATTTTTCATCAATTCTAAACTTTGAATAATTAATTCACTTATTCCCTTTGAAGATTCTGTATTTATAGATTGTGGTTGCTTACGACATATTTTTTGCAATACGTTTACAAAACGAAAAGATAAATTATCGATAAAAGCTACATTATTAGCACTAGCTGCTTTTAACATAACAACACAAGTTAAAAATTGATTATAATTTTGTAATATATTTTTCTCATCTAAACTCTCATCAATTAACTAAAAGAAAACAAAAAAAAACAACAATTATATTTTATTATTTTGTAATATGTAAGAAATAAAATTATATAGCATACCACAATTATTAAATTATAAAGTTCTTTCAGTTCTTTAAGATATGGTCTAATTATAGGGAATTGAAAAATCAAACTTGTAAGAAACGCACAAGCCATTCTCCATATCTAAAATAACATTATGTATATACTTTTAAGTATAAATGTTTAATTAAATATATATTTCATCTACCTACCTTCATATTTGTAGTACTAATGCATTCATATAATGATTTCTGAATAGGTTTAATTATGTTTAAAAGTTGTATTTTTGGTAGACTGGTTAAAAAGAATGTTAAAAGCTCAAATGCTGATGCAATATTTGCAACGGCGATTGAAGTAGCAGGATTATTAGCAGCTGGTTCTAAATTTGAAACTGTATAAAATACTTTTTCCATCCAAGCAAATTTTAACATATCAATACATCTAGACATTATCGCTTCAGATGTTAATGCTGTTCTTAATAGTCCAACACACCGTTTTGATAATAGTTCTGCCATACCTCCAGCAACACCATCATTAACCTATAACATAATACCTTTAATAAATTGTAAAATTATAATATTCGATTAAATCACAAATTCAAAAAACGCCCTTTATTTAATAATGATTTCTTTTAATAATGTCTGTTTTAGTCGTTACAAGTCTCTGCTTAAATGTTTGAACAGTATCTTTGTATCTAAGATGGAATAATCAAAAAACAAACCTGACAAGCAATTTCGGCTAAAAAATTTATAACAACCCCAAAATCATTTTTGTTAATAGGTTTATCTCTATCAATATCATCTGATTGTAGCGGAATTGACGGTTCAAGTGTATTTTTATTTTTATTATTCTGTATTGAATTCTAAAATAATATAACAAATATATGAATTTATAAATAAAAATAAACAAACTTAATATTACCAAATAATTATAGTTTCAAAAAGTAGAATAAGACCTGCAAGTATTTACATAATAAATTATTATTTTTTAAATTACCACTGATAAATTATTTTCATCTCTGATTCGTCGTAATTCCCATTTTATAATAACTTCAGCAATTTTTACTGCTAATTTTTTATGGTCAAAAGTGGCAGATGATAAAAAGCCAAATCTTTGAATTGCATTTAACATATGTCGAATGAGTGTGTGTCTAATTGGATAATATACCTTAAAATAAAAAAGTAACTAACTTGTAATATTTATTTATAATATTATTCAAATATATATATATATTATTAAGATTTTTGAAACATTAATATCTAAGATTTAACTTACAAAATATTAAAACTAAAAAAAGAGGATAAAGTGTTGATGGATGTAGTAGAAGAAAGTATCGGATGTTGTATGAAATACCAATAAGATTGAAAAATAAATATTTTAAGTAAAAAATCATGCTAAAAAAATTATATTGATAGGAATTTTAAGCAGTGTACATAAAATTGGAAAAATGAATGAGTGTAGCGCAGATGAAAATGTTTTACGTTTCGGAATGTATTTAGAAATAATTACTTGAGGTGAAATGTAGGAGTTGCATGCATGAGATTTGATGATGAGAAGTAATTCAAAAGCAATGAAATTTGTTAAGGAAATAAATGTAGATGGTATGAAGGGGCGAGGAAGACCGAAGAAGCTGTAGTAAGATTGAACAATGAGTGATATGATAGATAACTGGTTTGAATGGATGAGAGAAAAGATATTATGATCTATGGTGGTGGACCTGGTTGGTGAGTGGCTGACCTCATATAGTTAGATATGAAATGTTTAAACTTACATTGTGATGTCTAACAACCAAGTATAATAAATGAAATAATTGTTGCATCAAATGTGATTCTTCAACAAAGATTTTTTTTGTATACTGATATAATGACTTATTTCCATCGTTCATACGAATAGACATTACTGGTATTACTAAATCTATTGCTTGTTGAGCAACATTTCTTACTTCAATATGATATGCTTTTAGTAGTTCATGAAATACTATAAAGTTCAAATTGTATTAATTTTTATAATTTTGTATAAATTCATAAACGTTAAGTAAACATTACTAATAACTATAAATACCCTGTAAAGTGATCTGGCTATGAACATTGTGTGAAGAACTTATATATGATAATAACAAATGACCACTGTATCGAACAGTTGGGTCAACACAAGATTTTTCTAATAAACAGGGCCAAGTATAAGTCATTACTACTTTTATATGTTCACAAAGTTCGTCTGGATCGTTATTATCAAGAAAGTCATCAACTAACATACATCCAAGTTGTAATAAATGTATGCGAATACTGTCTTCACCAACACCTGATGGTACTGCATGTTTAATTAGCTAAAAATATTAATAATATGTATATACATAAATATAAAATAATTAATAATAAATAATAAATACTATACTCTATTCAAAATGAGATCGGTACTCGGCGGCCATGTTGTGCGCATGGGCGTGGCTTTGCTCTGTTCTCGGCCTGTGGCGCCGCCACCGACGAGAGCGCCGCATTACTCTAGTATCGACTGTTGATGTATACTATTAATTAAAAATGCATGTGTTACGATGACGCGTATTATTTGCTACGGCTCTGTCGTGTTCGCCGAGTAGTATACATGCGCACGTACGCACATTAACCTAACACAGCAAACGCACAGGTGACGCCACCATCGATCACATTATCGATGGTGGGGATCCTGTCTGACCGTCGCAAACTAAAATCGGTCGCCGCCCGGTACCGATCTCATTTTGAATAGAGTATAAATACTAAATAGTACGAAATAGTAGTGATATAATAATATAAAGAGTTTTTAATACCTGATATATATATGAAGTTACTATATTACCAGTTGAGTCTGATGGATCACATGTACCGTGAATTAAAACTTGTTGTTCATTTTTTTCATAACTAGCTGAAATAGAAGGTAGTATAATGAATTGCAAAATTTTGGACTTATAATGATTGTCCATGTTATCATCTAGAAATATTTCCACGAAACGAAAAAACGCTGTTCGTTTCCATTGGGGAGAAAATGTTTTTGTAACAGTTTCTTCTAAATAAATGCGCAAGAACTAAATATAAAATAAATTAATATTATACAAAAATTAATTTTCTACGTACATATTTTACTTTAATTTTAATTTACCTGAAAGTCTGAGATAAATCTAAAACAAAATGCTTTTATCAAATGAAAGAGCAAATCTACTTGATTAAAATTATGAATAAAATATTGAAGTAACACTTTTGCTAACATTTTTGGTTCATTCCAATGGGAAAATTCAAAGTATGCCGGATATAGAAAATGTTCCTTAAATAATTATAATATAATTATTTCAAATTAATATAATTATAGTTAATTTTACCTGATAATTTTCAGATGTCCATAATTTTGTTAATGACATAATTAGTTCTGTTTGATTTGAAATCCATTTTTTATCTAATCGTACAACAGCATATATAATTCTTATAGTTTCATATTCGATTACTTTTGTAGGATCTAAACAATAAACAAACATTTTTAACAAATAATAATTGTATACATTGTCGATCAGAATTGTATGTTAGAGCGAGTAGTTTTTTCATTGTAATATGCAAAATGTAGAATATAACAAAAATCATAATCCAATATTATCTTAATCTATTTGGAGTTTATTATTTTGAAATTACTTTTTTAGTTTTTTTTCCAATAATTAATATTTGAATATATATAAATATTTATGAATTACTCTAACATAAAATGTTGATCACTTAGTATATGTTGCAATCAGAAATAATTCTATAATATTAATATTTGTTAACCTGAATATGAAGTTGTAATTAATTCATTAAGCCTACGCCCACTATTCTGCAGTGCGTCTCGTATTGTTTGACATTTTTTATGGGTAATCATCATATGTAAATATTTTATCCAATTAGGTTCCTATACATCATAAAATGGTCCAATAAATTTTTAAAATTATGATTTAATAGAACTTATTTTTAAAGTCTTAATAAATAAATAACTAACCTTTATATGATTATCTTGTAAAAATAGTTGTATAATTTGAGTTGGATATTTAAGTAAACATCCTAAAAGTGGTGCATGAAATGGAGACAATATGCTTACTTGAAGACTTTTTTCACTATTCAATACCAACATACATAAAGATTCAATGTGACTATAAGTGGCTACAGGTAATTGTATATACATTTCAATAATTATCACCATTATTGATTCAAAGTTTCCGGTCTTTGAAATTCCTAAAACATTAAGTATACATTTTTTTACATTTTAAAATAAAATTAAACAAATACTGAAATACACATAATACTTTTAAAAATAAAATTAGATTGAATGTGCTCCATAAAAATAAACGTTAATTTACCTATAATTATTAGTAGGGGTCGGAAGTTATAGGAGTTGTATATTTTTCTATATGCTCTAAATACAACAGTTTATCAGGTAAAATAAATGATACAATTTATTGGATACGTACCTAACTACATAATTAAAATACAAATTATTCTTACTATTTAGTTGGTATTTAAATTTAATTTTACTAGTCTTTCAGCTCAATACATTTATCAAATGTCTGCTACTGTTTTCCAATATATTTATTTTATTTTTTAAATTAAACATTATTTTGCATATTTAATAAACATTGGATTATGCACATTTTTACATGCATATTTTATTTTAATTAATTTACGGGCTTGTAGCCTAATTGACAGAAGGTACATTTAAAAGTGTATGACCATAAATTAAATCAATATTATAATTATACAGGTATATAAAAACAAATGATAAAATATTGAAGAAAAATATATAAGATAAAATAAGAACGATAACATTAAAAACATAGTTATTTATATAATAAATTAAGTATATGAGAATAGAAGATCCTTATATGCTAACTTCATCATACGGTTAATTAGCTTGTTTTGCATATAGTTAGTGGCAGAAAGTGGTATAAGGAATTGGGTCTTATAACGTGTACTGTGAGAAGGAATTTTAAAGTTAATCTGAGAAAGAAGAGATGGAGAATCGATGGATCCCGAGGTTAAGTTATCTAGAAAGGAAAGGTTTTGAGAATGGTGACGATCAACAATGGATGAGAGGTTGAGTTAGGTTAGGACTGGATTGTAACTATGAGGTGAACTGGGTATTTTTAATAAATATGCTGCAAAGCGTAGGAATTTACGCAGGACACGCTCAATCTGCGATCTAGCATTAACGCCTCAGAGGTCCCACACAACTGAACCATACTCGAGGATTGGTCGTACAAGGGTACAATGAAGAGTTATAATAGAATTTTTAAGTTTGAATTCTTTTGAAATTCTCATAATAATGCCTAATACAAGATACCTCATTAATGTGCATGTTGGGACAAAGAGGGGGACAAATGTAAAGCCCAGGTCCCGTATACAATTTCCTGCAGGTAGGAGAGTTTCTCCTTTAATGGTGTACGAGAAAGGAATGGAGGAGCGATTTCTAAAGAAGAATATTTTTCTACACTTAGATACGTTCAACGTTAAACCTAAATGTTTGCCCCATGCAACAAACCTATCTATGTCATTTTGATGAAGATGGCAATCTTCCATCGAAGTGATACGCATGTACAGCTTCATATCATCAGCAAAACACAGAAGACGGCAATGGTGAAGAACAGTATTGACATTATTTACAAATAATGAGAACAGTAAGGGTGAAAGGTGCCCTCCTTAAGGGACACCTGATAGAGCAAAATAGATATCAGACTTAACACCATATAGTTTTACCCATTGAGGGCGGTTCTCAAGATAAGACCTAAACCAAGATAAGAGTGGATAGCCTATTCCATAGGCTTGAAGTATGGTTATGAAAGCATTATGATTGACAATTTGGGATTTATCCTTAAAAGTATTAAAAATGTAATTGGTAAAAATTAAATTGCATGTGGTTGAGGAACGACGTGAACGGAAGCCATGTTGTTCATCGATAAGTATAAAGTTAACAGAGGGCTGTATGGAATGAAAAACCAGGGACTCAAAAATTTTAGAAATGTGTCTCAGAATAGATATTGGCCTATAGTTTAACACCTCCGATACGTTACCGGATTTGAAAATTGGAGTAACTGAGCTTATCATTTTATACTCTTTTTACTTTCTACAACTTACAAGCACTAATTATTATAAAAACAATTTATTATACAGTGTATAGTAATTAATTAATCATGTATTATAAATTTATTAGATTTAAAATGATTATATTTTTTTTAAAAAAAAAGTATATATACAGACAAACAGTTCTTAAATATTTTAAAATACTTTGTAAACATTAAATATTTGTATTTAACTCATTTAAAATATATATATATATATTTAGCCAGAACCATAACAATCGTATTTTAGTTTACTTAATGCCAATTATACAGATATAACAAATATCAATGAAATCCTTTAATACCAGGTTTACACTTAGTCACTTCCTTGGCAGAGCGTATACAAAATTGACATCACTAGTATGCCTATCACTTTTGCTCCTTCCATTACTTTTGAGCGAAATTACTTCAGTAGTATTTTTTTGTATGGAATTAAAAGAACAAACACCTTGAGCGCAAGTTTGTGTTCACATTATAATACTTAGTATTGGCATTATTAAAAACAATGTAATGACTCACTATCTTTATTACTGCCATAGAAGTATTATTTTGGAGTTAATACAATACGAAGAGTAATGGAAACTAGTAATGGCTGAATGTAAAGGTGGTATAAAAATTAAAAATTTGAATTACCTGTTTTCATTTGTATTAAGACTTCAAACATAATTTTCAATATTTCTAATAAATGTATACAAAACATATCACTAAAACTTGTAGGGAAAAGTTGTACCAAATACCATAAACGTTTTGTACTACTCAATGTTAGGTTTCTATAATCACAAAACCCAGAAAATTGTTCTTTCATCAATTTATGTACCTAAAAATAAATCATTTAAGTGATTATTTAATTATTACTAGTTAGAAGATAAATATATAAACAATTATTTTCTTACCATAGGCATATCAATCTGTGAAGTAGAAACAAATTTTTTCAAACATTGAAATGCTGTTTCTTGTAAATCTGGATTATCTTTGTTTAAAACACCATATAAAGCATGAAATATTTTACTTTTTACTTCGGGTTGAGGTATATAATAACAAGCAGTAAGAGCTCTCATTCCAGCTTGACGTAATAATAATATTTGACCGGGGTTCATTGATTTGTATTCCGTTAACTTAGACAGATCTGTATCACTTGATTCACAAAGATTGGTTATTTCATGATAGAACAAATTATGTTCTTTTATATTTAAATCTGTAATCAAAATATCAATATTTCTATAAACATGTATAAATTTCAAATTTAATGAGAATATAAACCAGAAAATATTATTAATATGGTTATAACTGATTTAATATAATACAACAAATAAGTATTATCTATACCAATTGTAAATAATCGTGGTGATAAAGAAGTACAGAATAGAGTTCCTTCCATCATTCCGATTTGAGATTTAAATCCCTGATGACGTAATAAATGTTTCATTAAAGGTATAATTTCTGACAATCCTTCTTTATGAGGTTCCATTACTTGAGTTACAGTGATTCCTTGAGCTAAGGCAATAATACCCAATAGATGTATGGACTACATACAAAATAAAATATTAGTTATAGTTATGTATTTATTATTTAATATTTATACTTATTATAAGTTTACATACATGATTTCTAAGTAAATCATTAGGGCTTGCTACTTGACGAATAAGTTTATTTGTAACTTCATGAATAACTTTTTTTTGTAAAGCTTGAAGTTGTGAACCAGAATTCTGATCTAATGGTGATGCAGCTTTTCTTATCATATTTTCTAAATTCTTTTTTGCTTCATCTAACACTCCATTTGAAACCTATGACGAATAAATATTAAATAAAACTCAAAAAGTAGATATTTCTGAAATATTATCATATGTTACATACATCTCCAGATAAATCCATGATAACAAAGAGTTGTGCTTTAACAAATAAGTATAAATGTTCAAATACCCATTGTAAAGACATACTGCTGTAAAAAAATTGGATTGCATAACATCCCCCAAATTTGGTATACCAAGCACGATCATAGCATAAAGCACATAATGTATCAACCATGTATTTCATATAAGGTAATTGACAAGCCTATAGAATTTATTTATTTAATACAAATTAATGTAATAATAATTATAAAAGGTTAATTCTTTTAATACTCTTTCTTTGGATCCCATAATAATAGTTGCTGTATTTAAAATAATAGTTAATGCCAGCCTTGCAGGTTTTAAAAATTCATTTTCTTGATAACTCATAACATTAGCAATTGAATCAATGAGTACAAGTGGATCCATACCATAAGAACACCTCTCATTTTTTTCACTATTTACTAATGGTCCAGCTTGTTGTGAAATAGCTACCATTGTATAACGCATTACAACATCTAGCAATGTTTCATGAGCTGTATCTTTAAGTTCTTTGACTACTACACTCACAAAAATACCTGTTACAAAATTAAACACATCAATCATTATTTAAAATAAGTTATGCGTTTTTGTTTATGAAAATGAATAACAATACAAATACTATACCATTTAAAGCCATAACATAAGTGTTTCTTGTAATTGGATCTGGATATTTGTATACAATTGATTGACAATTAGATATTTTGCCTTCTTTGAAACTAAAATGATTAAAATAATACATTAGAATATCTTGAATATTCAACTGTTAAAAACTATTAATTATTATAAATTATGACATATATATATATATATATGTATATATACTAACCTAGGATGAGAAAAAAATTTCATCAAAACTGATTTTTCATCATTTGATAAAACAGATGCAGCTAAAAATGATTTAATTATGTCCCAACATTTTTTTTGATAATATGGATCAGTTGATGACTTAAGTGAATCTGCAGCAGTTTCAATAGCCTTAAAAATAAAATTATATTTATTTATTTGAATGAATATATAAATAATATTGTATATATTATATATTTTATACAAACCATATCAATATTAAATGTCACTGGTTTACTATGTTTATTAAATTGAAAAATAATAGCTGGCTTTTTTGACTGTCTGTGCATTGAATAATCAAGCCGTTGAGGCTCAGTCATCACTTTACGATTATCACCACCAAATTTTCCCAAGACTCTGAAAGTTAAAGTTTAAGGTTAAGTACAAATATTGTTTTTAAAACTCATATTATTTAATAATTTATTCTTGATTATTGGATTAACCAATAACCAATTTAGATATATAATTTAGGTATACCTAAATGCTACAGGATAAACATTGTCATTAGTATTGTGTAATAATCGCCATAAAGCTTGCATTAAATCTGCTTTCACTGGTTGAATAAGTTGATATAGAATATTAGGTTGTAAGTTGTCAATAAATAGTTCTAATGTTCTAAGACCCTAATAAATAATTTAAAATAACAATAACATTATTATAATTGTAAAAAAAATAAGTGTTTATTAACCTGAATAATCGATGACGGAGATCCATTTAAAGCTGAAACTATTGGATCCAAAAGTAGGGATAAATGAGGTAGTAATGAATTTAAACGAACGGGTACAGTAAAGCATAATTCCAAAACTAAATCTTTTATATTTTGTTTATGTAAACCAGATTGAAAGCTATTCAAACTTTTTAATAGGTCTGGTAAAAGACGTAAAAATTCTTGATCTAAAACTCCATGTGCTCCAACTCCAATACAGCGAAATAAAGATCGTAGTAGTAAAAAATAGAAATATGGATCTTTAGCAGTTAAGACTAGATTCATTGAACTGAAAATTATTAATATTTTTATAATTATATACATTATATAGGTTAAAGGTTGTATAAGATTGTTTTTATATAAATTCAGTTATACTACAAAAAATTACACCCAAACATTTACCAAAAAGTATTATTAATTTATTAAACCTAAACTGCGAAATAGTTTTAGAATATATTAAATTATAACTTTTTCTCAATTTCGAATAATATTAAAATACAAAATTAAAATATTTCGCATATAATTTTGATCATCTTGTACATGTATGTTATAAAAGTGTTTTGTATTACAAAAATTGTTGAAATTACATACATTTTTCGTAACAAAAACACTCCATCACTCATGTACATACGATACATATAAGTATATTAAACTCACCGATTAACAATTTCATTTAAGTATGGTTGAAGTGTTTGTTCACTTTCAATGGAATCCTTATTTACTGTATTAAATACGTGATTAAAAAGTTTTAAATACAAATTACTTCGATCAGTATTCCCACTACCCAAATCTTCCATTTTGCTGATTAAATGTTCTAATAACAATGTTGCAAATATAGAAGAATTTTCTGATGTGTTAAGAGTACTATTTATAAGTGATTCACTAATGTACATTAAAGCATTATTTTTTTCTATTCGCTCAACAAAATATGCAATCATAGTATAAAATATTTCTTTAAATATACTTGGAGGTAAAAGTGAAAGCTACAGAAAAGAATAGAAAAAATTAATATAATATGTTTAACATTTATTTGAATCAACACTCACAATGCCACATAAATGGTCCATTGATTCCTTTTCTTCTTTTGATCGTGGTCTTATTACATTTATATTAATATTTTGATTATTTAATGAATTTATTATATGTACATCCATAGCTTGTAAAGACCATTTAACAAAACCTAAATAAATTTTTACCAGTTCTGGTTTTACTGGTAATTTTAGATTATTTCCAGAATCATCATCTTTATTGGCCTGAAATTTAACAGTTATTTTATTTATATAAAATAATTTAGAATAAATATTTATATTTATATACATATTAGTTGAAATATAAATATGTAATTAAGCTTGTTTTATATTATGTCCATGTTTTTATAAACATCTCTGTAGGTTGGGATCAGAATAGACCAACAGTAGTAATTCTTGCTTATCATAAAAAGTGATCAAAAGGAGGTTGTGGAGGGAAGCAGTAACTTTTACTAGTAACAATTTCTGCAACAGACCTAATGGCAATGGAAGGAATTGATAATGGCAGCCTGAATTAATTTCAAGTACTGGCTCATCAACTGAAATGTAGAAGGAAAAAGAGTCCATCATATTAAAATTCCTAGTAAAGCAGTATGGATCATGTACAGAAACATTTATAAAATACAGGAACAGAGATTTACTCGGATATACTTGTCATTAAACAAAACCTTTAGAAAAACATCGAAACATGGACTCTCATGACTATGCTAAATTCTATTAAAAAGTGTTTTTTTGCTTTAGAAAAAAAATTTTTAAATGTGAATTTATGATATAAATAAATGGCTGAATCCATAGACTTAATATCCAAATAGAGTCACTAATGTATTTTTTAAAATACACATATTGAAAATTCAAAAAAATATTTATGAAACAAACAGAACATTTTTTAATATAATTTTAATATATCTTGTTTTGAAAAAATCTCACACAATCCAATAAATAATAATAACTGATAAATTATTCTTGCAAATAAAAACACTTAGAACTTTGAGTTGAACTTGAGTTAAACTGAAATTACACACATGATAAGAATACTCTGTAGTAGTATAATATTTTAAAATATTATAACATTTATTTATAATATTAAAAATTATCTATTCCTTAAATTTAGTGTTTACTCTAAGTTCAACATTACACAAGTTAAGGTCTATGTTGTTGTAATTATACTATATTTCATGCTAGATAGAAAAACAAAAAACATCAAAGCAACAAATATGGGTATGGTTATGTTGTCTTAAATATTATAAATAATTTATATTTTTTACAAATTTACCTTAACTGTTGCTACACCCAAAACAACAAATTTAATACCACAAAATATAACTTTAACCAATGTTATACACTCTGACAAAGAAAATATAGCTGTTGGTGATAAAAGAAACACATATTTAGTTTTTCCTTGTAGTTTTTTTCTACTAGAATTACCAGTCAATTCTTTTTTTTCATTATCCTCATTATTTTCACTCTCATTGATGTCTAGAATTTGTATAGACTCGGGTGGTACTATTTTTTTTGAGCTAAAATAATAAGTAGCATTTTATTTTTTAGATCAATTATAATATATTAAACATACCTTTTCGAAATTATAGCTGGTATATACAATTTAGAAATTACTTTGAGTTTTAGTACAAATACTTGAAGAATACGTATTAGTAAATCAAAACTAACAGTTTCTCCTGGGGTAGATTTTAAATTAGGAACATTTTCACCATTTCTTTGTCTAATACAGTTTACTAAATTCATTAATATTTTGCAGCACATTAATTGGACGCTAAAAATTTTTTTTTAACACATTTTTTTACAATGAATACAATATTTTATATTTTATTTTTTCATACTTGGCGTTTAAATTATGATCATGAACATTGATTGCAAATAGATTTATAGCTTTGACAATAGTTGGAAGTGATAAGTAAACACGGACATCATAAATGAGATCAGCAATAATAGTATATGTTAATGGCTTTAAATTTTCAGTTGTAGTCCATCCTCGACCAAGTAGTGTATTTTCATCAAGTAATTTATCAATGTATGGGACAAATTCTAAAAACAATTTGTATTTAATATTCAAGAATAAAATATTTCTTGTTTTTTTTTTACTTATTTTTAATTCAGTATTGAGAATATGTCTTAATGCAATTAAAAGTTCTTTTCTAAGATGTGTGATCTCCGTTGGACATAATTCCAACAATCCAATCATTCCTTTAACTAATTTTGTGGAATGTAAAGTTATAATATCTGTAAATGGCTTAATAACATATACTAGATATGATAAAACTTTTATTTGGGCTGCAATTAATTCAACCAAAATTTCCTTGTTAAAATATTCCTGTGATCTAAATATAAATTGTATAATTTATAGTATAATTAATTAAAGATTTAATTAACTTTTTACTTGTTTTGCAAAAAAGGTTGAAATGGTAAAATCCGCATCATAATTGGAATATATTCAATAAATTCTATTTTAATATTTTCTTCATAAATTTGATAAATGAGAAAAATTACTAAAGGTAATTCTTTCAATATTTTTAATGATGAAATACTTCGAGGAATAACATTTAACTAAAAAAAAAAATAAAACTATAATACAATGAAAGAGTTTCAAATGAATATCAAATATTTAAAACAATAAAATGTAATTATAAATATAACAATTAAATTAGCAAATATCTCTAGATATTGAGTTTTACAAATGATAAATCTTCGATGATGATTTCAAATTAACATAATCAGATTTCATTTTGATAATAACAGTAAAATCAGTGGCGTACCTATTGTTGGAGATGGTCGCATCTCCCCCCCCCCCCCCGCCGTCATTGACCCGTCAAAATGTAGAATATATGTTACAATTACAATTCATATAATTTGGGTAGAACTGATTTTTTTTTTCTTGATGTAATAAAACTAAAATTATGTAATATTATAAATAATATTATTTAATGTAAATTATAGATTATTTTTCTTGATTACACTGAAATTATCATCCTACTGCTTGCTTCCAAATTCTTTCCTATATTCTATATTATCATTTATCAGCTAAAAAAATGAATGAATATTACTTTATACATTTATAATGACGAACTGTCAACATCGTGTATAATCTTAGTAATATACATTTTAAATTTTGTTATATTCAAGTGATTTTTATTTTTAAATTATGTTTATTAAAATAAGCAGAGTACGCACAGTAGTTGGATGAGTAAATGTAAATGGCCAAATACTTATGAAAATATTATTTCAACAGGAACAAATAAAAGTAATAATTTAAATTCAACTATTTAGGAAGATTTAATTGTAAATAGTTCCTCTTCGTTTAAAAAAAAATAAGGTTAAAGCCAACAGAAAATAAAGTAATTAACAATTTGACATCTTGTGAAAATTTAAGTTATTCAATTTATACAAATAAGTATCACTCAAATGCTCTAATAATACCTAATTGATAGGTTTGCAAAGATGAACAAAAGAAAATTATACTTTGTGTTATAAAGTATTTATAAGTATTTTTTATACTTAAATGTGTTTAAATTTAATATAATATACTTAACATTTTTATCATCGATATAATATCATATATCATATATTATTATTTAAGTATTATTTTATGTTGATGGAATTAGGAGTAATACCGATCATAGGTTTAAAAATAATTTTGCCCACTGTAATATTTATCTAGGTACGCCACTGAGTAAACATTAAATAAAATAATATACATTTAATTTACCGTTTTATCCTCATTTCCTGGCGATACACACGTTATAATAATTGTTGAATAAGTGTTATCTAGAATTTCACTTATATCAACTGTTGAATTTTCAGATAGTTTTAGTTCAGTTCTCACATTAAATATCTTGTCCATTTTGTAATATATATCGCAATAAATTTTCTTGGTAAGTAGTAAAAAATTTTTAATCTATTAATGGGCATACAGAATTAAAATATCAACTGTATAAAATAATAAAAATATATATTATTCACTTTAGCATTATATGGAGGTCTAAAATTCTTTTGTAACTCAACAATAATACGTATACATAAAATTCCATTTTGTTCATTATCAATTTCAATGAGTTTCATACACAAAGTTATAAGCCGATTAACATACGGTTTTAGAATTGTATTACATGGTAACCTAAATATCATTTCTAGTACTAGTTTTCGTACTTGCTGTAAATATAATTTACATCAAATTATTAAATTAACAATATTATATTTAAATTTAGTTAGTCAGTAGTACAGTAGATGTACTAATAATAATTTAATTATTAAATAAAATGTTTAAATAATAATATAATTCACATATATAAATAAATATATATATATATATATTATGGTCAAATTAGTATGTGAAAATGTTCATGAAAATAATACTGATAATGTATATAATTCATACCATTTTCTAACACAAAATGTTTATCATCCTAATATTTATAAATTATTAAATTATATTCTACATACTAAATATATTATAGTTAGATGACTTAAGATGTAACTTTATTTATATACTTACAAATAAAAATATTGTAAATTTAATATTTTATGTTAAAATATTATCAGTGCTCAAAATGGAAAATTGTACGATGCGGAACGCTATAAAATTAATTAATACCGTAAACAGCACTAAATTTTAGAGAGAACCAAATTCTTAACTAATGTAATTAAAGAAATAGGTAGTCCTTTTTTAAAAATATATATTTTGGAAGTAGTTACATTTTTTAGATTGTAATGTTTTAGAAAAAATATGTTTTATCTACAAAAATTGAAATAAACAAATCACTTTATTATTTAGTTTAAATATTAAAATTAATAAATAGTATCACATCACTAATTAGAAGTTCTTAATTTTTAACTTATAATTTTATGAATTGGAAAGGAAGCAAAGGCAATGTAACGAACAGGAACGGTATCATAGACGATATGATAAACCAGAACACCGTTCCTGTTCATTCTGAGCACCGAATATTATAAAATATATAAGACAAATTTAAATAATAATTTAAACTATGCTCATTTCAAAGTTTTTAAATAAAGATAAATATATTTATATACATACATAATTAGAATAGACAATTATTTCTATAATTTATGTTCATTTGTAACTTACAAATATATGATGTTCAGCTATAAAATATGGTTCTCCATCAACTAATATGCGAATAAAATGTTTGATCATATGTTCCAAAAATATTGAATATTGTGAAGAATTCAATATCATCTAAAAAATATTTTATATTATACACATAGTTAAACAAGTGTTAACATTAGGATTCAAAAATTATTAGAAATTTTTTTATGCATTTTATACTAAGTTAACCAAAAATCTTTTGATTAAATTGTTAAATAGATTATACATACTATTCAATCTATGTAACATTTTATGTTAAATGTACCTATTATATGTACACTTTTTTATATTTTATTATTCAAATAGAAATAAAAAAAAACTTTTAACATTTAATATTATAGAATAATGTATTTAAGATAAAATTAATAATATTTTGCGCTTAAAAATCTATGCAATTTATTCTTACCTCAAAATGTTCATTTAAAGTTTTAATAATTTTCAACTTTTGTTCATTTTCAACATTTGGATCTGTTAACATTGTAATATCTGAACGATATTTGTCCATTATTGTTGAGAGATCCTTCTCTCTCTTAAAAACTTCACTTTTAAAAAGTGCCATTAAAATTATTTATGAGATAAATATTCACTTGTTTTAATATTTTCAATAATATAAAATAAACATATTCAAAACCAATAGTAATGAATTTGATTTATAAATTTAACTTCACCATTCTTAAAATTGTATTAGTTTTACAAAATACACTATAACATCGTTTATAATCATTTTAATTAAGATTCACACTTAGATACTTAAAACTCAATTCACAATAATAATTTCCTAACAATTTATTATCATTTTCTAGATAGTGGGAAAATTTATCATTAACCTCAAATTCTTGTTTATCTCAAAGAACATATAAAACCATATAACCATGTGTAACTACATTTTTTATACAATAATTATCAGTGTCACCCACGAATTAAAATCGTAGAACGTTTTCCATCTACCTATACTGGTGTACACTTGTGTATGATCAGTAGCATATCCAGAATGGTGATCATAGGGTCCACGGCCTCACCACCATGGGCCAAATTATTGTAGTACATTTTATATTTATATTATATTATTATATATATTTCATATAAAATAATTTTGTCCCCCCTTGTAATAATCCTGGCTTCACTATTGTGTGTGATGTATAAGTTACTTCCAAAAATGATAAAAATGAATGATTATTTGAAAGATATTGAATTTCGGATTATTTGGAAGTACGATACTAACTTTGAAAACAAAAAAATAATCTCTAAAATATTATATTATAAATAAATCTAATTACTTCCTTATCAATAAAATGTATGCGCCTGACTCTGCTCATAGATTGCACTCGTCTCTACGCTACTCGGCGACATCATTTCACTTTGTAAATCGAAAATATCCCTCAATTTGTTGTGTAAAGTTATAACTTAACTAACCTATATTATAAATTACGAAATTTCTTTTCTTAAATTTTTAAAATGTTTGATATTAGTATTGACCGATCTTCCAAAGATATATTTCCATTGATTAGATATAGATAATAACTAGATACAACTCTATACACTAAGTATGTTCATAAAATATTTAGGAGTGCTAAGTACCCCCTAGCACCCACCTATTTGCGCGTATGCATATACTACGTATACTCTCAAAGTAGGGTGTCCGGAAGTCAATGTTTTTAAAAGTTTTTCCTATTTTCCCGAAAATCTTTATCGAAACTTCAATGTGTCCCAGAATTAAAGCGTTAATATTATAATATATTATATCATATGAAAATTTATATAGTAATTTAGTCTTAAACAAAAATGAACTGTTGAAAAATAAACTTGTGAAATCAAATTAAAAATACAATTAATAATTAATTATTAAAAAGTAAGGAAGGTGACCCCGTTTTAAACATAATTTAGAATATGTATATTATAAAAGAATCGTTCGATAGAATGTCGTTATCTAATCGTTTCGTGGAGCCTTGCATCAAAATATTTACGAAATAAACTAATGAATAATGTTATCATTTATCGTGGACATATAATTATTGTACGTACCGGAAAAAAGTACTTACCTACTTATTATTCATTATTAAAATAAAACAAATATGATAAAACTCATAATTCGTTTAAAACACATTATTAAAAATAGATAACGTTTAATAATATTAATTGCAAAAACACTATTTCAAGAGTCTTGAATAATCAAGTAAATAATTTTGAAAATTTTAAAACCTTGAAAACACTTTTTCGGATAGAAATAATAGTCCGAATAGTATATAAGTAGAGCAGCTTTTCGTAGAAAATTTAATTTAATTGGTACTTTAAATTTTAAACTTTTTTTTTTTTTACTTTTATAATTGACAATTTTTTTTTTGCTACAGAAATCGCCTCTTGACTGAAAAACATAAAATACTATTTAAGATTTGACTCAAATAACTTTTGCAATTATAATTTTACATAACTAGGAAACGAAAAATTAACTAATATTTAAATTATTTATAATGAAAAATATAATTTGCATATACAAAAAAGCGGGAAGGTCGATTCCGGACGTTCCTTCTTCATACTTTCGGTCCTCGGAGAAATTAGTTGTTTATTATACTCAGGGCTGGGGGCTTCTAGCATTTACATATTTATTTATAGCATGTAAAATAATAGCAGAGTAATAATCGAATAAAAAGCTTGCAATATACTTATTTGTTTATTTAAATATTTAAACAATTAAAACTAATTGTTAGTATATTATTATTATAATTTAAAAATATAAAAATATATTATTGTCAATTGACCATAGATCAGTAAACGATGAATATCCAATTGGCTAAATAAAATATAACAAAAATATACCGCGTTTGTTTATTATTCGTCAAATTGTTATATTATATTATTATATCATGATATTTTTTACATATAATTTGGTAATCTAAAAAAAATAAGAAGATTTGTGGTTTGTATTTAGTGAGACGCAAATGTTGCCTAAAATTCATATTTAACAAAAGTAAAATGTAAAAATGTATAGAGCCGCGTTTACATTATTAAGACTGTTTAGTGTGGACGCCAATTCGGCCTAAAAACTATTTCGTTCGTTTGTTCGATTTTATAACATAAACGCAATTTTACACGCATAATATATGAATAAATCAAGTTTATCGAAACTTCATCGCCACTCGCAAGTGATTTATATTTTATTGTTTACTTATAGATACAAATATTCTAGTAATATTGGAAATATGTTAATTGGTTCATTGAAGAATACGTAGTGTAGAGTGTAAAGTCCTTGTTAGTTATTATGAATTTAGTAGTATTTTATGAATTAGAATTAATTAAAATAAATTTTTTTAAATTTTTTTAGAGCATATTATAGTGCATTTTTTACCATATTTTAAGGCATATTATAGCATATATTTCATGGTTTTTTAGTGCTAAAAGTCTCGATAAGATTTGAATGCAATAATATTTATATAATAATAATAATACGAAACTCAATATATTACAATATATTATACTAATAAATTATCAGTGATAATCCATTCCAAAAGTTTACCACCTGTGTAAACTACCTATGTGAATATCAAAAAAATTTCAAGTCCCTATGTTCAAAATTTAAGGAGTTATTATGAAATAAAAACTTCAAAATAACGAAAATCGTAATTTTCTTTTTTACTAGAGATTATTACTTTAAAAGATTATAAACAAAAATTATAACTTACGATTTTAAAAATATTTTGAAACAGATTAAGTAGAATATGAGTAGGCTATAATAAAATTTTCAAATTGTTAAACTCAAAATTGCATATTTAATTAAGCGTTTATGTAAAAAATTTTAAAGCTTTATATTATACAGAATATCAACCAATCCATTCCAAAATAATACCATGTATGTAAAATGCCAATTTAAATAATCAATAAAATTTTTAAGTCTCTGAGATTAAAACTCAATTAGTTATCCGCATGAAAAAAAAATTAAAAAACAGAAACCGTAATTTGCCGATTTTCCGCCATTTTTTTGGCAATTTTTCTAAAAATTCAAAAGTAAAAACTTTTGAAAAATTCGAAAAATGAGCTAAATAAAGTACCAACGTTATGCAATTTACTACCAAAAGCATATCCTATTCGTATTAATTGGACAATTATCTCTACTCGAAATCGTGCTTTCAGACATAAGAAAAATAAAAAAATAAATTAAAAAAACACCATTGTAAAACTAATACATTCCTCGCTTCACTCAGAATATAAAACTATAATATATTAATTAGAGTAGGTAGGAGTAATAAATGTGAAACATATATTAAATACGTAATACAATACATGACCTATTGTATCACCAATTTTTGGAAATTACAAAAGTACAAAATGCCTTTATGGATCACGTTATTATTATAAACATTATTTTTGTTATCAAAGAAATATAACTTTTTTATGCATTTATATTATTTTTTACTAAATCTCATGGTGATTATGTAGAAAAAAAACTTTATTAAAAATTCGATATTATTGAGTACTTAAGAGAAGATTGATGCGAAAAAATTTTGCACAGTTTGCATCTCGACTCCACTGTTTCATCGCCACAGTTAGGTTATTAGGTCGTTACTCATTAATAAAACATTAAATTTTAATTTTCAGTATTTTTAATTTTTAACATGAAATTAAAGGTTCACTAATATTTTGTTTTTATTATTTATTGCCTTAATTTACGAAAAAATTGAAAATTTCGTTGAGAATTTAATTGTATAGTAGGTATTATTGAATGGAAATACAAAAACTACTATTATAATGAATCATAAAATCCGTACATAATAATTGATATTCATAAAAATAGTATTTTTAAAAACCTAAATGACCTACTTCATTGCTTTTAAGATTTAAAATATGGTTAATAAAAATCGTTTACGGAAATACAGTGTAAGTGTAAATGTAAAATTAATTACCCTCTTATCGAAATAGGTACTTTATAGTATAGGTAGTCAGAGTATTTGAAAAAAAGTTACATTTTTTCATGTTTGTAATAATTATATTAGTTTTAAATTTGTTTTATAATAATTATATTATTTGATGTGGTATAGAAATATCTCGATTGACAATATAATATAACTCCTATAGACTTAAAAGTAGTTTTATGTCAATATCAATTATAAATTATACTTCATAGGAAAGTAAATATTGTAAAGAAACTTTTGTGGTATTATTTTAAAAATATGCAATCTAGATATAAGTAAATTATGATAATCCATTAACAATATTTTAAATTACATAAGTTTTGTATAGTTGGTCTTTAATATTATATTAATATTCCCATCTTGTGGAAGGGAAACGTTTGCGCGAGGTGTCCGGTACCATTTTAGGGACAGAATAATATTTTTTTATTATAATATTATATTTTCCATAATATTATAATTGATCTGGTACCTAGATTCTAGGTAGACCCTCCACATGATATGATTTACAATAATTTACTTAAATAAGTTACGATTATAAGTTAAAAAATTATTTTGCCTCTCCTTAGTAACTGTCTAAGTATGCCACTGCGTATACATTTAATTGTTTGAAATGTTTCACTCATAAAACTCAGCCGCGGAACTACAGAAGGGCGATGGGTGCAATGATAATTTTTTAAATTACTATAATAAAAAAAATGTATATTATAAATGTATCTATAATGTGTTTCGTCAATTTGCCCCCTAAACATATTTTCTGGATCCGCGTCTGATTTCAATTTAATTAATTTAATTTTTTTTTACAATTTGTTACTTTATATGCACAATAAATACAATTGTCAATGAAAGAAAAAAACATAATTACAAGACCTGAACGAATAAAGTGATCTCCCACTGGATGTACTTCTACATATAAATATTTAAAACTAAAAATAATTTTTATGCAAATATAAATTTATTTATTATTATATTATATTCATTGTAATATTGTTACTTGTCACATAAATAGTAGTCAGGGTATTTGAAAATAGGTTATATTTAATATGATGGTACTAATTATTTTTAATAATATGGTTTTAAATTTGTTTCATAATTATATTATGTTTTCTAAAAACATCCAAAGAGATAAAAAATAATTTTTAATGGCTTAAAAGTTGTTTTATGTCAATAACAATTATAACATGTAATATATAATCAGATATGTGAGTGTATGAGATATTGCAGGTAAATAAACTAAATAAATAAATTATTATACAACGAACTCGTTTAGAATAAAAGTTTTACGATTAATACAAAAATGACTAGTTCTTCAATAATCGTCTATGACGTTGGTCAGCACGTCGTTTGATTTGTTCTTGTTTGGTTATTCCTTATATAGTTATATGCTTTGATTGTCCTCTATTGACTCTTCTGTTTGTACATTTTAATCATATCTACTGTTCGTTATAATTAGAATTCGTAGTAAACAAGATATAATATTGCTTCTCGCGGTTAGAGAGATAAAAATATATGTATTATTATATACGTTTTCGACTATGTATTCCGGTTACATATATTCTTATTATTTTATAGATAAGTTTTTTATTACTTTTTATTATTTTATTATTCATTAATTATTCACTTATTTATAAAAAATTCGATAACACTAATGTGTTTGTCCTATTCCTAATATTGTTTATTACTTATATCACTGATGAAAGAACATATGGCGTCAAAGGTTAATCTACATTAGAGCATTATTTACGGTGGTATAATATTATTAAACGTAGGTCAGATAGGAACGTAAGACCTTAATAATATACAATACATATTCTTCTGTTATAATGAAACGGATAGAATATTATATTTTCGTTATTCCATTAAATTTTAATGGAATATATATTTTAATGATTAAAATATAAAAACGTCTACTATACCAGTATTCACAATACAAATAATGTGTTGTACTGCTAACATAAACGAATACGATACAAAGAAAAACAATATTAATATCTCGACTAAATAAAAAAAATAAGTATAAAGATATTATATGTATTCAAAAATGCGTGTTCGACGTGAACAAAAGAAATTTTTTTTTTTAGATTCTTTTTTTTTATGCATGAAGACACTTTTTCGGGTAGAAATAATGGTTCGTTTACCACAAATAGGGTATGGTTTCGGTAGTAAATCATGTCTAGTTGGTACTTCGCTTAGCTCATTTTTGGAATTTTCCAAAAGTTTTTCCTTAAGAAGCGGAAATTGGCAAAATTATGGTTTCCGTTATTTTAAATTTTTTATTTTTTTATTACTAATTGAGTTTTGATCGTAGGCACTTTTTTTAGTACTAACATAAGTAATATTTATGGTTAGTAAAATTTTGGAACGGATTGTTTGATTTTTTGGCTAAATAAAAACTTTGAACTTTTTTCCAAAAATGTTTAATATTTCCTGCAATTTTTGGTTTATCGTTTTGATTATTTTATCAAAGTCTAATCATATACTACTTAATCTTTATACAAAATATTTTGAAAATTGGGACGGATAATTTTTTTTCATAAGCTTTTAAAGTAAGAGTTCTTGAAAATCGGCAAAATTACGGTTTCATTATTTTATTTCTTGATAACTAAATAAGTTTAGATCGTAGGAAATTGAAATTTATTTTACAAATTTACATATGTAATTTACACTCGTGGTAAATATGGGAATGGATTATCAGTATAATATATTGTTGTGGGTTTATTAAACAACACAATATTTTCTTATTATCGTAGTTTTATTAAATTATAATACACGTGTGAGAACGAATAAAATATTAACAATAATAAATAATAATAACATAAATGTTCGGTTATACTACGGATATACGTATTCGGAGAAGATAATACGGCGGAGTGACCGACTGACTGACTTATTGATGTTTATTTCGTCCGGTATATATAGATGAGACTACGTTCTCGGTTGTTCTAGAATAATCTAAATCATTATTGTGACACTATCGATGTTCTCGAAGGTTCTCGATACATTAACGCACGAGAACACCCGCAAACACCCGTCACCCGAATCGACTGTGTCGCTACATTGTAATACATTGAGATTCGTTCAAAATCGTATTTTCTAATGCAATATCATTGCATTCAAATCTTATTAATTATAATAAACCACTAATTTTCCGAAGACCGAAGGGATTCCACTTTTTTTTTATTTAATTTTTTTAATAAATGTGAAAAATAGTTTTTTTACAAACTATGCACAATTGATAAATCTATATCTTAATGGACATTTTTTTTCTTACTTAATAATTAGTTTAATAAATATTGTTTGTTAACTAAGTAATTCATTTTTGTTTAATTCAATAATATTTAATAAGTGGACTGAATAAAGCCAATAAAAATATAGTTTTTTCTAATAAATAGCATATTATATAAATTAAAAAGTGTATTTATTTTTATGTTTTAAATTTGATTTAAAAATATATATAAATGCATATATTTCCTTTCTCAAATAAATTTCAATGTCTCTTCTCGATATACCAGAAATGCTCCTCCTTTCCAAATTCCCTTTTACTCATCTAACTACTTAATTAATTCACCTATATATCGTCTTATACGTCTTGTTAATGATGATCCCTCCCTAAACAATCATAAACTTGTTCTTCTTTGTATATTACTAATCATGTATTTTTTATAGAACATAATAAAATAATATTTTTGTATATATTATCATTTGATTTGCCTGTTTTCTTTATTTTGTTATATTTTTATTAATTACTGTTACTTATTTATTTTTATTGTTATTATTATCATTATTAACAACTTATATATTTCTTTGTAAATTGCCGTCAGGCGTATAAATATATTTTAAATAAGAGCATATTTTTGTATATTTCGTAAGTTTTAAGAGCATATATGGTGCATATTTCAGGTTTTTTTTATGCATATTTGCATATTATTTTTATCGCTTATAATTCCGGACTCTAATAATAATAATATCACCGCGACGGCGGCCGTAGAAGCATATGATGAATTCTATCGCTCAAATCGGCCGCAGAAACTTGTACCATTTTAAACGATAATAATATCTACCTGTATAATATTATTTGATGTCTATAAATACGACATATAAACTAGCCGGTTGCGCGATGATTATTATCGCTCTATTTGGGTGTCGAAGTGGTGGAATTGTTTATTTGAAACATTGTTCATACCACATAGGTACCTACCTAATTATAAAAATCAAACTATATTAATAAACTATTATTAAAAAAATATTATTCTATTTATTTTTATTTAATCGTGAAGTACATATGGATGAGGTCGATGTTTAACATTGTTTTTATTTTTTTTTTTTTTTAGCGCACTCCCTTGCCAAACTATTACGAACCGCCACTGATATTCTTTATATTAGTATCATATAATAGATTAAATAGATTTTGGTAATTGTACGTAAGAGCAGAACTGAACGGCCCCTCTGCAGAGGTTAATAATTTGTACTATTTATATTTTTAATAGTAACAGAGTAATTAAAACTAAAAATAATTGATTCATTTTTTTTTTTTTTTGTACTTCATATTTATGTTTTTGAGCTTTTTCCATGACTTAATTAAATATTTTTAACAATATATACATTTTTTTGAATCGTATTTTTTTTGTGTTATTTTATTATTCCTTTTATATCCGATAATTTATTAAAGTTTTTATAATTTAAACCCATGATGCTCCGGCTCCGACTGGTGCCTCGGCTCGTGGTGGCGGGCGATGCACAAATTGACGTTCGTCGTGGTGTTTTTGTGGTTCACCGTTAAACGTAGACCAAAAAGTGTCACAAGTAGCCAAATAGCTATTCAAGCTATCAAGGAAGATGAACGGACTAGATATCCATTACCAAAGATAAAGACAGCGCGCTAATTGTAAATCGTTGTAAAATTTTATGTATAAAATAGTATATGTACAGTATACCTACATAACACATAATATAATATAAGTAAGTATTTACAATATCTTATTAATTAAATAAACATTGATAAGATAAATAAAAAAAACTTTGAAACGTTATAAAGTGGTGAAATATTGATAAAAAGTGGGAATGTCGATTGTGGACGTTCCTCCTTCGTTCCTTTGGTCCTCGGAGAAATTAATGGTTTATTATACTTAATAATTAAATGCAATGATATTGCATTAGAAAATACGATTCTGACCGAAATTCAATATATTACAATATGCTATAATGATAATCCATTCCAAAATTTTACCACGTGTGTAAATTACGAATGTAAATATTTAAAATAAATTTCAATTTCTTACTATCTAAACTTATTTAGTTATCAAGAAATAAAATAATGAAACCGTAATTTTGCCGATTTTCAATAACTCTTACTTTAAAAGCTTATAAAAAAAAATTATCAGTTACGATTATCAAAATATTTTGTAAAAACATTAAGTCGTATATGTCTAGACTTCGATAAAATTTTCAAACCAATAAAATAAAAACTGCAGGAAATATTAAACATTATTGAAAAAAAAGCCAAAACTCTATACTTAGTCAAATAATCAACCATTCGTTTCTAAATTTTCTCTTTTAATGAAGTTCACCTAAGTAAATACTCAAAAAATTTTTGACGACAATATGGTTAAAAGTCAATTAGTAATCACGAAATTAAAAAATTTTAAATTTCAGAAACGTTATTTTGCCGATTTTCCGCCATTTTTTAGTAGTTTTTCTTCTCCCAAGGAAAAGCTTTTGAGAATTTGGAAAAATGAACTAAATAAATTACCAACTAGATGCAATTTGCTACCGAAATAATAACCTACTTGTGGTAATCGGGCTATTATTTCTACCCGAAAAAGTGTCTTCATACTTAAAAAAAAAATATCATAATATTCATTTCTACTAAAATTATTCAAAATTTAGAAGATTATAAAATAAAGTGACAACTTATGATTTTCAAAGTATTTTTTAAAAAGATTAAGTAATATATGATTAGATTTCGATATAATTTTCAAAGCGGTAAATCAAAAATTTCCGGAAATATTAAATATTTTTGGAAAAAAGTTAAAAGCTCAATACTTAGTCATTAATTGAACCAATCGTTTCAAAAAAATTTTCTATAATGTAGAACACTTATGTGGATACTCAAAACAAGTTTCAAGTCCCTACAATCAAAATTCAATTAGTCATCACGAAATTAAAAAATTTTAAATAATGAAATCGTTATTTTGCCGATCTTTGGGGATTTTAAATTTAAAAGCCTATAAAAAAAAAATTTTTAGTTACAATTTTCAAAATATTTTGTAAAAAGATTAAGTATTATATGATTATACTTCGACAACATTTTCAAAGCAATAAACCAAAAATTGCCAGAAATATTAAACATTTTTGGAAAAAAAATTAAAGTTCTATATTTGACCAAATAATCAACCGTTCCATTCCAAAGTTGTACCACACTTGTATATTATCTATGTTAATATTCAAAAAAATGTTCAAGTCCCTACGATCAAAATTCAATTAGTAATCACGAAATTAAACAATTTTAAATAACAGAAACCGTAATTTTGCCGATTTCGCACCATTTTTTGGTAGTTTATCCCCTCCTGCGGCAAAACTTTTGAGATATTCGAAAAATTAGCCAAATAAAGTACAAACTAGACATGATTTACTACCGAAACCATACCCTACTTGTGGTAAACGGACCATTATTTCTACCCGAAAAAGTGTCTTCATGCATAAGAAAAAAATAATCTAAAAAAAAACATTTCTTTTGTTCACGTCGAACACGTATTTTTGAATACATATAATATCTTTATACTTATTTTTTTTTTTATTTAGTCGGGATATTAATATTGTTTTTCTTTGTATCATATTTGTTTATGTTAGCAGCACAATACATTATTTGTATTGTGAATACTGGTATAGTAGACGTTTTTATATTTTAATCATTAAAATATATATTCCATTAAAATTTAATGGAATAACGAAAATATAATATTCTATCCGTTTCATTATAACAGAAGAATATGTATTGTATATTATTAAGGTCTTACGTTCCTATCTGACCTTCTACGTTTAATAATATTATACCACCGTAAATAATGCTATAATGTATAGATTAACCTTTGACGCCAGATGTTCTTTCATCGGTGATATAAGTAATAAACAGTACTAGGAATAGGACAAACACATTAGTGTTATCGAATTTTTATAAATAAAATGACCTTTAAATTAAATTGTAATTATTTGCATACTATGTTGCCATGAAAACGGCATTTAAATTTTTTTAGTCGATTTTCTATTATCATTATTAGTGTTATTACCATTAAAATTAAACGTCATTCACGCCACATCTACGGTACTGCATTGTATTATTACAAATTATCCCGTCTACCAGTCTCTATTCTCGCGTAATTGTTATTTATATATGCGACATTATTCTTAAATAATTAAAGAAAAATTTCTAATGTCCACCAAGTAGAAAAATAATCGCGCGCTGCGCACCAATGTGTTATCATCAGTATAATATATGCAATACGCATCAATAAGTTGTAACGTTAGGAAATTGTATAATAATTTAATTTTATCAAACTTCAACATATATCTTATACAGCCGTCGTCGTCGCACACTATTTACATACGTTTGTATAATCACATTAATGTCGATAATTGTGCCATTTGTCAGAGGCGCAGGAATTATTTTTCTTGTGGGGGGGGGGCAAACATTTTAGGAAAATCATGATATATAGTATATTAAAATAAAATATAAATACTTATTGATTTTTGTAAAATATGTTTAATTACTATTTTGTTGATTAAATTAATAGTCTTTACCTAATTTAATTTTGAATATAAAATCAAAAACAATTTTAATGTTTTACATTCTTTAATTTTATTTGTTATACAACTTTTCAAAATTCATTTTATTACATATTATATTATATAAATATTAAAAATAATAAAAATGTAATTTAAATTTAAACTATAACTCTAAAATGTTTAAGTATTAAGTGTATAACTATGATGACAAATTTTCTGGGGGGGCAAAATTATAATTTGCTCCCTGACATATTTAACGGGGAGGTCAAATGCCCCCTCTGCCTCCCCCCCCAGCTCCGCCGCCACTGCCATTTGTCATAATCACATCTATGCGTTGAATGTAAAGCTAATTAAGCGTCAACAACTAATGAAGAGTGTACAGTTGAATGGTAAACGTTGTCTCGTTTGGACTCGTCACGGGCACTGACGTCAACGTGATTTTAACTAATATTTTATGCATTTTATTATTCGTATACAAGTGATAAACATATCGAATTGATGTATTAAATTCATATCTCTATGATACACATACACTTCAATAATAAACATAAAATATATTACCGATTTTAAATTTGAAAGCTACTTAGTTAACCACATTTGATATAAAGTTAATCAGTATACAAATATAATATATGATCATAATTTTATGTGAGATAACTATATATATAGTTATATATAACTATGTGTATAACTTTATAGGCCGCGGGTATGTGCTGTAATATTAATAATAATAATATTTGTTGGTAATGTTTAATATACAATATATAAACAATTTAAAAGAAAATAATGTAACTATAAACCAAAATAATTGTATATTGTAATATATATATATATATATATATATAATATACTTATATATTAAAAGATAATACAACTTTTCAACTTATATCATATGTTGGTTTGTTCCATAATACTAGTTTAATGCTATGTTGTTCCGGACTGAGTTTCCTCGTCACATGGTGAGCTCATCTGAGGATGAGTTTATGTAACAAAAGTTACAAAGAAATTAATACAAATTTTCAAATTCTATAATTATAATTATTTAAATTACTTGTATAATCTTCATTTGTTTTTAATTTATTTAACTTGATATTCATTTAATCATGAATTTTGCAAGAATTTAAGCATATTTTATAAACTTTTTCGTAAAATTTTTTTTTTTTTAATAAATGTAATAATATGTTTCTATACAAAATATGCACAATTGAAAAATCTATATCATAATGGACATTCTTTTTTTCTTACTTAATAATTAGTTTAATAAATATTGTTTGTTAACTAAGTAATTCATTTTTGTTTGATTGAATAATATTTAAAAATCGAACTGAATAAAGCTAATAAAAATATAGCTTTTTTTAATAAATAGCATATTATATCAATTAAAAAGTGTATTTTTTTTACGTTTTTAAAGTGATTTAAAAATATAAAATAATTATAAAAAATATATATAATTGCATATATTTTGGATAAGAGCATATTAGATGTATATTTTAAGTTCTTTTGATGCATATTTGCATATTATTTAAAGCTTTTTAGTGCATATAAATCCAGACTTTCATAATAATATTATCACCGCGACGGCGGCCGTAGAAACATATGATGTGCAATGAATTCTATCGGTCAAATGGGCGGCAGAAATGTATTCTTAGTATTTATTATTAATATTACAAATTATTTAGTATTTTATTATAATTGTTGTAAATTATTAAGTATTTAATATATTATTACTAATTAATTAGTTGTAGTAAACCCGAGAGGTTTACTTATTAATTACCTATATCATATATGTTATTGTAATTTATAATAAATTATAGAAGGACACAGAAACATACATAATTAATACTTTCACAGCATTATAGACTTTGGGGAAAACAACAACAACAACAACACTATAAATTAGGTTCTCGACGTTCAAATTAATACAAAGTATTAATAGTATTTAATAATAAACAGATTCTTCTTAAAGCAACAGGGTCAGCAGTCCACGCACATTAATAATATAATTTAATAAGTAAGATTTGGGGAGAGAACAACAATATTATAAATCTAAACTATAGACATTTCGATTAATACACTTAATTTCAAAACCCTATCTTACACCAACTTATAACAACACGCCTCGTTATTGTCGGCTTTATCCTTTGTATCCGCTTTCGACGCTACAATATAAACATATTAACGATGTAAACGTTTTTAGATGTAATTAGATTTCGAAGACGAAAGGACGTGTGTCTTTATATACTTATCGCATAAGCACATATCTGAGTACGCGACGACTAACTTTAAATTTACTTATATCTCGGGCCTCGACGTTATCAGTTGGTCCTAAAAAAATTCTTATGTTTTATAATTATTTTGTCAATTATTATTAATAAATTAATCCTCTAATGAAATATGCAACAGTGTTTATTTATTTTATAAAACGTAAAAACCAACATCAGAACTTCGAGAAATACCTAGTGGCACTGACTCCGTCGAACTTCACGTAGAACGTGTGGGTTCACTACATAGTCTTTATAATCAATATTAGTAATTATTTAGTATTTTATTATTAATATTACTAATTACTTACTATTTTATTATTATTATTATTATTATTTCATTAATTATTTAGTAATTTATATAAACATTTAAGTTTTTAGTAAAAAAAACTATTTAAATGTAATAGTAAATTATTAAATTTCAGTAGTTTACTACTATATTCAATAGTTTTTAAATATTATACTATTAGACAATTTATGGTTTACTATTGGAATTAAATATTTTTGAGTAGTAAACTATTACATTTTAGTAATTTACTACTATATTTAATAATTTTCAAATATTATGCTATTATTATTATTATTAGACTATCTATATAGTTTACTATTATTAGAATATAGTATTTTTTGTGTATTTGTATAGACAACTATTTAATCTTTAATACTTAGTTAATTATGTTATTGAATATAGTAACTTTAATAGTTTCAAATATTAAAATAGTTTACTCCTTCTTTTACTATTGGGTCAGCCATTATGATATGGGTTATAGTTTTATTAGAATTAAAAATCATTGAATAGTTAATTATTTATATATCGTTTAAGTTTCAAATATTAAATATCTATTAATACTGGTTATAACCAGTATAATTGTTTGATATACCAGATCACTATTGGTATATACTTTTTAAAACACACACGATTAAAAATATAAAGTTGGTAATTTATTATAATATAATTCAGATAATATATAGAAATATATATTTAGACGTTCCTCAAGAATAAATTTCAACAAAATTGTGTATTATGTATAATGTGATAAATACTAAATATTTATCAAGACACTAAATATGGTTTATTTGAATTTACAAACGAAGAAAAAGCTGTCCAAGTTGGATATTTGGGATGGAGTATAACACATGATAAAGATATTAATTACATTGTTAGTGAAAATAATGACATGTATTATAATAATTTAATTACAAATAAAACAGATATAGTGATGAAATGGTCAAAGTGTGATGTGATTTATAGTTCTAAAATGATAAACTTAGCACAAAAAGTTGAATGGTTTAACGTATCGGCTCGACTTCTTGCATATGGAAGTAAGTATTTTGTTTTATCCTTAAAAGTTTATTTAAAAATTCTTATTAAATTATATTTCATTATTTTATTATATTATATTATACAATATATTGTATATGAGTACCTATTAAGTATTATTATATAATTTAAAATATATTATTATTTTATATCAAATTATAGTTTATAGTTGTATTAGAAAATATTGAATTACATCTAAACAGTATTATAAATATATTCAATAAAATATTATTATATATAAATGAAAAAAATTATGATATTTTAACTTATTTTATGTAGCATGGATTGAAATGTATGATGAAAGCAACCAAGTAATACATTTTGATGAAACGAAGTTGACACGTAGTACAAGAAGAGAGCACCATCGAATTGATGTTTTGGAATTAAATGTAAAATCAATTGATAATAATACTAAGAATAATAATATGGTAGGTAAACAATATTTTTAAAATATCTATATATTCCTATATACATTTTTAATCAAAGGTATTTTTAAAAAAAGAATCAAAAACAAAGCAATAAAATATTATATCCAATGAAAAATATTGTACTTGACAAATCAAAACAAATAATGAATAAAATTTAAGAAAAAAGATCAAATTCTAAACAAAAATCTTTTACTTCAAAAAAAACCAAAAGAAGTTATAATGTAATTTTTACCAATAATTATATTTTAACATTTTATTCTACATAATATTAGAAATATTTAATTATCTCTATAGGATAATACTGCAGATGATGGTGATGATGTGGATGATGTGGACGATGATGATAATAATCTTAAGAAAAGTAAGGATGAACTATGGAATATAATTAAAGTTTTGTGGTATGAAAATAAATATTTAAGAACACGGATTTTTCAACAACAAACTATAGTAGAAGCTTCCCAACGTAAGATATATATATATAATACATATACATTCTTTTTATCTTTAAATATTTAATATACCTATTAAAATATATAATATATTTTAGCTATATCTAATATAAATAAGGTTTCTAATGATATATTAGCTACATTAAAATCATAATTTAACATTATTAAAACTGTAAATTCACATAATAAATCAATGAAGATTAAATAAATTTATCCAATTGGTTCACCATCAGAAATAAATAAACTAGTAAGGCATATTATTATTTAAATTATTTAAGTAATATACAATTATCTTATATATCTCAATGAATGTTTAATTAGGAGATTATATCAAATAATAATAAACATACAAATTTAAAATATAAAGAGTGTAAATATTAATAATTCAGGAATTATAAGTGATAAAAATAATTTACCTACAGCAACCAAGAATAAAACAACTACACTGTTGAAATCGGCCTATGCAAATTTAAATACTGTTGAATATCCAACAGCTGATAAATTGGTATATTTATATATTTCCTATTTAATATTATTTGTTTTTATGAAATATTTAAATTATCTACTAATATAACCAATATTGTTATAAAATTGATAAATGATTATATATTTTGTATTTTAATTTTTGATAATACAGTCTTTAGATAATTTTGGACAAGATGAAAAGGATCTACTTGATTTTTGTGTATCTACTGCAGAAGTATTTGATTCTATCTCTGATAGAAACCCACTGTCTCAAGATTTTTCAGTAAAAAATTACTATTAATAAAAAAATTTCAATTCTATAATACAATATATTTTATTGTGTATATATAGTATACTTATCAAATATAATTTTATTTAAAGGAAGTTAATTTGAGCGGTCAACTGATAACTAATGATGGTAAGAATAGCAATATATCAGAAATGCAAACTGAAGTATCAATTGATCATACACTTAATGTAATTATTTAATAAAATTTAGTTGTATAAAATTTATATACCACATATATTATATATTAATATTACTAGGTATTATAAAAAAAATAATATATTTTGAATCTTTAGAATATACTATAACTAAGTAGTGGATTTGTAGCCTGGTAGTAATGTTATAGTTCACACAAATAGATTAGCTTTAGTTAATCGTAAAATACCTGCTAAACTTGGTGATCTGATGCTAATGATATTTAATTAAGACGACTTGAAATATGGATCAGTATCTGGCAAAAAATGTAATTTTAAAAAAACAAAAAACCTACGAAGGGAAAATTAAATTCTGAAAAAACTTGCGCTACCATAGTTAGTATTATTATGAAAATATTTATATTGGTATGTAATATTTGATAAATATTGTATTGTTACAGACTTTACTTTATCAATATTTCCAAACATAACAAAAGCTGAGTTTGAAAAAACTATGAGAATGAAACTGAACAATTATAATAAAAAGAAATCTGTATAATATTATATATGCACACATACTATTTCTTAATAATGTATCTTTTGTTTTAATTTCATGTATTATGTATTACATTAATTAAAATTATAATTATAAAACTCTAACACTTAATTAAAGAAGTATATAAAAAAATATTGTGTTAATATTTAACATTTATATGTATAACTTAATGTTGAGTATCATAATTTATATATAATATAGTTTTATTAAAAGGATATATTAAAATGAATAAATATTCCGTAGTTATAAATTACAGGTGTAACTATTATAAACTGAAATCTAATATTAGACCTAATATCAACTGTAGTAGTAAAACTACTAGAAACTAATAGTTTTATTATTAAAATTCAATAATAAAACTACTAAAATTGAATAGTAAAACTACTAGTAACAAATAGTTAAACTACTAGAATCCTATAGTAAAACTACTAGAATCCAATAGTAACTATTAATAATTATTTGAATAATTTACTATTAAATTTTTCTAATAGTTTGTCCCAAATGACTATTGAAGATATTTTAATAGTTTTTTTGACTAAGGGATAATTAGTATTTAATATATTTAATACTAAATAATTAATAACAATAATAAAATACAAAATATTAGTAATTTTATTATAAATTAATTAGTATTTTATATATAATAACTAATTATCTAGTTTTTATTATCATTGCTATTAATTGTTTAGTATTCATTATATTATCACTAATTATTTAGTATTTTATTATTATTGTTATAAATTATTTAGTATTTAATATATTATGAATAATTAATTAGTATTTAAAATCTTATAACTAATTATTTTGTATTAAATTTTATTGTTATTATGTATTTAGTACATAAATTAATAATAAAACTAATTATTTAGTATTAGTATTATTTATAATTAGTTATAATAATAATATACTAAAAAATTAATAACAATAGTATTTACTACTAAATAATTAGTAGTTATAATAAAATACTAATTAATTATCATTATTATTAATTATCTAGTATTTATTTTTATTATTATTATAAATCGGTAAAAGGTAGAGGGGTTTTGGCTTCATGAAAACTTTAAAAAAAAATCTATACCCCCATCTTTATAAATTGCTAAATACGATTATGTTATACATATTGTATAGAAGGTTATTAATGGACGGCATTTTAAAATTTGTCTTGGGTGGCAAATTGGTTAACACGGCTCTGATTATAATTGTATATTTGTATGAAAACATTATTATATACTTATATATTATAGAAAGCTAGTAACATTGACGCACTGTATACCTTAACGTCAAATGAGAATGGAATGGCTCCGCACGTTCGAAAATGTTAAATACATGAAAACATGACCGCTTACTAAATCGTTTTTTGAACGGGAAAATATTTTGGCTGTGATAAAATTGTGAGGTTTTAGCCAATTCAATTTTTAAACCTACTGCAAAAACCTAAATATTTCATAATGTATATATTCTTGAACTTGATTTAACCATTTTTTAATCTATATTATATATCCTTAGATATACATATGTGAAAGATGTTTACCTTAAAACAATAAAATTATTGTTTAATTTTAACTTAGCAGCCTCATTTCTTTTTAATACAGGGTATTTAGGTGCGCATTACAAAAAACCTATAAACTAATAATAGGTAATAATAAATAAAACTAAATTTTTAATTAACACAAATATAATTTGCATATTGGTATGTATTAAAATATTTAAAAAAAAAAAATTGGAAAATAATTAACATGTATATTACATTTTTTTAATTAACTGAGTATTAAAACTTACAAAATAAATCAGATAATTAATAAATATAATTATTGGATGTATTTAAATTCTAATGATTTAAACATTTGAAATAATTTATAATTCAAAAGTTTGTTAGACTTTCTAAACTTTCTGTTAAGTGATTAACATTGTCAATGTTCATTAGGTAATTGACAGTTGGTACTAAATGAATTCGTCAATATTATTTCCAATTCCATTATAATACTCTCTTAGTGTCGAGTCATTTGAATTTGGATAATATAAAACCTCTATAAAATCGTCTACATTATCAGAATGTATTTCTTTTCTTATGCCATCTTCTTCCAAATATTTTTTTTTATTTTCCATTTCTTTTTTCAATATATCATGATTTTCATCAATAATTTGTTTATTTTTTAATTTAATCGTGGAAGTTGTTCTCTGAGGAATATGTGTAAATTTAATAGCTAAAGGTATAGTAACTTCTGGTGGTAACGTACGACCTTGTTCATCCATGACTTTTAAAATAGCATTTTTTACTTCATTTATTTTCTGATTATTTGTTATCACATCATCAATTTGGAACCAATGGTCCAAATGATTTATAATACAGATATTATTCACAATTGGAAGCTAAACATAATATGATAAGAGTAAAGATTTTACATTTAAATTAACGATAGGTATATATTTTTTAACTTACTTTAAAAAATAATTCGAAATAGTGTATTACGAATAGGCCACTATGATTAAAATAATTCTGTTGTGGTACTTTTACTAAATGCCCTTTTATTGTATCGACCGAAATGTCTCCTTCATTACCATTATATGTCGAACGGTACTTTGTAATTAGCCATTTACGCAAAATGGCTACATTACTTGCTCGAGTAGTACCAGTGGTATCATCATTTTTCGAATCAAATATTAAGATGCAAGGCCTAAATAAATATAAAAAAATTAATGATATTAATAAATTATTTAAAAACTATGTTCACTTACTGTTTTGACGCAATAAAATTATCTTCTTTCCAATTTTTAATATCTATTTTATTTTCAACACCGCATTTGACATCATAATTGATCTAAACAATGTGAAAACAAAATTAATGAATATAAAATGTAAAATATCTATATAATATAATGAGTAAAAATAATTAAAATAATTAATTGTTAAATTAAGCTTTTCTAAAAGGTATGGGATTTTATTAAAATTAGGTACTTATAGTTTGAGACGTACATTATAATACCAAAGATTTTCTGTATTTTTATCGGCTTCATTATGCTCAAAATGTATATGATCACTTGATACTGTATGCTGTTGATGTGGATGATCTGAAATTATTTTTGTGTTTACCTATATTAATCTATTCTTTTTTTTTAGTATTAAAACGCAAATATACGTCTCTGTTATTATTACAATATTATCCATTATTTGATTATGACAAATTGTCAATTACCTAGTAAGTATACCTAATTAATAACTTATACTTAATTTAGAATTTAAAATATGGAAAGTAAATAGCAAGTTGTAATAGACTCAAAGAGAAAATCAATTATTATTATTATTATTATTTTCTGTACCGTTTCATTAATAAAATTGAACTACCTGATTCATTCAATAATTAGTATAACTTTCTCCTAATTTATAAACCTTCATATTACAGGGTCAGCCATAGTTTTTGTGGCGAGTTTGACAAAATCGGAATACATTTTATTATATATATATAATTTATAATATAATCTGTTGCGAATATAATAAAAATGTAATTTATTTCAAACACGTAATTTTACTTCAATTTTATCATTAAAATAATTTTAATAGCAATATGTCTATCAACTGCAGTATTTGTTTAGCTGATTTATAAGTAGTGGTGGTTTTACCATTTTATACGGTACGGGGGGAGCAATATGCCAATATGTACTGGACTCTTCCAAAGAATACAAAATATAATTAATTAGTATAATAATATTGTACAATAGGTAATAACAAATTTACCTATTTATCAATTTATTTATTATTGCTTCATTATTTACAAATCTAGTGTTAAATATTAAGAATCCCAACCCCCACCCCAAAAAAAAATTTTGAAAACCCGCTACTGTTACCTAATCTAACCTAATCTTACCTACTTGATTATTTAAACTCTTATACATTTATTTTTCTATATAATACAGAATATCATTAGTTTAGAATATTATTAGTTTTGTTTAAATTAATAAACATAATATGATATGGATACTTAGTTTAACATTATTCAAAAATACAAATAAACTCTTAAGTAAGCATACCTATCTAACCTTATAAATTATTCTATACATACCAAAATCACTCAATAGTTGTTGTTTATCGTCATCTTCTATATTAACCAAACCTGTCAGGTAAGGAAAACATATCACTGCCAAAAACCAATGATTACTACAAATATTTAAAAAAAGTAGATGGTATTATAAGTTATTTATTATAATATATATATATTTATGATTACCCTTCACAAATGGGAATAAATATAAAATCTTTTTCAAATATATTCACATTCTTGGTCCATTTTTTAACTCTATCGTGATTAAATTTTGATTTACAGTGTGTTGAGTCAATATTTTTAGTTAATTCAGTATAAAAGTATGAACTAAATAAATAAGTTCGTTTCTTATCTTCTATACTCAATTTACGACTATAACAATAACTAGAAAAAAAAAAAAAATATTAGTCATATCACGGGTTAAGTATAACATTATAAACATAAATCTCACTTGAGATAAAACTCCATTATAGTATCATTCACAAATTGCTCAGAACATAGCATTTTATAATCAGAAATTTTAACGGGAGTTATAATCCTATCATCTAATTTATCTCCACACATTCTGCTCAATAAAATATAAAAACATTTTTAATACATAATTAATTGCAACAAATTATTATATTGATATTATACAATTTTATACTTACATAATTTCTTCAGTTATATTAGCAGTTGTTTTCTTATGATATTTTGTATTCTAAAAAACAAATTTCCAATATTAGGTATCTATTGGAACAAGGTTTATACATATATAAAATTTACAAAAAACGAAATATAATTATAACAATTAGGTCATTGATTGTTGTTGTTAATTGTAGTTTATAATTGTTATAAATAATAATTTTCCTTATTTAAAAATAATTATAAAAAATTGTTAATATTTTAATATACCTACTTTTTTTTTTTTTAAAAAAAAAACTTACATTTGCAATCTTCTTGTCGAATTTCTCAATCATTTTATTACCTTGAAGATTTGTTAAAGATTTATATATTCCTTTGGGTAAATTCCACAGAATCATTTCAAGTTCTCGATTTTTTTTTTTGTTTGTATGTAAACACCAAACAATTGTACATAACTTATAATCTAAAATTAAAAATTAATTATAAATACATAGGTATATTCATAGAAAAATGAAATATATTTCATACCTTTACTGAGTGGATCAAAGTTATTTTTATTCTTATTCAATAAATACTTAATTCCAATAGAAGCTAGATTATTTATGTAAATAAATAATTTAGGCCCACACTCTCCGTAATATCCAAAAATTTTAACTATATTTTCCATTTGTACATCAATAGTCACTGGGTAATATTCTGAAAAACATTAGTAAATACAACAGGCATATATATTAACAAATGATAACAAATTTAAAACATAGTAATGAATATGTACTTATTTATATTAATAATAATAGCACAAGTACATATAGTAGTAGTTTATACTTATATATATATTTCGCTACATTCATCGAAAAAAGTAGTAACCCCAAGGATTTCATCAAATTTTCAGGGGGAGCAAAACAAAATTTATAATTATATTATAGTTGTTCTTTTTAAAAATTATTATACATCTAGTTTTATTAAAAAGTTTGCTATTTTTAAATTTTTATCTAACTATACGACATTATTCGACGATAAATATTATTTCAAAAAAATCGTAACTGGAGTTACGATTTTATTCTTTGGAAACGGTCATTTAAGGAAATTATAAAATATTAGCTTATACGATCGTTTTTGTGTTCAATAGAGAATATTATTATGTTTATTAACAGAGTCGCAAATTAAAAACTACAAAAATGCAGTTACTACTTTTACATTGTAGGTAGTAATATTATATTGTTAAATTGACTAAAAATTATGGATCACCTTATTTAAGGTAAAAATTTACACTTAATATAAAAGTATTTTACTGATATGTATGGAGTTGAGATACACGGGAAACCCTTTTAATTTTAATTCTAGAAAAAAATTAAAGTAATGTGCTCATTTGGAGATGTACCCGATGTCTAATAACATATTAATTACATTTTAGACATATGTAACGAATAAACATAAACTACAACTGTTCATCAATTCATCATTTTCCAAAGTATGTATGTGTATTCAATCTTATGAAATGTATAGTTTATTTTATAATTTCAATTTTCTCGAAATATATCGTATTTAAATTTGTAATTAATATACATTTACTAACCAGAATCATATATAGTCATTCGTATGCCCTGCATGCAAATAAATATTTCTTCATTATTTACTGGTGAATATTTGGCATTATCAATATACATCGAATAACAATGTTTGATTTTTATCAAATAATTATTATTATCACCATTTACTTCTAGAAGTTTTGGATTTACTAGAAAACATTTATACATATAACATTTATTTATAATTATGTTAAATTAAATGTGTGTTGTATAATAGGTATATAAACATACAACTTATTTTTTTAATATGTTTAATTATTTCTTCATTTGCAGATTCCAATCGAGCGTCTGTTGGTGCAAGTGTTATTTTTTCGACTTCATCATCTTCATCCGAAGAAATGATTACAATATTTGTTTCTTTTTCTTTATGAAAAGTCCCTAAATATCATTAATACAATAATTATTAATTATTCATTTAATAACAGTAATGCTGTACATTTACTACATCCCATTGCAGCATTCTCCGATTGGTTTATAGCTGGTTTTCTTCTCTGCTATTAAATAATAAATTAATTTTCATGAAATCATAATTATTGAATAATATAGTGTAGATATAAGTTATGTAGGTACTTACTAGTTTACTTGGTAGTTTCTTCGTAATTGCAGGTATAAATAATGATTTAGGTTTTGATTTAGGATCACTAATTGTCTGATTGTTTGTACATTTAATTTGTGTAACTTTAGTTTGTTTCATAGAAGAAGTATTTTGCTGTGGTTTTTGGATATTTTGCGTTTTTGATGTAGAACTAATAAAATAATTATATACTTAATTATAAAATATAATATAATAGATACCTATATATTTTAAAAGTACGATCATTTACATTTATAAATTACTTTTTTAAGTTATAAACTCATGGTTATAAATTATAAAAAAACATAAGTACCTACCTACTTAATATTATAAAATAAAAAATAGGTATATTAAAAGTTTTATGTTGTTATGATTTACTGAGATTATATTTTAAGTAGTTGGAGACAAAATCTTAATTTCAAATAAACTAAATAATCAAATTTACTTATTACCTGTGATATTTCTCGGAATTTTGCAACATATTCGAATTGTTATCACATATAGTATAATAATCTTCTTTGAATAATTTCTAAAAATGAATAATTAATTCATTATTCTCATAGAAAATATACCAAATTAATTTCAAATATAAAAAAGGGTTCAATACTAGTCAGCTATGACGGTTATTTTTTTGCCTTTTAGTAATTTAATAAATCGAATAAAAAAACTATACATACATAATTTTTCATATAAGTAAATCAATACAACGTTTTAATAAAAAAATTTACAACTACGTATTAACTATTTAATAATAATTAATGCATAAATATAATTACCGACCTTTTCAAAAAGTGGACTCTCAGTTGAAAGCACTTTGATCTTTAACTCATGATTTGGGACTTTTTCATGTTTAGATTTTAAATCTAGTAAGTTGCTAAAAAATATACAATATTAAAATGTGGATAAATATTTATTTAATTTCTAACACCCAAGAGGGCAGAGTCCAGCATAATGTATTAAAATTACATAAAAAAAGAAATTTTAAAATACATTTTTATTTAATTTTCTAATTATATATTATTATTTATATTACTAAATGGTATAGATAAGCTTTAAAGTTACCCTTTATATCAAAATTGTTGTTTTAATTTTACTATGCTATGCTGCATATTAGATAGCAAATTGTACGTAGACTTATTAATTTAATATCCACATCATTGTTTAGATAAATTAGGCATTTACTATAAACATTTTAAGTCTTATGTAGATTATGTTGAATTGACAAATAGATTAATATTCATATTTTAAAATAAAATATTGTGTTTATGTCTATATTATGGTAATTGTTTATAAGAAAACCAGTATTTAATTATAAATATGGGAAATTAACATCATTTAATTTATCATACACCATGACAATACATTCAATTATTATGAATTTGTTTTTTATATTATCTTTAATTTAATTTATATTTATGATTATTTTTTACTTGTCTTATTTTATTCAAGTGTAGAATTTTAATGAGATATAAATAACATATTTTATATGCTTATCTATACTACCTTATAAAGGTAGTAAATAATTAATGATGTTATGTAATTAATAGATTTCTTAGTTTTAACTGTATAAAATGAATACAATTATTACTTTAATGAGTTAGTGTCTTCCGAATTTAAATCTGTGTTTTTTGTGTGTAGTTGATTTGACTCTTGATGAACATTTTTACCAGAAATAGATGTTGGAATGTTATATAGAGCTGTATTAGTATTATTATACGAATAGAAATATGTTATCTTTATATTATTATTTTTTTGATTTGGTATAGAAATGTTCTCAGGTAATTTATTGTTTAAAAGTTTTGATAACTTAATTGTTCTAAAAAAAAAACAAAAATATATATATATATTTTTTTAATTTGTTAATAAAAATTGTTAAAACTTAAAAAAAGTTTTTTATATATTTAAAATGTACTTAGGAGCAATTGAATTCGAAGCAATTCGTTTATAATTATTTTGAATTCCCTTTTGATCGGTTTTCTCTAGAGTCTGAACAAAACAAATATAGAATAACAATATTTACATTTTAATAACTCAATGAAAAATGTTTTTAAAATGTTTAGATAAATACTTACAGTTTGGTTATTAGGATTTTCATGGGGTACAGGTACAACTAGATCTAATGAAACTACAAAATATGCACAAATTATTAATCGTTATATTATAAATTTGTATAAATATTACAAGCAACATTAATTTCTGGGCAATATAGTACTTGGTCCAATGTTGTAAAATGATACTTTGATAATTATTTAGAAAATATACAATATGCTCATAAAATATTAGGCATATTTATATTTGTAAATAATGTTTATTCACTTCTATATTTATATATTTTAAAATTAAAATTACGAATTATCGACAATATATTGCCAGTAAAATATAGCTATGAAAAAATATAAGATACAATTATTCATTTTTGTATTTTATTGATAAAAGTTAACATAGTCTTATGAATTCATTTTATTTTTCTTAATAGCCGGAAAGTCCGATAATAAATTGTCGCTTTTAATTAGATGTTTAAAACAAATTCAAAAAATAAAAAATAAACGATCGAACAAATCTTTAAAAATAAATGAGGAGAGCCTATGCTTTGAACTTTAATCGCTAGCAATACGGGCAACTTCCCATAATTAAGTCTTTGCTTATAACTAAAGCCGAGGACTTCTAGTTTTTTTCATATTTAACTAGAAAGGTCGTAAAACAATGCGAGTGATGTATAAATATATTTCATATACTACTAAAACTACTAAGAGGTTATATTAAACATAATTGTTTTACACATAAATGCATATTTGAGTAAATTGGAAAATTTAAGAACAAATTTTATAATTTATCGATGTTTAAACAGTAGGTACACATTTGTAAAAATTTCACGTAAAATAAAATTATTTTGGTGTTGTACATGTGTATCGAAAAATGTAATCATAAATAAAAAATCATAATAAAATTATATTCATTATTTCAATAATTTAATCTATATCGCCAGTAAAATTATATTCGTATATAAGACAATCACGACAGTTATGTGCGTCGATAGGAAAACACTACTGTACCGTGTACCTTTTTACCTTAATTTTTTCATATATTATATAGATGAAGAAGAAAAAGATACAGAAAGAGAAGACACAAAATATGTTAATGAAGACAAAGACAACATTTCTTTACAGTTTTATTAACAATATAATTTTTTCAAGATGTAATTTTTATAAACCATTTTTAATTTAAATTAAATAATAAACATTTTCAAATAAATTGTTTAGAGCATATTTTAAGTGAATATTTCTTGTTTTTTAGAGCATATTCGCATACATATATTTTCTTGTAAAGAAACTACAACTAAACATAAAACTAGGTTAGGTTTTTTGGTTTTTAGTTCTAGAACTTAGATGACACATTGACACTACCTATATTTTATTATGAGGACTATGGAATGAACGAAATTTTTATTCCGACAACGCTGATGTACTTTTCTATATGTCACGTGTGGAATAATATTCTCTACAAGGCCGTCCTTCCACCAAGGCAACGCAATGAGACGCGACGTTATACGATTTAAAATAATAGTTGTTTAGCAAAATATCATAACGACTAGATTTTTGGTGTTCTGCACACTATAAGCAATGTTTCGACAACTAGAATAACCAGTTGCATGATGAAGATGATATTTAATTAATAATAACAATAATAATTTTTGAAAATATTTTAATCATTATATTTTTAATAAAAAAACACTTTCTGATCGTTTAAGTTTAACAAAATATATTAACAGATTTAACTAGGAATTATAGTATAATAATGCATATTTATCATAAACGATAAACAATATTATTAAAATATATAGTAAAAATGTATAGGTAAGGTTTATTATAGTTCAAAAGATATTCAAATTAAATTTAAAATATATACTTATTGTATAATAATGTTCTAATAAAGTAACATTTTAATATTTATATGTTATATTATGTTTAGTTATATACTAGTTTAATTTGATTTCGTTCAATGTTTTATATATTTTATTATAATGTATTATATATTGTACTTTTTCATTTTTACCTCAGTGATAGTAATAATTTCATATTATATAGGTACTAAAATTATTATACAAAGGAGTATAATGTCTATGACACGTCGCAGAGCCGCAGACTATACAAGATTTATATGGTTTGGTGATGGAGGTGAAATGAATAAACACTATAAAACACAGTGGCGGCTCGTGAATGCTAGTGGTGGGGGTGCGACTTTAAATATAATACCGCTAGTTATAGGTCTAAAAAAATTGTCAAATTAATTATAATAAAATGAAACACACACAATACACATATTATTATTTTAAAGCTTAATATTTTATATTCATCATATTTATTTTATTAATTATTTATGGAAATGAAAATAATAATTAATAACAATAGCGATTACGTACTATTACATCAATCGATAACGGCGAGCGCACGCGCTAATATTTTACGTCGTCCAAATCCCGTATATAAGATCGCAGCCGAAATGTACCCGCACGCGCGCGATTATAATATACGTTTCAATATTATATTGCTCGGACGACGCGGTCGGTCGTCAAAACACTGTTCGTTTGTGCACGTGTAACCCACAATATAATCATAGTATCCGAGAGAAGTAACTTTAATGTTCGCACACAACAAATGTAATATAAGTAATTTATATAAATATATATTTTTGAAAAATGTAGAATTAAGAACGTACAATTTTCTTCTTTTAATTAATTTTAGTAAGGGGGTGCCGGATCGTCCCGTCGTCCAAACCACGAGCCGCCACTGATAAAACACTTTATATAATTATAATGAACATTACATATAAATTATAACACCTAATATACAATAAAATAAATTTATTTAGCACACTATTGAACGAGACTCGAGACGGTGAGAGAAGAAATGAATAACTAAAGTATTACCTACCGATTGTCTGTAATTGATAGATTGTCCGGCGGTGTAGAGTTTTGTATAATGCTGGGTTTACACGTGCGTGTTTGTTGTTGCGCAAGTTGCAACTGGCGCGCCGCCAAAAATAAGCACGCACGTGTAAACATGTACTGGCGTGCGAGTGAAATGATTGCATGCATAGAAAAATAAAGTCGGACGATTCCAACTTTTGGTCGCGCCAGTGACTATTTTAATTTCAGTCTTATAATAATATTTGCCTTGTTTGCTTTGTCGTATCACTCGTATCCATTCCAAATGTCAAAAATTTCAAAATAATGGAAACGGAGAATTAATTATAAAATTTTTCAAACTATACGAAAAACATCCGCGCTTATGGGATGTATTTTCAAAAACCTATAAAGATAGGATTGCCCGGGAAGATGCGTATAGGGAAATTGGAACTGCAATGAACGTAGAGGGATTTGAATCCGCGGAAGTGAAGGCGAAAATAAGATCTTTAAGGAATGCTTATACTCTGGAATTGGCTAAAATTCAAAAAAGCAAGAAATCTGGAGCAGGTGTAGATGATATATATAAGCCAAATGTGAAATGGTTTCCTATTGCTCATCGAATTAATCGAATAATAATCGAAACACAGAATTGTACAGATGTACAACGGACGTAATGAAATGGCGAGAGCTTAGTGTGAAACTGTGTAAAACAGTAACTGGCGTATATGATAGCGCAACTACAAACATGCACGTGTAAACCCAGCATAAGTCAAAGAATATTGAATAACGGATATCGAGTTTTTTTAGAACCGATATATGTAATGCGCCGTACCGTCTAAACTAAAATGATGTTTTTGACATAATTATTAATTAATAGATTATCTAGAGTAATGGTTTGTTATTTTTTATTTTAATAAATAACTTTCCAATTTTGAATTTGTATTAAAATAAAATAAAAAATTATAATATAGGATATGACATCTATACTAAAATTTAACGGTTTTTTTTTTATCGGTTCATAGAAACTAGGAAAAATAACGGATCGGTTTTCTATCGGAAAAAAGTGGTATCGGCCAAACACTAGAACATTCTCGATAATTCTCGGGGCGGCAACAGGCTCACCGCACGAACCTTCTAGAACATTCGCGAGCGCTCGCCACAGATGACAGATGTAAAGCCGGTCCCACACGAATCGTGTACTTGCCAAGTTTGTACGATGTTCGTAATTATGCTGCTCTTACGCGACTCGTGTGGGAATGACGAGCGACTACTCTGCTATACTGCTGCTAAAATAACGATATTAACAATAAGTAATAGTCTATTTTGGGGGAAAATCAAAGATTAAATTTCGTATCAGCATGAGTCGTCACTCGTGTTGTATCCGACGCCGACGGGAAACTGCGAGTAAAAATAATCGTCGTGCTTTACGATTAAATGCCTCACACACGACTCGTAAAGTAGTACGATTGACGAATATTCGTTGACAAAACTAGTCGCCGGCGATTACCTAGTTGCTGTTATGTTGTGCAGAGGTCGCGTCTCGTCGCTTCAATGGGAAAATTTATTAGTCCGTGTGTCATAAAACTATCGATAATCGCGCGACATATTTCAAAAATCGCGTTCCCCTAGGTCGGCCTATCAGTATTATTGACGGACGAAATGCTAGTAGTGTTTTCGCTCATTGTCATTTTCGATTTTTGTCTGTCTGTCTGTGCGCCGCACACTCATTATTGTTCACGAGTTACGAATTTAATTTTTCAACATTAAAACATATAAATCAAAATTGAATTAATTTGTACGATAGAACATTTTTTATCTAACTATTGTAGAATGTCTTATTTTTTAGTCCTAGTTGAATTATTAAAAAATACTCTCTATTTTTCCTGTTTTCAACACAGTGATGAAGTTATTGTTTTTGGTATAAGATATTATATTAATTTTCCTACAAACATAATTCAGAGGTTAAAAAGGTAATAGAACTAAAAAAGTAGCAATATTTACAAAAACATAATTCTTCGTCTTTTTCATTTTCTTCATTTCTCACTATCTCTATTCCATTTCTATCTATACCACCCCTTTTACCTTATCCATAAGTAACAACTGTCACTGCTCCTGAATCATCTCTCATAATAAGTCCAAACCATTTCTTACAATTAACACAACTTCTAAACTCTCCCTTATGTCCTTATCTATTCATTTTTTATTTTATCCTCTCTATAGTCACTTCACAGTTTCATACATATATTTTATTTTGTCATGCTTTTTACTATTTTATTACTTGTTTGTGATTCCTACTATGGATGTATTAATTTCTCAATTGCATTAAATAAAATTGCAATATTCAGAGTAATATGACAGATTTGAATTTTTACTGACTGACATAGCAAATATTATAATTGACCTACTTAAAAAAAAAACATGTTAGACATAAGATATTAATTGTATTCAGGATTTATAAGTTTAATTTATTGATGAAATGGTTCAATTTAAAACTTTTTTTTTAAAATTTTCCAAATGAAATAAAACTTGCAAAAATTGTTTAGATTTTTCTATAACCCATCATTAATTACAATCTACATTTAAATTTCTCTAAAAATATTTAAATACATTTTTAGTATAAGAATAGCTTTGTATATAATTATGTAAAATCTAATAAATAATAATTACCTTGAGGAATCTGGTTCATAGTGGATGATGTTTTTTGTATAGTTAAATTATTAGTAAACATATTTGGAATATTAACCAAAAATAGTAATGCAGGAACAACCTTTGATCCATTAAATCTATTTTTTAATAAAAATAAAAAAACATTAATAATAGACATCAGTATTAAATATATTATTGTAAATATAATATAGATATATAGTATGAAATATGTACATATATATATATAATATTATAATTAAAAAATAAAGTTTTATAAGATATATGGTAAAATATATACCTAATTGTTATTATTGTTTAAAAAAATATTTTATATATATTTATATTAAGTGTAAAAAAACACAACCAGTGGCAGCGCTAGTGGTGGCTCATGGCCCACCTTGAGAATCTTGGGCCCCATAATTGGCCCACCCTGTAGGCTGTATAATATGATTAGTAGTGTAATAATTGTAAAACTTTATATTACATTAAAATATAAATTATTGTTGTATAGGTAGTTTAATCTAACGATTAAATTTTTTTCATATTTTATATTATTATAGGTATATTATAATAAATATGAGAATATAAACATTATAAACATTGTATTATGATTATAATATTATTCTTTACTCATTTAATAGGTAATATTCAGATACATAATGTGTAATTGTGTTAACTATGGTTAATAATATTATACATATTTTTATCGATAACTGTAGTATTGTATTGTAATCATGATAAATATAATTTTCCAACATAGATGCTAAAAATAAAATTAATAGAAACTGAATACAAAACTAAACAGCCGGTTCTCACATGGATAGTAATATCACAATGCACTATGTGCATTAAACAAAAATTGTTAAGTTATAACCACCATCATCATTCGTTATTCATTATTTTGTTGTTGAATATGTACTATTAATTTATGCAATAAACAAAATATTTAATTTTTAAATGTGACATATGAATATAATATTTTCATTTGTTATACTTGTAATATTATTATAATATATAATATTTATCATAGCTTTATATAATGTCATAGTGTATTGTAAAAGTGAAGTAAAATTTTATAATAGATAATTACTTTTTATTAATTAGAATAATTAAAAAAAAAAATCTGATAGTGAATATTATGAATATGAAGAAGCAAGTAGTTCATCTAGGAATTTTGATAGTGAAGATCTAAACAGGTTAATATTGTTAAAATAAGAACTACAATATGTAACTAGTAATCAATTAATTTAAAATGTGTAATGTATATTAATTTTATTAGTGATATAAGTGATGACAGTGTTGATAAAGTTGATATGGACTCTGTCCCTGCTTGCAATAAAACAGAATATGAGTACCTAGCCAGTCCACATAGCCTTAAGAAAGTTCCTGGAGTTAATGATATACCACAAACCATAGATGAAAGTCCATGTCAGCTACATTTGAAAATTTTTCCAAAAACGGTTTATGGTATTGGTCGATGTAGAAGAATAAAAAGTTTTCAATCAAGTTGGTATGAACAATTTAAATGGATTGAATACAGTAAAATAGAAAATTTGGTTCATTGTTTTTCATGTAGATTTTTTTCATTAAAATTAAAAAATAATAGTGATAATATGTTTAAAAGTACAGGGTATAATAAATTGAAAAATGCCATGTCTAATAGAGGTTTTTTAAGACATGATAAAACTGATGAACATAAAAATTGTGTTTTGTCATGGGTTGAGTATAAAAAAAATAAAACTTCTATTTTGTTACAATTAAGTAATCGTCATTCAATTATCATTAATGAAAATAGGAAATATATAGAAGCAATAATTATATTTATAAAAATATTAGCTATTCAAGGTATTGCTTTTTGAGGACAAGTTGAAAATGAATCTTCTGTGAATCGGGGAAATTTTTTAGAATTAAATATTATTTTACATTTTGATAATTTGATTAAAAAGAGAATTAATTGTCCAAAAAATGCAAGATATCTATATCATTCTATTCAAAATGAAATAATTCATATAATGGCCAATAATATAATAAATAATAAATCCTCAGAAATAAATGAATCTATGTATTTTGCAATAATGGTTGATGAAATTAAAGATATTAGAAAAATTGAACAATTGTATTGTTTTAGATATTATCAAGAGGAATTTAAAGAGTGCTTTTTAGATTTTTCTCCATTAAACAATTTAAATGCAAATTCACTTTTTAATCATATAAAATTCATGTTAAATAAATGTAAAATTGGTATTAATAAATGTATTGCTCAAACACATGACGGGTCTAATGTTATGCCAGGTTCAATTAATAATATACAAACTTTATTAAAGAAGTTCCCCAAGCAGTACATATTCACTGTACTAATCATCACCTTAAGTAGATATTGCAATAAATGTCAAAGAAGCAATTTTTTTTTTGATCTTTTACAAGATATATATATATGTGTTTCTTTCTGGATCTTAGTTATGTACTATTGCGATTACAACACCTGTGTCATCTGCAGCATGTGAAAGAACATTTTCTTGTATTAAAATTAATTAAATAAAATAATTAAAACTTATTTAAGAAATGCTATGCTTCATGATAATATGTCTAGTCAAAGTATAATAAGTATAAAAAAAATTGAAGCAAAACTATTAAATAGTGATGAAATTATAAATACTTTTGCAGATTCTCATAATAATAGACAAATTATATTAAAATAAAATACTAATATTATAGTAATATTAATATTGTTATATTATTAATTATTAATTATATAATTAATATTATCGTGTTTTATATAAAAATTGTAATATGTTTGATAAGATATTTCATTTATGTAATTACTAACTATGCATTATATTAATTATAAATAGTTTATATTTATTTTCAGAAAAAAATGAATTAAAAAGTAATATTTTAGTTTGTAATATATTATTATGTAAAATGATAAGTGGGTATTATACTAAGTGTTAAGTATTATATTTTTTCCAATGATGTATTATTAATTTATTATACTTATAATAATATATAATTTATATATATATATATATATTTATACAATAAAAAATAAATTATGTATTATAAATATAACTTATATGATGTATATTAGGTAATATGAATAAAGGATAATGTATAATAAATATAAATGTATGCAATTTTATATGTATCTAATAATATAGTATTTAATATATTATAAACAATTTTGTAAATAATTTCAAAATATATGTATTTTGATATTTTAAATAAAATAATTTATGTTTTTAATCAATTATAACGTAAAATTTTGTGTATAATATAAGTATTCTTTTAGTAAGTACTTAATAATAAAAAATGTTAAAATGGTGTGTATTATTATATGATTGTATTATTGAATGACAGGGGCAGGGGAGAGAAAATAACACATTTTAGTACTTTTTCATAAAAATTAAGGACTACCCAGAAAAAAAATTGGCCACAGTCTGGCCCACCTTAGTTAAAAATCCTGGCGCTACCATTGAACACAACTAAAAACTAGTATAATATAAAATTTATTTCTAAAAATTACAATACAAGTAGGTAAATACAATAACTAACTAAAATATTTAAATGATTTAATTATGATAATGAAATAGCATTACTATTGTGTTAGACTGTTGGCTGTATGATAGCCAGATTAAAAGTTACCTATATAGGCTAACCTATTAGATTCTGAGCAAAGCGAGGAATTATTGGTTTCATAAAGACGTTTCTTTTCTGATGTATGAAAACATTTATTCGGATAGAAATAATGATCTGTTATTATATAAATATTTATTTATATAAAAACTAAACTGACTGTTGATGTTATTTGTTTTTTGATACTATAATAAAATATACAAATGTACAATGTTTGGGTGGTTAATGAAAATTTTGGAAACTTGTAGAAAATTTACAAATAATAAATCTTGTTCCTATAATTCTATATGACAATTGTACATTAATATTGATAGATAAGTTAAACAAATATTTATATTAATAATTATTAAATTAAAGCTCTGTACATAGTTCCTAAAATCCTAATCACCTCTTTTAATATTGAATTTTATGCAATTGATCATATTTTGTTTAGAATAATAAGATATTATAAATTATACTTGTAAATTGTAATATTAAATTATTTTTGTACTAAATTGAAATGTGTATCTATTTATTTATTATATATCTAATGAATATTATATAAGTATAGTATGATTTTTTCTTAAATATAATTGTAGTAGATTATCAGACAAATTAATTTTGTATTATTAATAATTACCCATGTTAAAATTAAAATGTTATTATTAAGACATTCATAAATGTGTACTGTAATATAAATAATATTTTAATATATTTTATGATTTTATATTGTAAATGTTATTTTTTTAAACAAACCAAATTATACTATTATTATTATTTTTTTTTTTTTATCTATAACCATGCTATAGACAATAGCGGACTGGGCCGAAATGTTAATATTTTATAGCACAATGGACCGGTGCCAATTTACAACTACTCACTAGCTAATGTTATATTATACGTATTATTATTTCTTTGGTCCCAGATAGCAAGGGATAAAGTCAATTTTTGACAATTACAATAATTGCAGTTTATAATAATATAGTTTATTAGAATATTATTGTAGAAAATAGTGGATATCATCATTTATTTTAATCAAAACTATAGGCAGGTTGTCTAATGCACCTAGAAACCAAGAAGTTATAAGTTAATAATGACTACTGTCACACATACAATATTATGTGTCCATAATCCATGATGTTATTTTCATGTATTTGAGTAATTTTTTTAGGTTTATAGGCAGAAAATAATATTTACTCTCCTATCAAAAACTAAAATGCTGACAAAGTGATAAATAATAATATAATATCACTAGTCTGTGATATTATAATATAAACAAAATGACAATGACTGTTTTTACCTATTTCAAAGAAGGTTCAAAGTACTACATGCGAATTTGGAGTCAATATAAATTATAACCAGTTTTATACTGCGCGTCTGTATTACACATCTAGTTATTCTATACATCTATACATCAGTAGTTCGTTATCTAGTTATTTTATACAATAACTGAAATATAAGTATTACATAGATATAGTGTATACCGATAAAGGCGTATTTGTAAATACTCCATAATTTTAAAATTATAATATGAAAAATTTTAAAGTCATATTAAAGTGTAACAATGACGTAAAAATCGATGCTAAAGTACAGTGGCGGCGCGAACATTTTATATATATTTTATAATATTTACATTTTAAGGAATTGAACGAAATCATTGTTACCCGAAACAGAAAACTCAATTATATATAATCTTAAATACCTTTATAATAATAATGATCATTTATCGATTTATCGCACTTACATATCCCGCCTTGCAATTACACCTTCGACCTGCCTATATTATATAGCATTCAACCAGCCAACCACCACTAAAGCGTGATGGGACTGCTGTCCCAAAAAATCTCGTTCCCGCCGCCACTGCAAAAGTATCTCCTGTGTATTAAAATAATCGAATTTTCAAATAGAAATATTACAAAAATTAATGAACAAAAATGAAAAAATGTCTTTAAATAAATTATTACCTATGTGGCTATATAATAGAATAAAAATGAATATAGCATGCTATTTAAAAAAAAAGTATAAAACCAAAAATTTAAGCAATAAAATAAATTGGAAAAAAAATAAATTGTATGTAAAAATAAAGAGTAATAGGTTACAAATATTTTGTAAAAAAAAGAAAATGAAAAACATGAAAATTGATCGATAAAAGAATATATATATATATAGTAATGTAATCGTATTTTTAATTTAAACTCTTATTTTTATTATTTTCAATATAAATTAAAACATGTTATAATTTACACAGTATACTTGAGTATTACCTAAACAATGATGAAGTATTTTTCCGTATTTTGGCTATATTATAACTATTTGTTAAATTTTATATTTACGTCATAAAATATTATATTTTGCTATTACCATTTTAATTGCCAATACGTCAAGATACTAATTATTAAACATAATTTAATATGAGTGAAAAACAAATTAAAATTAGTGGCGCCGAGTATCGTAAGATATTGACAGAAAGAAGTAATAGAGAACAAGCAATGTTTATTATGAAGATACCCACCTAAAATTCAGAATTTCTCCAAAAAGGTAAAAATTATAATGTACCTACTCGTATATACTATTTATAATTTATTATTAATTATGGCAAATAATATAATATATTAAGTATTTTGTATTTTCAATAAAAAGTTTAATTTAAAATCGATCACCGCATTCGTATAAATGATTGCACTAATGCAGTTTAAATTGAAATATGTTTTTAATTTTTTAAAATGGTTTAATTTTAAAATTATTAAGTCTATTTACGTCAGATGTCCATATGCTTTATTTGTATTTAGTTTAGAAGATAATTAGTAAGCTAATATACATTTATAAAATTATAAAAAAATTTCTACGTAACAATTAAATTAAGTACAAAATATTTGATATTTAATTGATATTATTGTTATAATTTTTAATTTAGTATTGCAAAACTAAAATGAATTATTTCTGTTACTATGAAATTAAAACATCAAAGAATAATTCCTTACCTTAAAAATTATTATAATATAAATGATAAACTTATAGGTCAGTGTTCACATTCACGTTCAATTTACCTGAAAAATGAACACATTCTAAGTAGTCTATAAAGGACACATATATTATATAAAATGTATGTATTTTATATTAATACAATAAATATAAGAAAAGGTACGGATGCCAGATGTTAGGTACCTGTGAGTATAATGCGAAAGCAATCCCCTCCGAGTTTTCGGTTCAAAAACGAAAGAAAAAAAAATAAGGTTCTTATACATATATATATATATAATATATTAAATATATTATATTATATGGGTTTAGCGGTTCGCCAGTTCGTGCGTGTGTGTATATTATAGTTCGAATTCCAAAAACATTTATATATTGTGATAGTATATAGTATAAAGGTACCTAATCCGAATGCATTATTGAAAACAAATTTTAGGAATAACACATTCTGTTTATCTAACTAAAATCTATAACAATTTCCTTACTATTTAATATTATTATAAGGCTGTTTCTTGACTCGTTTTACGTGACTATCCAACTATAATAATTAACATATATTTTTTTCTATACTAACCGCTAATTCAAGAAATTAGTGATTAATTAATTAGGTTATAGATAGATTACCGATTACGATTTATTTATGTAATATAATTTAGGTATATGTAGTCAATTGTCTTATAAGTAATTTTAAGTTACAGGAGTTTTCACTTTTTCATCAACATTGAAATTATAGAAAAAGAAAACATATTTTTTGTGTAAATTAAAATATATTGTTAATTTAATATTACCTATATAATATTATAATCGGTATCTTCAATATTTACATGTATTAATTGTATATATAAATATATAGATTCAATTGTGTATTATAAGACTAGAGTTGTAGTATCATAGCGATGAAACGGGCACCGAAATTAGTAGATATGTAGGAAAGGCATTATATGAGTAATTATTACGAGTAAGTAATTATAATGAATATCTACTAAACGGAAAATAAATTATTATACTTGTGTTGTATAAACATTTTTTACCTACTCGATAATGCGACTTAATACGAATGTAACATTAGTGACGAAACCACCCTACCGAGTTTATTGCATTCACATGTTAAGACCATTATAATAATTAAATACTATTATATTAATAACTTAACATTATTTAAATATGACGACTTTAGCATTAAAACATAATGATAAAATGTTTATATACTCACCAAAAAAAGTAAATACTTCTGAAGTCTGAATAAAACTGAAACGTTACAATACGAGATACAACGTCGTCCTGCTGTCTTCCACCGGCTGTATCGACTGAATCCAATGTCCGTTCTCTCTACCACGGCATCACTTAGCATCTGAACGGTGGGCGCGCTCTATCTTCAATCGAGATTGGTAACCGTCGGTGGCGGTATATAAGACTATTCGTATGATCATGATATGTTTTAATTAATATTGTTCATATTATCGAATATTATCGGTCAATTTTTAAATTGTTTACATATTGTTTAAACTTATAGATAGTCTACTATGAAGTTTATAATAGACAGATAAGCAACGCAATGCAAAAAACCAGATATCAACTTACTGTATCCCTCTGAAATAGCGACCGGTTTACCTACTGGCAAGTGGTTAATATTTTAATCTAAAGGAACGTCCGAAAACGATTGTCATTTCCCGCTTTTTTATTATTAATGTCAAATATGTATAATAATATAAATTTATAAACATATAACAATAATTAATTATTATTTATAATAGTATTAAAGGGATTCAACATCAAGCTAAAAATCGACCAAGCGGGATAAAAGTGCGGAACTCGGGAAAGTCCGTTTTAAAATCTAAAAACAGTTTTGAATTCGTAGGTTGAACGACGGCACGATCGCACTACCTACTTAAATTTAAAGTTTTATAGTTAAAATAAAGTAATTTACTTATATTATTAATTTGAATATTAAAATCTAAAATGATTAATTAGGTAACCATATAAGGTTAAGGGTATTAATTGAGTATCGATTAATTAATTAGGTCTTTTCGTGGGTGTATGTTAAGTACTAGTGAAATACCAAGGTCAAATACGTATCATGTGTTTGACGCATAGAGTAATAATATTTATGCCAATACAAAATATAATAACTAGAGACGGATTAAACCCCTAAATATAAAGGTGGGTCCAGACTAGAGTATATTTATGCCTGCGTTGTATTTAAAATCGAACGAATGCTCATATAAGGCTATACATTTTTCTAATCCGTCGAATTTTGTTCTACACTATCAATCTCTCATAATTATGATTTGATCGTCTACTGAACATAAGCGCAAAGTCCTTTTTTTCGTGTTTTATAATAAAATTTTGTGTTAACAATTTGTTGACATTTTATTAAGATATGTCAGACATGCAAGTTAAACTTAAAAATAAATATGCCACATTTATAGTTATGTGTTCTTTACATAATATTTTATTTGTTAACGGTCCCAATTTCATAAGAAATAACTTAATATTTTGTTTTTTATATAGATACATTTAAAGTAGAGATTACAATTCAAATAACAATTTTATAATTTATACTATTATGTATTATAACACAATATGTCACGAATTCATAAATTGTACGACCGTCAGTTTCATCAGTAAAAAATTTTTTTTCGATCGGCCACGCATAACATAGATGATCACGGGGTAGATTGACGGTATCCATCATTCACCCGAATAAATCCGTACTTTCTTTGTAAAAATCATCCATTATTATGTTATACACGTAATATATTGTAATAAAGTTTACAAACGGAAATAAAAAATATTATTAAATTATAAAATCTATTTATCGTTTTTTTTTATATACCTAATTCATTCAAACGAATAGGTTTCAGAAAATCGTTTAAAACCAGTACTAGGTTCGCAAGTTAACCGCGATATATTAAACGCTCCTCGTCGTATTACCGCGGGTATATAACATAGTTACAGGGTCGGCTTAAGGCGTAGGTGACGTAAGCCCAGGCCTACGTTGACATGAAAAATATTTTTTAATGGAGCGGCATTTTTTGAAATATTTACTAAACAATTTGTAATCATTGAAATATATAAGTATAAGGTATAATGTACATTCTATAATCTATAATATTATAAGACTCAAATGTATAGGATTTTAATATTTATTTTTAACATTGTACACAATAAGTCAACATGGAAAAACGTATTATGTAATATTATTATCATATGTTCATTTTAATAATATAATGCATTTTGAACCACAATCGATACGTTGGTATTTCTATTGAACATGGAATCGGTGACGACTAAGATATTGAGGAAAGAAAATTAAATGTTTAAAGTTAACATTATATTAATAAAAATTGTATTTGTAATTTTATATATATTATATTGTATTTTTATCTATCTATTTAGTACTTATTTAGTATTTTAATATGGTTTTTATTTTACCAAAAGAAAAAAGAGCCCGTTTCTCCTGTTTATATAAAATAATAATGAACAAATAACGGGGCGGCAAATTTAAGTCTTGTCAGTCAAAAGCAGAGCCATGCACATGCGTATTATCTGTAGTGATTAATTAATTTTTTAAATTAATTAATCACTAGTAATTAATTACACAAGTAATTAATTAATTAAGCAGCCGTAGCATATATTCGAATCACGCGTGCCGACTGATGGCGAAGGGAGGTACAGTTTCCAAAGCACGACTGGCCGTTGCATGTATAGTGGTTTCCTACATACGACCACGACTGGAATTATTATAAATATTGACAAATGTATTTACATTTGTTCGTGATATTATCACAGAATAGGTTAAATTTCACTTATTCTGTGCTATTATAACTTTATATTTTCATTTCAATACACTCAGTGTTTTCCTACTTCATCTACAAACACTTCGTCATCACATGACGATAAAATAAATTTTGACATAATTAACATAGAATTTTTTTGTTTTACTTAAAAAAATATGTGTTCGTTTTTTTTTGAGGAGGATCGAGGCGAATAAAGTCTAAATATTGGCCTGTGTGGACGGTTAACCGAGTCAATTCAAGCCGCGTAAATGGGCTTGCGAAAAGTACGGTGTCCAATGCGAACGGTCGTAGCTACTCGGTTCTAAATTTCGTCAGTAGTACGCCTATGTCTATTGAAGGGTGACGTACATCGGTACAACATGTCTAATAATGAGTTTCTGTGTGTTTTAAATAATAATACATTAATTCTAAACGTACTATAAAAGATAAATTGGTAAGAATGAACTAAATTATTTTCGTATTTTATGTCTAAAAAAGGAAAACAATTGATTCCTCATTTGTAAATCACGATGCTGAAGGGGATATTTTAAAATTTTAATAAATCAGGGACTGGAACCTTAATGCTTTTATCGGTTCCGGTTTCGGTACGGTTTTATAAAAAATTAAAAATACGGTTTTGGTTCCTATTTAGGTTTTCTAAATGTTAAAATTAAGGTTTCGGTTCTGGTACCAGTTAATACCGGTTCTCAATTTTGTTTTTTAACTTTAATTTTACATTCACATGTTTTACATGTCGCTTCATATTTTTGTTTATCATATACAAAATATAAATGTATCTATGATTTTTTTACAGGGTCCATATTGATTAATGATTATTAAAAAAATTTATTGTAATAAAGGAAATAACTACAATACACACGTTAAGAGTCGTAAAACAAACCGTGAAATTAAAACTTGTAAAATATTACTATTACGCATTCACTCTTACATATTTATATTTATATCATTATTGATGATTTAATAGTCCCAATTTTCCATCACTTATTTATAATAAATAGATTTATAAAGTAGGTATATGTATATACTATAAACATTTAAGCAAGCCTATACGCACAGGAAATAATATAATATGTATTAATCTTAAACATAATATTATTATGTTTTATTGTATTATACTATTTTAATTTTCTCAAAATAACAGAATTCAGAATTATCTGAATTGATCTATATATATGATATTATACCGATTATGTTATAAACATTTACAAAAATAACAAGTATATTTCCGCACGTGTCCAGGTTATAACTAAAATAATATTGCGCCCATATTATTTTATTTCTATTATTAACATACGAGTATAATAATTCATATTTACAATAATATTTTATTATTTCACAGACCATCAATTTTCTGTGGCCCATTCATTTTTCGATAACAATCTTGAAATTACAAAAAAAAAAATTAATATAAATGTAATTTGTTGGAACCACGAAGAACCGAAAAAACCGACAAAATACTAGATTAAAATATCGGTTCGGGTTCGGTTTCGGACTTAATAAAAACTTTAATACAACGGTTTTCATACGGTTCCGGTTCCAGGGTTTTGAAAGGGTTTCGGTTCCAGTCCCTGTAATAAATAGACATTTGTTTGAAAATGACGTCAAATTTTGGGAGTTTTTTCGTATAGGTCATAATAGTCAAATTCTGGATATTTACGTACTAATCCAATAAAAAGTTCATCTTCTTGAGATGAAAATACTATTATCGCCGACATATTGACTCGAGCGACCGGTCGCGATTACAATTGATTATCTGTCGCGCATGGACACCGTACATGAACAGAGCGCGCGGCGAGCCATCGGCTGTCGGTCACTGGGACCGTGCTCAAAGGCAATCGGATCGCGAGCTCGCGATGCTTAATTTTGACGGAAAAATAAACACCAACAGCGCTCGGGCGGCAAGCGATCTTTTATTCCACCAACAAGCACGAGAGGTCGCGGCTCGATTTCGGCTTTTATTTTATATTTATATATATCAATATTATTTCAAAATGGAATGGTCTAATGACTATTGTCTAACGTTAATAAATGAATATGAAAAGTATCCAAAGCTTTGGAATCCAAAAAATCCCAAATGTATTATTCTAAATTAAGGAAAGTCGATAGTTGGACACAAATTGGTCAAACCCAATTTCGACGAATTCGATTTTATATGAGTATGTTTTACGATTACTAATACAATTTTGAATTTACGGACTCGAAAAATGTTTTGAGTATTTTTATAATGTAGTCGATTTGGGAATGGATTATACGTATAATATATTGTAACTAGAATTTCACTAAGTATCGTATTTTCGAATGCAATATTATTACATTTAGATCTTAATTATAATAAACCACTAATTTGTCCGGGGACGAAGGAATCGACCTTTTTACTATTTTATAAATTTTATTCTTTGACGATTAAAATACCTAATATTAATCCCGGGCATTTCTATCATATAGATTATATTATTATGACGTGTCTATATTCTATATACTGTACCGTATTCTTGATGAATGCCAAATATAAAATTTTAAAACGCAATACAAAATTATGTTTTACATACGTATAAACAACAATTTTAAAATTAATTATGTGATTAAGAACAATCACAACTTATCTAAAATGTTATTATGTATGACATGTAGGAAAATAACAGTTTAAATATATATTAATATATTAGTAGTATACCTAATCAATCATTTTTCTTCCAAAAAAAGTGTTTTCGTACATTCATAAATAAATTTTTAAACTAAATTATGATACAATGTATTAAATTTTAAAAATTATTTAATTTAACTTGTTAAAAAATAGTTTAACTAAGTTAAGTGATTTTTTCAATTAACTTTTAACGTTAAAAAGTTAATTTAAATTAAAAGTAATTTTTAACCTTTAACTTAATTGATGAATTTCTAAAATAATTTAACTTAACGAGTCAAAAAAATAGTTACTTTGCCTAGTCATAGTATTATCTACAAATAGATAATACCACTATATTAATATTTACTAGGCACCTAAGAATTTCGTTTCTTTGATGCCGGTGATTTTAAAAATATTTGGAAATATTTTTTTTTTTGACAATAGGTTTATGTTGGATGGTGCACCCATCATTATGCGAATGCTGTCTGAGAACAATTACATTATTTGTTCCCTGATAGAGTAATAGGAAAAAAAAGTAAGTGCCAATGCACTACATCAGTACATAGTGGAACCGGCTATCTCCACTTAATTATTAAGGAAACACCAGAACTACTAATTCGTGTTTGCATGTCCTTACATCGTTGATTACAAAAGTGTATTGAGGTTGAGGAACGTAATTTTGAACAACTACTTAAATTTTGTAAATTTAAATTTAAATAAATAATTTTTTGAAAAAACCTATATAAAATATCTATTTCATATTTACAAAATAAGATTATTATTTCAAACACTCGAGTATAATCAATTACCAAATACAAGTTAAAAAACTTTATTTTTTATTTATTTTAGTAACATTATTAGTAATTAATAAATAAATGTTACCAGATAATTTTTGGTAAAATTTTCACCTAAAATGATATGTCACACCATAAATACGATTTTGAGCACCATTTTGGTGAATAATGATGTGATTCAACATTTTAGAGAAGAATTTTGCAACAAATCACGTGGTATGGATTATTTTTAATTTGTATAATTATTTAATGAGTAATCATGCTAAGTGCGAAATTTTAAAGCTAATAAAAAACGGAAAACAATTTTATCATTTTTTCGTCCTACTGAGTATGAGTATACGATTAATTGTATACGCTAAGGAAACACCCTGCATATAATCTAACGTAAACATATTTACATAATAACTATCTATAGTATTGTTTAATAAAGTAATATTTCCAAAATACAATGGAATAATGGAATATTAATTTAATAATTCGCTGGAAGCAACGATGAGATGATCATTATAAGAAGCTCAAATTAAAAAGGTGCATTGTACGATAAAGTAGACAATGTAAATGGTATTATCTAGTGTAGATGTTCAATGGAATATAGATTATTTCTGTAGAAATCAAATTGTATCAATATCGTTTAGATATTAGTTAACTCTCAACAGTTTTAATGCAAACCATTAATCATAAATATCAACTTATTATTTTTTATTTATAATTTGACACTGGTATAACAAATAATTTTCAATGTTTAGAATGTGTAATAACGTTAATTTTCAAAATTAAAGTTATTAAGAACTATCTTTGAAGCATTCTTTTACAAAAAATTTTTTTAATTTGGCTATAATATTCATAGAAAATGAAATTGCTGACCATATAAAGCATGATGATATTATTTCCATTTGTTGGTCTGAAAAGTAAAAAAATCTATTTTTAGTAAATACATTATTTTTATAAAAATTAAATATAATTAATAATTATTCAAATTAAAAAAAATGTTTAGTTTTAATTATCTAATATGTTATGAAATCATACAATTTTTTATAATACAGGGAATAAATTGTTTTGTAAATTTGTTGGTATATAACAGTTATCGATTTTGTATTACGTAAATTAAATGAAACACTAATGATATAAGATGTTCCTAATTATATATTATAAATAAAGTGTAATAATATAATAATGGAATAATAGAAAATAATAAAGGAACTCATGTTGTCTGTGGTACCATACCGACCTTATAAGTTGTACGATGGAAAAAAAAAAATCAAGTTTATAACGAATACATAACGATTTCTAACTATCTTTAATTTTGTTTCAATCAGTGCTCGTGACTATAATAAATGCATTAGTAATATACTCGTTTGGATATTTTTGTTCAACGACGACGTATTTTTAGATTCTGAGCGAAGCGAAGAATGTATTGGTTTTACAAAGATTTTTTTTTTTATGTATAATGACATTTTTACGGGTAGAAATGGTTCGATTACCACAAGTAGGGTATGCTTTCGGTAGAAAATCATATGTAGTTGGTACTTCATTAGCTCATTTACCAAATTTCTCAAAAGTTTATCCTTGAGAGGGGAAAAACTACCAAAAAATGTCGCAAAATCGACAAAATTGCAGTTTCTGTTATTTTTTAATTTCGTGATTACTATTTGAGTTTTGATCGTAGAGACGTAAATATTTTTTTGAGTATTAATATAGGTAATATACAAGTGTGGTACAATTTTGGAATGGATTAGTTGATTATTTAGCCCAGTATAGAACTTTGAACTTTTATCTAAAAATGTTTAATATTTCCGTCAATTTTTGATTTGTCGCTTTGAAAATTTTATCGAAGTCTAATCGTGTCATATACTACTTAATCGTTTTACAAGATATTTTGAAAATCGTGATTGACAATTTTTTTTATTGGTTTTTAAAGTTAAAATTTCCGTAAATCGGCAAAATAACGGTTTCATTATTTAAAATTTTTTAATTTCGTGATAATTATTTTTGATTATTATGTTTTGAGTATTTACTTAGGTGAACTTCATTACAAGAAAAAATTTAGAAACGAATGATTGATTTTCTGACTAAATATAGAGTTTTGAATTTTTTTCTAAAAATGTTTAATATTTCCTGTAATTTTTAGTTTTTGATTTGAAAATTTTATCAGAGTCTAATCATATACAACTTAATCTTTTTACCGAATATTTTGATAATCGTGACTGACAATTTTTTTTATAAGCTTCTAAAATTTGAATATTTTTAGTAGAATTGAATATTATATATATATATATATATATATATATTTTTTTGATATATGAAAACATTTTTTCGGATAGAAATAATGACCTGATTACCACAAATCGGGTATGCGTTCGTTAGTAAATTGCGTTTAGTTGGTACTTTATTGAGTTCATTTTTTGAATTTTTCAAAAGTTTTGCAAAAACTACTAAAAAATGTCGGAAAATCGGTAAAATTACGTTTTCCGTTATTAATATTTATTATATTTATTTCGTGATAAATAATTCAGTTTTGAACACAGGGACTTGAAAATTTGTTTAAATAATCTCATAGGTAATATACACACGTGGTAAAATTTTGGAACGAATTATCTGTATAATGTATTGTATATCTGACTGAGTTTTATTAGAATTATATTTTCTAATGCAATAATATTGTATTCAAGTCTTATAATAAACCACTAATTTCTCCGAGGACCGATGGGACTAGGGAAGAACATCCAAAATCGACATTCCCGCTTTTTATTTTCTAATTCTGCTTTAAAAAATTAACTATATATTGAAATTAAATTTTACATAATATATATATATGAATTATTGTAGGTAATTGTACTCAGGATAATAATATATAGGCTACGACTATTATTATTATTTACAACTTATAAATGTTACTTTTATAGCTACAACTGACGTCGCGTCGTCAAAAAGAAGTTATTATAAAATAAAATGCAATAGTAATTATTACTATAGGTGTGCAATGTAGCGATAGGAGTAAATAACGCATGAAATTTCGATAACTGTTTATGTGCTGTAGCCGATGACAAAATAGTATCCTGCGTATTTACACACGCGCATGTTAGTGATCGATTTCCATCAAAATTATATAATAATTATTTAGAGAAAAAATGCTGAAAAAAAATGCTTTTACAAGAAAAACTCTCACGCCTCGTAGATATGTTGGATTTTGATCGATTTTTTTTCATTTGAAAGACGAGAATATTTTGTAGGTCGGATTGAAACCCTAATTTTGACTTAAAAGAGTGCTAGAAAAAACATTATTCAAATGCGTTTTATAGCTTTATGTAATAAGAATTTTGAAAATCGGACTTCAATCCGATCTGCGAAATGATCTTCTTTTTTTAATACAAAAAAAATTAACGAAATCCGACTCTTCTATTGAATGTGATAGTTTTTCCTGTAAAACATGTTTTTGTATACTAAAAATGCACCGGCTCCGACCCCCTTAATATTTAATACTAATTAATGGGAAATACTCGTAACAAACAAATGGCGTTATTTCGTAATAAATTCATATACGAGGTTCATATATATTCGTATATTCATATTCAAAATTCATAGATTCCTCGTATAAGAGAAAAATGTTTCTAATTTATGCGTAATAAAAAAAAATTAAAAAATTTTCACAATAAAATTAATGACGAAATTTTTACATTAGAGTTCTTCCGTAAGCGGTATGGGATAATAATCCAATCGAATAAAATGGCCTTAAAAATTAAAAGTTTATTATGCAATTATTTTGTAATATATTAATTATTTTTCCCAGGAAATAAGTATTTTTTTTCTCGATTATTTTGATAGAAGTTTTAATGATATGGACTAATATTTGACTATGAATACCTACCTACTGAGAACAACTATTGTTATCATTATATAATATATAATATTATTGTAATATGACTATTACGTTTTATAGTATATTATCTATAAAATATGTAATTAAACATTACTATTTTGTCGTTAGTAAATAAAATTACGTTATTAGGAAAACAAATGTACTTTTGACTTTGATGATAACTAGGTATACCAACATGTAATAAAATTAATTATTTTGTTATAATAATTTCTATCTTATCCTCTCTAAGTAGTTTATCACTTTTTCACCGGGGAGCGCAGACTCATCTATGTGTCTTATTCATCTAATGTTACCCTTGTGCACAGACGTACACAAGTCCGTGCCGTTGTGGTAAGTATTGGTAGCACTGCATTAAAACCAAAGAAATCATATAAACAACAACCGCAACCGAACGGTAATTGGCTTGGCGTTGGCGTCATGTTTCGTGACATCAAACATTTGTTTACTGGTCGTGGAAAGACATTTGCCGTTTAGACTTCGTTTTCGAGCACTTATGCCGCACACGTGTTTTCTGTTTGAATTAAGTGAATAAATTATCGTTTTTGATCAGTTTTCGAACGACGAATTCAGGAACGTGTAACAGTTCGCCTAGCCAACAGATTATTTTAACTGTAATATAACATTTTGTTCATTAGCTAGCACTAAGCAGGTACCAAACGTATGTTTTATTTGTTTATTAAATTATTTTAGTGTAGGTATATAGTATACATTTCTGTTAATGTATAACTCTTAATGAAATAACCAAGTATGAAGGACTCATATCAAACTTTAATATTATTGTTTTGCCAAAGTTCACAAATCTTATTTATTTTTCTGTGTGAAATTAATTGTATTTTTATGACCTTGTATTATAAGTAATTCTGGGTGTTTCTCCTTTGTCCTTCGGTCCTCGGAAAAATTAGTTATTCACATTGTTTGTAGAAATTAATTTTATAGTAAATATAAAACTAAATTAATATTCTATAATGATTATAACATTTAATTGCGGTAAAATAATTGAGAAAATAAATAAGAAGTGTAATTCTCTTGGTAATTAATTCATATTAATAACTGTAACTATACTCTGTTTTATTTAAGAGTAAACCGCGTTCGTTCATCACGTCATTGACGATTTTCGTCGAGCCAAATTTCCTTCTCCTAAGCATAAAATCAAGCTAATCCGATTTGTCATCTAGTGTTGTTCGGCGTTAGCGTTGTGTAATGTTGCTGATGGCGTCCATCAAATATCCGATTCGGGTCGGCCACTTAGATGGAGTTGAGCTCTGCCCGACTAAAATTGGACGCCTCCCAGTTTACTCTTAGATGGAACAGAGTATATATCTCTGAAAAGCAGTGGCAGCGCGAACAAAATTAATTTGTATGATAATCTACTACAATTATATTTAAGAACAATATCATACTATACTTATATAATATTCATTAGGTATGTAATAAATAAATAGATTCACATTTCAATTTAGTACAAAAATAATTTAATATTACAATTTACAAGTATAATTTATAATGATATCTTATTATTCTAAACAAAATATGATCAATTGCATAAAATTTAATATTAAAAGAGGTGATTAGGATTTTAGGAATTATGTACTGAGCTTTAATTTAATAATTATTAATATAAATATTTTTTAACCTATCTATCAATATTAATGTACAATTGTCATGTAAAATTATAGGAACAAGATTTATTGTTTGCGAATTTACTACAAGTTTCCAAAATTTTCATTAACCACCCAAACATTGTACATTTGTATATTTTATTATAGTATAAAAAAACAAATAACATCAACAATCAGTTTAGTCTTTAAATAAAATATATTGTTTTACAACTGCTATTTTATCCCATTATATAATTAACTAGAGACTAGTAACTAGTTATCATTAAAAATTGTATAATTTAATTGTCTAGGATAATGAAAAACTTTTCCCAATTTAATAACATAATATTTTCATCTAAATATTCGTTTAACACATGTGCAAATATGAGTTTAAATTACAATATACGTCTTACATCAGTGTTACTTTTCCAATAGTCCTGGATATAAATTATGCTATATAATATTGATATATATTAATTGATGTATTGGAGCGTATACGGTAGTATACGGCATATACTCATAAAAATATTTGTATAAAAGTGCGTATACGTAATATAAATAACAATTTTATAAGTATACAGTAGGTATATGGCGATAATATTTTATAATTTATAAATGTGTTGTATATTTAATGACAATAAATGTATAAGGTATTATGTTTCTATTAGTTTATTCATGTATATAATATATTATATACTTCATTGACTTAAAATTAAAAAAAATTAAAACAAAAAAAATTCTCATTTAATAAAGTGTAGAGTTCTAGTTATAATTATATATATAGTTATTATATATAATTATTAAGGGTAAAAAAATAATTATTTGACTTAAAATGTAAAAAAAATTATTGTAATAATAATCATTTCAAGTAATTTGTTCTTTTTTAATATAATTTTGAGAAAAATATGGCGTATACTCCAGACATTATTTACCAATATATCCCTGTATATATTGATATTGATAGTCAATAGAAAAGCAATATTCTATCTAGTACCCATAATATAAATCATAGTGTTTGTATCTATTTTTTCTACATATTCATTAATTATTTGAACCTAATTAATTTAAATTATGGTATTTATTCTTTTAAACATATTTTGATTTTAAATAAAAGTTATTATTTTAATGCAATTTAAGACTATTTTTTAATATTACCTAATTAGATTGTAAAATTTATAAATTACTGATGTAACTATGTCTCTTATGGCTATATTTTTAAACTTTAATTAAAAAATAATGGTATTATATTTGAAAATACAAATTAACTATAAAAAAAGTTAAATATTTTAGATTTTCTTAATTTTTTTTGACAATTGATATATATAAACAAATGTATAGGTACTATTACATTCTACTATATTTTATTAGTATATACTAATTATTATTACATACTATATTATTATGCAAACTATTTTTCTTCCAATATCTGATGTATTTATGACAAAATTGATTACTTGAAGATGTCTTCAGTAGTTCAGTAGTGGGTAGTTAGAGAGATATTGGCAATTTTAACAATAAAACTCTATTGACAATATTTGTTGCTCGATTTAAATGGTTTAGTAGATGATTTAATGATTGGTATCTCCATATTACTAAAAAATCTAATAACTAATATTAGAAAATATGCATTATTTTAATTATTTATCAATTGTTTAATTTAAATTATGTATTTACCAGAATATTTGGCTTGAGTGTTAAGTCCATGACAGTAATGTAGTAATACAGATACTACCAAAACATATTTGACGAAATATAAAATTATGTGTCTTAGTCATTCAAATATTCTATATACTGTTTAAAATTAAATGCCAATTTATTTTTATCGGTGCTATAATAATGTCATTTATAAATAAGTAGTTGGTATCACAGATTCACAGAATTTTTGTTAGAAAATAGTTTGTGGTAGTACCTAGATAAAAATGATGTTTAAAAAATTATCATTATACAACTTACCTTGATTTAATTGATCAAAGATTGGTTCTATATGTTTTCCACTGCTTTATTTAAATTGTTCAATATTCATTAAAGAAAATATAGCACCTTTTATAATATAGGTATTTTGTATGGTATATTACATTACTTGAATACATAGTCTGGTTAGTTTTCCTAATAAGTCGCTATGTACTTTTTAAAATGTTAAGACTCTTCAAATTTAAATTTGAAAAATGAGAATTTTATATTTATTATATAACAAAAAACATTAAAATACAGTAATGAATAAACATTAGTAATATCTATGCTAGTTTCCAAAAAATAAGTGGTCCGATTACCACAAGTAGGGTGTGTCTTCGGTAGCAAATTGCGTCTAGTTGGTACTTTATTTAGCTAATTTTTCGAATTTCTCTAAAGTTTTTCTTAAAGAGAAGAAAAATTACCAAAAAATGACGTGAAAAACGTGCATTTTTGAATGTGGGGGTACTTTAATTTTTTTTTTTAGTTTGGTCATAGATAAGTTAAGTTAGGGTTAGACTTACCAGTATAATAAATTGTACTATATTGAGTTTCGCTCAAAATCGTATTTTCTAATGAAATATAATTCCATTCAAATCTTAAGTATAATAATTCACTAATTTCTTTGAGGACTGAAGGGACGAAGGAGGAACTCCAGAATCGACTTTTCTGTTTTTATATATATGATACATATTTCAATTAATATATACACAATTGATATTTGATGTTTTTTTTTTCTAAAATAGGTAAATCCATAATACAATGAGTGAGTTAAACACCCCAATGGAAGCGGATGAACGTAATGATCCCAAAGAACTAGATCAAAATGTTAATATTGTTTATGAATGGTTGAAAAAATTTGAATCTAACTCCTTGACTGATTCTGATTTTCGTAACTACTGGAATATTTGGGTGCCACATTTTTGGAAGCCAGAAGATCTAGTTAATTCTCTAGATTGGTCATTTGATGAACAAAATGTAGAAGAAATTTTATTCAACACCCTGGAAGAATTTATATGTAATGGGATAAATATAAAAGAATTTCATGGCCTAACACAACAAAACTATCCTTCTTCAGTATGTGGTCGAGTATTTAAAATAGGTGAGCCAACATATACCTGTAGAGAATGTGCATTGGACACTACATGTGTATTATGTGTTGATTGTTTTAAACGATCTTCGCATAAAAACCACAAGTACAAAATGGGAGCTTCTTATAATGGTGGATGTTGTGATTGTGGTGAAGTAGAAGCTTGGAAAAAGTATCCTTACTGTCAAATTCATAAACTTGGTTTAGAGAAAAAACCGATTAACTTGAACTTTTTAACAAATGATATGGAAAAACGTGCTCATTTAGTGTTTCAATATGTTCTTTGTTATGTTCGTGCATTACTTACTTTTGAACATTCTCCTATATTACCTGTTGAGTTGAATTCTGATGAAATAGTAGATGATCTATATAATATATATAAAAATCAGGAAGATAGCTTCTGTATGGTTCTTTATAATAATGAAACACATACATTTGATGAATTAAGAATAATAATTTCTAGATTCATTAGCTGTTTAAGTAGCGAAACTGTCGATTATGTAAAATCTATTTATCGAGAAGGTAGAATGGTATTGAAATGTGCTAGTTTAATACGATGTAACAAATTGAAGAAAGATATTGAAACATTCACGGCTTGCTATAGTGGCAAACCTTTGAGAACAGTTGTTGTTCATTCACATGTTATTGCTCATCAGATATATGCATTAAGATTGTTGTCATGGATGAAAAATTTATTAGGATATTCAGAACGAATCAGAACTATATTTTCTGATGTTGTGCTTGCATATACACCAACAAAATATTGTATAATAGAATATATGTTAAGAAAAGACACTGTATTATGGAAATCAGCTAGATTACAGTGGAATAAACTTATAATTGCTGGTATGTTCAAAGAATATGAAAATAAAAAAGAATTTTCTAAAGTTTTTATAAAAAATTATGGTGTGCTTATGTATAATTTTATTCATTATGAACATGATCATTCCTATTATTCCTATTCAGTTGCAACTTTTGGTGTAGAAATATTTAATGTACCGACATTAGCTAATTACTTAATTGTTCATCATAATGTTTTACACCAACTTTTGAATATATTTTTATCGGAGTGTTCAAACCAAGTGAACGGACAAGGCAAGTTTGAATTCAGACATAATACATCGATCATATCATTCAAAAGAGCACAACATATTCTTGATGATATTACTTTTATATTACGTTGTGTACCTGAAACATGGAATCTTCAATTAAGAATACCCTTTTGTTATGCAGTTTCTTTGATCCTTAAGATATTAAATTATATGCAAAATATGAATACAGTAATCAGGCAAATAGGACAACATATAGAATATGAACCAGAATGGGAAACCGCATTTAATTTACATTTGAAGTTGAGATCATTAATAACCAATATAATATTATGGTGCAAATCAGATAGTATTGTTTTTAAAAGAGTCTATAGAATGACTTTAAGGAAAATTTGGGAAAATCCAATATTTGATCCTCAAAGACCTACTGTAATTCAAGAATTACTTAACTATAAAGTTTCTTGTATTGATTATGATGTATCAACGGAACCTGTATCTCTACATCTTCCAATTTCTAGACTTCTTGGAGAGCTTCATTTGTATTTAGACCATTATGGTTTAAGATTTGACCACCCTGAGTTACAAACATCAAAACAATCTCCTGAACAGATTATTGAGCCAGTTCTCCGTACTATAGTTTTAATATCTCAAGTGCGTGCGGGTATGTGGAAACGTAATGGATATTCACTATTGAATCAAATATACTTGTATCATAATTCAGAATATTATACGAAAATGTTAGACAAAGATATTGTTACACTTCAAATGGGTGCATCATTAATTGATAGTAATGAATTTTTAATTCATGTGTTAAATAAATTTAATTTGTTAAAATGGGCACAGGAAGAATGTGAACTTGATTTAAACGAATCAGAAGACGAATGTATTCATGAAATAATAAGTTTAGCTGAAGAATTTTTAACTTTAATTATCAACATAGTTGGCGAAAGATATACTCTTGGTGTTGGTAAAGTAACTATTGATGATTGTATAAAAAAGGAAATAATACAGCAGTTATGTGTAAAACCTATGCCTCATTCAAAATTAAATAAGACTCTCTCAAACATAATTAAAGATGACAAATGTTTAGATAAAGTACTTAATGAAGTGGCTGAATTAAAATTCACGGGAGACAAAGGTGCATATGAATTAAAACCAATGTATTATGACGATTATAATGTATTTTTCTATCATTATTCAAAAGAAGAAATGTCTAAATCAGAAGAACAACAACGAAAACGAAAAAAGACTGCTGGTGATCTAGATTGTTGTCCTCCTCCTAGTTTACCATTGTTCAGTGATGCCTATGCAAAGATTTCTAATTTAATGCAATGTGATGTAATGTTTTATCTTATGAAATTAATTTTGAACAGAACTGTAAATTTAGGAAATAAATATTTCTCTGAGACTCAACTTCATAAAGTCCTTCATCTTATTGGATATGCTCTTCACGAACAAGAAAAACAACAAAGTCCATCATTTACATTTATTAAACGTTCTAAAAGTTATGATATAGAAGCTACTTTAGAAAAAGTGAATTGTAGTCCTAGAGTTGAGGCTACCAAAGATTTAGTTACATGGACGGTACAAAAGTTTAGACAAGTAGCTGGGGCAAGGACAAATCCTGAGATAACTGATGTATTTGATAACTTGGAAGATGTGAATATTAATAATTTGGAATTGGAAAAACAAATAAGAGCTAAAAAAGCAGCCGATCGAAGATATGCTGTTATGGCACAATTTACTGAAATGCAAAATAAATTTATAAAGGATAATATTATGTCATATGAAAACACAGTTGATCATTCAGAATCTCATAATGATTCAATTAGTAAGGACATTTTAGAAAATATAAGTGAACGTTCTGTTGCTCTGGGTCCACAACAAACTACACCCAGTACTTTTGATGATAAATATATATGTATACTGTGTCAGGAAGAACAGCTAGTGACACACGAAAGCCAAACAATGGTTATAGCCTCATTTGTTCAGAAATCATCTGTTCTTTGTCAATTAAGAAGTGGCCTAGATAATATTAATGAACATTTTTCTAACCAATATTTTATGCCAGCAAACTTTGGCCCCTCTCCACATATTTCTTCCTGTGGACATGTTATGCATGTTGCATGTTGGCAAAAATATATTGATATGGATTTTGAAAACGTAAGCAGTACTTTAGGTTCTGATGTGCATTTATTCGAATATACATGTCCACTATGTGAAGGAATTTGTAATACTGTTATACCGTTACTGCCACCTGTTTCAAGTTTGGCAAAACCAAAAAATAGAAATATAGAAACGTTAAAATTTGAATATTGGTTGGAAGGATTAAATATGGCATTTAAACAATGTAAAGTTGTTAAACCTAAGTCAGCAGAAAAGTCAACTTCAGAACCAACAGATAATTATGAGATTCAACAAGATTATGAAGATACAGATGATGAAGATGTTGAAGGAGATGAAGAAGATGACGAAGATGAGGTAGATGAAGAAGATGAGAAAGATGAAGAAATTGAAGAAGATAATAAAAAAGCTATACCCCCTTCTAATAAATTCTCCATAGGAATTAATAATTATATTATGCAAATATTGATCGTTGAAAAGTCATTACCTAAGGTTGTTCCTAAAATTTTAGTACACAAAAACAGGAAACTTTCAACTAGCTTAGTTGATACAATATTAAAATTTGCTCATAACACTTATTCAATAGCTACAAATGATAATAATCCAGGTATAAATAATTTCTCATCTCCACTATTAACATGGAAAGCGTGTGCATACACAATACATTCAAACGAAGTAATTCTTCGATATACAAATAAACCATTACTTGGTAAATTATCTTTTAGGCAAAAGGCCTCGTTGGAAGCATTGGTTCGTGTTTCAGCAATAATTAGTTCAACATGGAAAGAGGAACATGAAATTTATATACATGCTCTTCGGTTTTGGTCTTTAACAATTAATAACCGTGGAAATAACTCTATTGGAATACTTGATTGGGATGCTTTTGGAATGCTAGTTTCATTAACTATGACTCTACCAGGTTTGTATTATACTGAAATGCCTATGCCTGCACCTAAAGGAACTATGTTAGACTTTCATACCCTTACTTTAATGTTCATTGTAAATTTAGTGCAGATTATATTAACAATTGATATCATAGAAGATTCAGAAGAAATGCTTGAAATGGACCCAGAAAAAGCAGAAGAGACATTTTGTTTAATTTATTTGGTACATAAACTACGGGGAATTAATATTAAAAATACAGTAGCAGTTTGGAGTTTAATAGAAAAATGTGCTTCACCATTTTTACGTTGTTGTTGTTTGTTTTATCATTTTCTTACGGGTGTCCCAGCATCAGTTGTTTTGACTAACGTCGATGGAGATACATTCCATAATATGTGTTGTTATTTGGGATTACCCACTACATGTAAAGCATTATTAGATAAACCTTATGTAGAAGTATTAATTAACAAATGGGCTGAAAATGAAAAATTGATTAAAATCAGGAAAGGAGAAAAAATAAAATTTAAAGATTGGACTCATATCAATGAATTGGTGAAGCTTCCAGAAGATTACAGTGAATTACTCAATAATATTTCAACGTTTACTTGTCCAAATAGCGATCGTGAAAATTCAAGAAATCCAACTATGTGTTTGGTGTGTGGGGCATTGCTTTGTTCTCAAAATTATTGTTGTCGAACTGTTATTTATAACAATACCGCAGTAAGTAATTAATTATTATGATAATAAATTAATAACATGTATAACAATTTTGAAAGTATCCAGTATACCAAATATATACTCATACTTAACTTTATATAAACGATGTTTTTAATGTAATATTAGATGATTTAAATATTATACAAATAAGGGAACTAACATTAAAAACATCTATATTTTCTCCATTTATGAAATACAATATTCTGATTTTCCTGTATATTTCTGTAATCAATTATTTAAAATGTTCTTTTTATTACAGACGGGAGCTTGTACTGATCATGCCTCTTCATGTTGTTCGGGAATAGGAGTTTTTTTACGTCTACGCGAATGTGAACTTTTCTTGTTAGAAGCTTTAAATCATGGAAGTTTTATTTTGCCTCCATATTTAGACGAATATGGCGAAACTGACCGAGGACTAAAACGTGGCAATCCATTATACCTGTGTAAAGATCAGTATCGTAAATTACAAATACTTTGGCTGAGCCATGGTCTATTTGATGAAATAAATAGGAATGTGAATTCAATATATAATCAGATTCATTGGGATGATATGTAAATAAATTACAATTTATTTACAACTTATGCTTGACCGCAGTAGTGGTTCATTAGAAATGAAAATATTTGTACTATGTGCCTTCGTTAATATATTTTATCAAAAATAAATCCGATATAATAATAATTGTAGGAATAAATGATTAAATAATATATTAAACTTTTTTTTTTTTATATTTTTATATATATTTTTTTTTTAACTACAAGTTACTATATATGATAGTATAATATATGAATCTAACATTACATACATATACAATATTATATTATATATATAATTATGTTTTATAATTTTCATATTTATTTAGGATTAAATGATTAATTATTATTGAAAATAATTTATATATGTATATAATATGTATATTATGTTTCTAATTATTCTTAAGTTATTTTAGGTTTATTATAAATAATTTATTATATTCAATACATAATTAACCGATTCTTAATTATGTTTTTGGTTTGATTTAAAATAAACACAAATAAAAATATTTAGTTTTAACTAACATTTTATTTTATGTATAAATTAATTTTTAATTATTTTTTATTACATTTGCTATACCAAAAAAATTGTTTAATAAAATAGATTAGAATAGTTAAGACTTGTGTTTTAAAATATTCTTCAAATTTAAAATATATCAAATTATATTAGTTTTATGGTTTTTTTTTTTGTGCATTAACAATACTATATATTAATATAATATTATATACAATTCATGAACTCTGGCATTGTGTATTAATTAGTAAAATAGGTAATTCTATAATATTATAATTTACCAATTTGGATATTGATTTGTATTTTTCAAGTAATATTTGTTATACATTTATAATTATAAAATTAAAAAAATATTCATTTTGTTAGACCCTATTTTTAATTTGTGTTATAAAATAAAAAATATCAATGTGATTACATTCATTACCTATTTACAATTTACAAGAATTAGCTGTACTAATCAGTAGGTATATTATTAACAATTATGTTTGAAAAAATATTGTAAAATAAGTTTATATAAAAGATATCAATTGTCACTTAAGAAAAGAAACAATATAATTTATAATTCTAAAATAGTTTTCATTACCTACATTGGAATACAATTTATAAATTAAAACAAATAAAATTCAGTCAATTCGGAACTCTTTAAGATTCATTTTAATCAGTAATCATTATGGTGACACTGAGTCAAGCGAGTTGCTGATCTGGTTCGCACTGATTCAACTGATTCAACTCATATTATTAAATCAACTCTTTAAATTACTCATAAACTACCCACCTCTACATGGTAGATACCAGCCACTAGATATTATAAGGACTATAGCGTGACGCAGCCTCGGTGTTACGGATTAATCAATCTCAACGATTAATGAACTCCATTAAGAGGACCCATTCTTTATTTTTACCAAAAAAAGTGTTTTACGCGGGAAAGAACCCAAAAGCCTACAGAAATACTTAAGACACAAAATATTTACACCAGGCATATGACAAGTTTACCTGTGCAACTACAGAGCCATTTTTTAAATACCTAAAATTCTAAAAAAGTTATTGATTTTTTAAAACTAGATTTTTTAAACATTTTTAAAATTAATATCTTTTAAAGTATTTGTGTTAGTAAAAAAAGAGTTCTGTAATTGCATATATAATGTTATATATATGTCATGGGAAAATTCGTTTGTCAGAGTAGCGTCCTCTTAATATCAAAATCCATATAATATTATGTCTATATATATATATATATATATATATATAATATATTATAATACTAAATTAGTACAATCAAACATTTTTTTATGAAAATATAGCATTATTAATATATATATATAAAAAAAATATTTTTTTAATTTGTGAAGTGTATGTTGTGCATACAACGCACACGCTACGCCACTGATATAGTATCTAAATTAGATGTCCAATCTGCGCATACGTAAAGTGAATTCTCGCCATTTTCATCCGTTTTCTTTGACTATAGTGTATACATCTATCAATCTGGCGCGAATTTCGAAATGTAATTAATTTAATAATGCCACTGATTAAAGAACAGGTAGTCCAATAAATGACAATATTTTTTCCAATGTATGTACCAACCTTAAATTAGGTTAGGTAATATTAATGTTTAAATATCGGAAAATGTTATACTCTGTGAATATTCGATAAATATTTTCTATATAGATTTTATTTCTTATCGAAAATCTCATGTCCTAACACTGGCCAGTGTGTATATCAACAACACATTTCATTTTATTTGGGTATAGAATAGTTAGGTAAATATAAGAATATGATTATAAAAATCATTTAGAATTAATATTTTTCTTAGAATTGACGAATAATAATAACAATAAGTTTGATCGCGTGCAAATCTATCTTTTGATGCGGTGTCAGTGGCGGTCAAATGATTTTGTCATGGTGGGAGGGGGGGGGAATTCTGATTTTTAAACATAAATTTTGATAATTGTAAATATCAGTTATAATATATAAATAACATTGTAATTAAATTATTAAATTATTAAATCTATTTTAGATTCTGAGCGGAGCAAGGAATGTATTGTTTTTACAAAACATTTTTTCGGATAGAAATAATTGTTTGATTACTATAAAAAGGTATGCTTTCGGTTGCAAATCGTATCATCTTGGTACTTTATTAAGCTCATTTTTCGAATTTCTCCAAAGTTTTTTCCTAGGAGAAGAAAAACTATCAAAAAATCGGCAAAATTACGATTTCAGTAATTTTTTTTACTTCGTGATAACTAATTGAGTTGTGATCGTAGGAACTTGGAAATTTTATTTAGTATTCACATAGATAATATTTACGTTTAGTAAAATTTTGAAACGAATTGGATGGTTTTTTGGCTAAATATAGAGATTTAAATATATAGAACTTTGAATTTTTTCTAAAAATATTTAATATTAGCTGTAATTTTTGATTTAATGGTTTGAAATTTTTACCCAATTATATACTATTTAAACTATTTACAAAATATTTTGAAAATCGTGATTGACAATCTTTATCATGAAATGATAACTCCTTGAATTTTGATCGTAGGGATTTGAAATTTATTTTGCAAATTTACATTTGTAATTTACACTCGTGGTAAATTTTGGAATGGATTATCAGTATAATATATTAAGATTCGCTCAGAATCTTATTTTTTAATGCATTATAATTGCATTGAAATCTTAATAATTATAATAAACTACTAATTTCTCCGAGGACCGAAGGGACGAAGGAGGAACGTCCATAATCGACCTTCCCACTTTTTTTATTACATATATTTAGGTAATAAACATTATATTGTTAAAAATAATACATAATAACAATAAGGTCACGGGGGGGAATATATCCCCCTAATCTCCCTCCGTTTGACCGTCACTGTGCGGTGTGGTGGGTAAATCGTAAATATAACTGGTGGGCGGTGGCACACTTATGGACGATGAACCATAGAAAAATAATATTAAAATATCAAAACTATCATTGGTGGTAGCGAATTACCGATGAAATAATATTACATTAAATTTACAAATTATTTATTAATATTACATATATTATATAAAACACCGAATTTGAATAAGTACTACTATTGATTATATATACAATATAAATAGTATTTATAATCAATGGTACTACATAGAAGAGAACTCAATCTGTGTCTTAGCCTTTATATATTTTCCTAACTTGTTTCGGTTTTGTTTTATATAATATGTCAAAAAAAAATCATAAATGATTTACAATAAATTACAAAATTTAAAATAACTTTATGAAAAAAATGCCAATGCTACGACACAGATTATGTTTTATTTTACGTAGGTAGTACCTACTTATTATTAGTATATTTTCTCCTTTACATCATATTATATGGTATAACAATTTTATTTTGATTTATTTGTTTATTTGTTCGCATAAATCTAGTTTTTAGTCTCTTATTTGAAATGTAAAATCCTCTTATTTAAGTAAACAACAAAACATTTGTTTGTTAAAACTTTTGACTTTATAAAAATTATTATAATTAACCCAACGAAACTGCATAGTTTTATCGGGTTATTATCATATTTCACTATTTTAGGCGATATATCCGTATGATTTTGTATTTATATCATTAATCCGTTTTGTATGAAAAAAATATTTATTTATTATTATATTATTGTTTGTACTTTATGATATAACAGTGGTTTTGTTAGGTTACTGTATTCAGATCAAAACTTAATAACCAATTAAATAAGGGAATCAAAAGGAATTTTAAAATTTTGGTTTTTGATTTTCGGATTTGAAAACTGTCTATGGGGACAAAAATGAAAATAAAGGATAACGCTACAAAAGTACAAATCTGAAACCGCTCACCACATTCAATAGTCAATACGAGTAAAAAAGTAATGAAAAACAATTGACAAATATCAATATTCAATTATAGATTCATAAATAAACAAATAAAATTAAGAAAATTGGACGTAAATAAAAACCAATACTAAGAATCTATGTCTGTAATTATGTACCAATTTTATATATTATAAAATTAAAAATATATTTAAGTATATTAGGTATGAATTAGAAATAAACCATAAGTCAGTTTAAAATGATAATAGAATTAGTTTATTATAATATATTATGTATATAAATATATAATACTAAATATATATATATAGCGTTCTTTTTGTTTATTTTTATTTATTATTAGACATTAGGCCCGTTTCACATCCCCGTGTGCCGTGTATATAATACGTGCGTTTTAAATTTTTTATACGCAGTTTATGGTAATAAATTTCATAAATATAGATCGTTTCAGAGCCATGTATAATTTCATCAGTCTTAGACGTGTGTATATACTTTAAGTTGTTAACTTACCAGTTAATATTTATTTATATTTATAGATTAAAACCTGAAAAATGCGAATTTCTACAAAAAGTATAGTTTACTTGGATCATATTTTATCAGAATTCGGGTGTACAATCCTGATAAAATAAATGCCGTTAAAAATTTTCCTGTACCGAAAAATCCTAAACATATTAAAGCATTTTTAGGATTGGCCGGATATTATCGTCGTTTCATATCACGTTTTTCAAAAATTGCCAAGCCTTTAACAATATTATTATCAAAATATTCGAAATTTCATTTTGAAAACGATCAATTTGAGAGTTTTCATCAACTTAAAAATATTTTAATTTTTAATACTTAAATACCCAAATTAACAAGAATTTATCCTTACTACTGGTGACGATAATAACCAAATATTACAAACATACATAATAACAAATAATGATTACAACAGATTTATAGAAGTCAAGAATACAATATTAATGACAAATTTACGAATTTTCAATTCAAATGCCACAATGAATTCAACAAAAATAAAATATTTTGTAATAATTTCTCCCATCATTATAATTAATAATAATTTTGAGTTTATCATATTTGTTTATCTAACAATTAAAAGTAATTTAAATGAAATAATAATTGAAGACACATTTATATTAATTTACCATAAACAAAATTCTTTTAATTCTTACGAGTTTCCTAGATTATTTAAAAATATTATGACATTAAAAGAAGTTATTTTAAAAGAACAAATAAAAAAAATGTTTATTCCAAAACAAAAAAATATTAATTGGATACAATTTAGAACAATAATTAAGTGCATATTTAAAAATACAAATATTAGTATTTCTATAGGAAAAAATGAAGGTAACAATAAGTTTTATCTGACGAAAAAAAAACCACAATTTTACACGAAGCACATTGCAATCCTACGGGAAGACACTTTGGCATATCTAAAACTTTAAATAAATTAATTCAATCAGGTTATAAATGGGATAAAGTAAAAAAACAAGTAAAAAATTAAATAAAAACATGTGACCTATGTCAGAAAAACAAATCCACCTTAAAAAAATTAAAATCCAATGTGTATAACTTCTACGTCTAATGAATCACTAGAAAAAATCTCTATTGATATAGTAGGTCCATTATACCAATTACGGAAAACGGTAATAAATACATCTTAACAGTTAATATTATATATCTTATAAATTTATATTTTTATTCAGAATTCCCAATTACCTACTTTCTGACCAATGTGCAGATTTGCTAAAATTCCATCATTTATTAAAGGAAATCCGAAATTTGAATATACACATACGATGATTTTAACAACAACTTAAAATTAAATTTAAATTATTACACATCAAATAGAAATTAAACTATAGTCTTCTCTAAAATTAATAATTCAAAAGAAATTTTTATAGTAAGTGATTTAGTAATGATAAAAAATGAAGCCTTTATGAACAAATTAAGTCCAAAATTCAATAGTCCTTAACAATAAAGTTAACGCTATCATTAAAATAAAAATAAAAACGTTAAAGTCCATACAGATTGATTAAAAAAATATCATACAAATAATACAAATATCAATATCATAAAATATAATGTCACAAAAAACTCATTACCACTTAGTTACTCTATTTTTACTCTCATCATATAATTAACAAACCATACTTTGTTTTAGGACGATGGGAACTTTCTACACTCATTTACCATTAAATTACCATTAAGTAACTTAAATAATTATTTAATTTATAATATTTTATCTATATTTTTTCCAATTAATAGCCATAATCAATTTGTAAACTTAACAAATAATATCAAATATTTAATTACTGATAATCTAATTATTCATTACTTTGTTATAGAAAATTTAGATATGAAAACTATAAATTATAACTTTTTACTTAATACGGAAACCCACCAAATCTGTGAAACAGAATTATTCAATAATCATTATAAAATACACACGAGTTGTAATTTATTTATGTCAGAAATAACAGCAGAAGCGTGGTATGCATCATACCAAAGGCGTGCTCAGGATTTTTTTTATGGGAGGGGGGAATTCAGTTAAAATTCTTTAATAGGTAGACAGAAAGGGGAGGGATGACATAAATATAAAGTTTTTTCACTTTGAAAAAATAGTTCATTTTTCCGGAGTACAAACTACTATACGGTAAAATGTTCATAGGGTTTTTTTTTTGGAGGAGGGGGGGGGGGGTTCAAACCCCATGAATCCAACTCTGGAAAATTAACTCTAAAACCAAATTGTTTAGCGTTAACGTCGTCTACTATGTTAAGAGGACGCTATACACCATTAAATAGTTTATGCATATTCGCATTTCCATCATTACTCAATATATAATTATCGTAACACAACTATTTTGGTATCAAAAAAAAGGGGAGAACTTGGTCCGTGTTTCTACGTCGGTTTATTTTAATTATTACATTTTGCAATGTTTTATACTAGTTTAAAAAACTGAAAAAAAAATTTTTTAAACTTAGTGTAATTAATAAAATATTGCTTCAAATTAAAAAAATCGACGCACAAACAACAATTATGTTCTCTTGTTTCTTTTTATACCAAAATTTTTATTCTAAAATAATTTTACAATGAGTACTTACTTTGTATTTCCATACGAAAACACTTTTTAAGCAAAATAATATAATTTATATTGCCGTATTGTGCTGCTTTTATGTATAGTGGCAGCGTTCGATAATAATTTCATTCCTGTACTTCGATCAAATCTACCGCGCCATAGTTCAAAATCAAAACCTGTTTAGTTAATGTTGTTCACAATTCTAATAATAATATAATTAGTGTAAATTTTAATGAATGGTCACATCGTTACAATAATATAAAATATAATTAATTCCATAATATTTGGTTCATAATTACCGTTGCGCGGTTGTCATGTCGTACATCTTATCGGTGCTGTCAAATTGTTTTATTATTCATAAAAAAGTAATAATATACCTATTTTATTTTCATAATCTACAGTTTTACATGTCGGAAAAACACGACAACACTACGACAAACTATTAGCAATTAGACTATATTAACTATATATATATTAACTATTAGAGTGTCTATATTATAATTAGCATATAATTATTGTATAACGCACATCATTGGCGTATTTTCGGAGTATATGGGAATAGAACCGTCTCTTAAACTATTTTTTAGGGACTCTTTTCGAAAACTGATCTATTGCAGAATAACAATATCTAAATTGCAATGATATTGGTTAAAGGTATTGATGATGGTGAGAGAATAAATTCCACCTTATTAGTCAATGAAATGTTGCCATCGCATATCCTCCCGTGAAAAAAATCCTAAATACGCCACTGATGCATACTATATGAATCTTTATTATGAAAAATAAATATTATATAATAAATAATAATATAAATTTATAACATAAAAGAGACTAAGAAAAGTGTACTTATTTTGATTAAAAAAAAAAATAATATAATATTAAAATATTGTTTTTAATGTATCATATTTTATTATTATTATAATATTAATATATTATTTGATTATTTTCAAAATTAATAATTGACGTAATTTATTCACAAAATAATCCAAGTATTCAGAATAGGTATTATAGAATTTCAGTATTTATTCCATTTCTTAACGATTTGTTTGAATAACGAATAGTTACACGATAGATTTCTCGAACATAGAACCAAATTAAAAAGTTATAATTTTTTATTACCAAAACTTGGAATACATATTTCTAAATAAACTTATGAGGACTTAAAAATTATTTATAATTTGAACTGTTACGGACCCAGGTCCTATACCTAACCACCATACTTACATTATATTATGTTATATTGTATATACTAAATTGTTTATTAACTTTCTCATGAAACATCCGTCGTATGATGTTTATTTAAAAACATCAAATTTCTATAAGAATATCACAATAGGCAATTGTAATTACTATTGTAACTTTTATGTACTATTAATACAGATATAATTAATGCTTAGTTGCTAATACATATGGCATCATATTTGTTTGGATTTATAATTATAACAAGATGAAGAAATAATAACAATCAATAAATAGGCATGACCAAAAGGGGTCAACAGGAAACCCATAGTCATATTTAAGCAAGTACGAAACCAGGACAAAACAGACGACTGGAACTTTACTAGAAAAAAGAAAATAATTATCAAATGAACCAATACACCATAAATAAATGATATCGAAAATCTCTGTAATAAAATTGATCGCAATATGAAGTAATCCAAATTAGTTTACGCTATAATTAAAGGTTTAAAATCAAAAATAGCGTGATATGTTGGTATGTTAGATAATAATAATGTACAAGAATTAAAAAATAATTTAAGAAAATACGAATCTATTGAATTTATGATAAATGGTAAAAATATACAGACCCCGGATGAAATTAGAACAACAATTATAAAGCAACACGTAAATGCAATCGAGGATAAAAATAATGAAAAACAAATTCATACGCTTATTACTCATGTTTCTAACTTAGAATCTGCTATTCAAAAATTAAATTTAAATTAAAGCAATAATAATAATATGTCATATTACAAACAATAAATAATAACATATAATAACAATAATTATAACAATAAATACGATAATAATTACAATCGAACATTTTAAAATAATTATCAATATAAACCAAGATTGCCGCATAACAATTTCAATAACAATAATTATTTCGATAATAATTTTTACAATAAAAACAACATGATAAATAAGCAATTTCAACAATTTCCGAAAAATAATAATAATTTTAATTATCAACAACAAAAAAAAAATATATATATATATATAACAATAATAAAGATACAATACCAATGTATATATAAAAAAAATAATACAACTTGTGAACATAGTAATAAAAATAATCACTCTAGCTCCGAATATAAATGAAAACTAATATGTAATTTTTGTCAAAAACAATATCACACAGCAGATACTTGTTATTCTAAAAATCACGAAAATTTAAAAAACGAATAAATAGATTAAATGCAGACACTAGAATTTTGCATTCACCTTATTTTTCAGTAAAAACAAATAATTCTTCTTTTCTTCTTTTCAATTGAATACAAATAAATAAAATAATATAAATCATAATAATAAAATAATACTTACAAAAAATAACGAAAATAAAAAAGCTAATGTTTTATATATATATTAGCAAATTATAATAATGAAGATATACAAGTTACAATTGATACAGGCATGAGTATAAATTGTTTTGACCAGATTTAATCGATTTAAAAGAAATAAATATAACACACAAATACAAATTATCAGGATCAGACAATACTCCATTAAAATTTTTAGAAACCACCAATATAGAATTATAAATTAATAATAAAAAATTTCAAATACCAGTGTGTGTTATAGACAATTTTGGAAACACAAAATTTTAGGTAACGCATTCTTAGATGAAAATAAAGCCGAAATTATATAAGCTGAAAGAAAATTAATTTTAAATAATAATATCGAAACACAATTAATGCATAAAACATTTCCTTTAACGGTAAAAATAGTTGATAAAAATATAAAACAAGAACAAATTCCAAAACAAAAATAATACAAAATCACTAAGATTTCTACAAATATCATTGGTCCTCTGAGAAATTAGTGGCTTATTATAGTTAAGATTTGAATGCAATGATATTGCATTAGAAATACAATTTCGAGCGAAACTCAATATATTACATTATACTATACTAATAATTCATTCCAAAATTTTACCTCATTCTACCTATGTTATACTAAAAAAATTTTCAAGTCCCTACGATCAAAATTCAATTAGTTATCACCAAATTAAAAAATTTAAAATAACAGAAACCGTGATTTTGCCGATTTTTGGTAGTTTTTTTCCTTCCGAGGAAAAACTTTTGAGAAATTCGAAAAACGAGCTAAATAAAGTACCAACTAGACTTTTCTACCGAAAGCATACCCTACTTGTGGTAATCGGACCATTATTTCTACCCGAAAAAGTATTTTCATACATTGAAAAAAAAAAATAATAATATTTGTAAATCCCCAATACATTTTTCGTTTCGCTCAGAATCTAAAATACAAGTAATACTACAAATATAAATAAAATTGAAACTACATCTGATATTGATGCATTCATTGACATATTTTAAAATTATAAACCAGGTGAAAATGTTTTATCTGATGGAAATTGTGGTTTATATGCGCTAGTTAATGCCATAAATGATAATAAAAATAATAAAATAATAACACTAGCAAATATATTAAAATTATTAAACTTATCTGAACTTTGGATTACTGGTGGCATGATGAGGATTTAGCATCAATAACCAATCACTATGGATTCGATACATATATATATTCCGATAAAACAAAATACGGATATATTTAAAGACCACATAAAGAAATTAATGAAACCGTTATTTTGCCAATTTTCAAGAACTTTTATTTTAAAAGCTTATAAAAAAAATTGTCAGTCACGATTATCAAAATATTTTGTAAAAAGATTAAGTAATATATGTCTAGACTTTGATAAAATTTTCAAACCAAAAAACTAAAATTTGCAGGAAATATTAAACATTTTTGGAAAAATAGCCGAAACTTTATACTTAGTCAGAATATCAGCCATTCGTTTTTAAATATTTTCTTATAATAAAGTTTACCCAAGTAAACACCCGAAAAATTTTCAAGACACTAGAATTAAAATTCAATTATTTATCACGAAATTAAAAAAAATTAAATAACAGAAACCGTCATTTTGCCGATTTTTCGTCATTTTTTGTAATTTTTTTCCTCCCAAGGGAAAAACTTTTGAGAAATTCGAAAAATGAGCTAAATAAAGTACTAACCAGACGTGAAAATAGCGAAACATTTTTTAAAAAAAAAGATAGCAACAATAATATAAAAAAAATAAAAAACATTAAAAATAAGCACTAACAGCAACATTACAAATATACATTCATTTAATATAATACATATAAAATAAATTTAATATTTATATCAACTGTTATATATTGGTATGAAATAATTAACAAAAAAAAAAAAAAAATATTAACTATGTAAAATAAAGAAAATGATTGAATTTGTAAAAAATTGTAGAAAATATATATATTAAATTTTTAATACAAAAAAAGTTAGGTTACTTAAGCATTTATTTTAGGCACTTAAATTTTTTTTTTTTTTTTTTCTTAGATAGTTTACATACGTGATAAACTTATGCAACGGCCTATCAGTATAATACGAGTATATATTGTATTATAGTGAGTTTTGTCCAGATTCGTATTTTCTAATGCAATATCATTGCATTCAAATCTTAATTATAATAAACTACTAATTTCTCTGAGAACCGTAGGAACAATAGTTTTTTGTAATTATGATAGAAGATTTTTTTTCGGTGTGCAAATACAACTTTGTTTATTTTTTTTGTTTTTATTTCAAGTAATTAAAATGTTTTTCATAATAATGAAAAATGTGATTTTTTGATATGTAAATAAATTGAAAAAGTTTAAAAGGGGGGTTTCCGTGTCTCAGGATCATAAAAAAAATTACAATTTTATATTTATGGCCGAATAAAAATGTATTTTATTATATAATATATATATTTTCAAAATTAAAAAAAAAAAAAAAAATTATAACATTAGCAAAACTTAATAACAAATATATATATTTTTTTTATAATTATTGATTCATAACTCATAAGTATTAATAATTATTATATTTTATTATACTTTCATAAATTTTAGAAAAATTTGGACCCCCTCTCCAGAAAAAATTGAAAATACGCCACTGCCTATTTATTACGTTTATTGATTTTTTTTTTTAAAAAAACGTCATATTATAATAATTTAAAAATAACTTTTTATTTTTTAAGTTATGTGAAATTTGAAGATAACAGTTTTAAAGAGTGACCTACCTACATCTACATAAATTTGTATGATAATTTTGATTTTTGTAGATGTATTATCAAGATATCAATTTAAATTTTTTAAGAGACTGACATTTAGTCATTTTTTTGGAGAAAATTGGAGAATTGTGATAATTTAAATCTTAAATGTATCATAATAATGTCATTGTATCTATACAATTAATTGCTCATAATATATATGAGTATTAAGTATTTGAATATTGATAATATAAATTTTACATTCTACTATAGAACCCTTTGCAGAAATAATGATTTATCCGATATAATATGAAATTTTTTTTGTTGAAAAATCACCATCTTGAAGAAATTTGACATATCAAAATTTGAAAAAAATTTATGGACTCTTTGAATTATAGCTAACATCTAATTTTTTACAATTTAAAAATAAAAATTTTTTTTCTTATATATTTACTAGACACAGTAGCGCAGGAATTATTTTTCTTGTGGGGGCAAAAATTTAAGACAAATCATGATATATTGTACGAATTAAAATAAAATACAAATACTTATTGATTTTTGTAAAATAGGTTTAACTAATAATCTTATTTACCTAATTTAATTTTAAATATAAGATTAAAAACAATTTTAATGTTTTACATTTTTTAATTTTATTTGTTATACATCTTTTCAAAATTCATTTTATTACATATTATATTATATAAATATTAAAAATAATAAAAATATAATTTAAATATAAAATATAACTCTAAAATGTCTAAAAGTATTTAAGTGTATAATTGTGATGAGAATTTTTCAGGGGGGCAAAATTATAATTTGCCCCCCGACATATTTAACGGGGGGCGAATACCCCCTCTGCCCCCCCCCATCTCCGGCACCACTGACTAGACATACTTATATTATACCTACAAATAATGATAGAAATAATATTTCCATAAATAAATAAATAAATAACCATTGCCTATTTAAGCAGTACTGTGGCGTAAACTTATATTTTTGACGACGCAACACGTTTTTTTAACCCATTTTACTGACAATTTTGTTCTTATACTCTATATTTAGTAGTGTTATATAATATACTAAATTACTAAATAATAATTAATAACAATAATCATAATTCGTAACACATAATGTCCTAACCTTACTAATCCCCCCCCCCCCTATTTTAAATGACGTAACTGCGTATAATTATAACACTATAATCATGCCGCCACTGCCTATAAAAAATATAATTTTAAAAATACTTCATAGAAAAATATTAATTTTTCACGGAGGTATTAGTTATAATTAAATAGATCCTTGACAGGTGTATATAATAAATATAATTAATATTTTATAGGTTAAATAATTATTATAGAAACAATTTTTTTTTTTTTTAATTTTAGGTAGGTGTACATTCAATTTTAAATTAACTTTTTAACTAATAAAATTATTTATTTTTTAACAAATTTTACCTTTAACTAGAAAAATGTAACTTTATATTGTTGTAATTTTTTTTTAGTATTTCCATATGAAAATCATATTTTGGGGTTCCTAAATTTGCGGGATCCCCTGTCCTGAAGCTCTCCCCTAAATCCGACCATGCGGCTGTTGGATGTTTATACCATTTTCAGATCTTTATGATTATATATATTACTCAATACAAATCATAATCATTGTGTATTTTATTGATATGAATAAAAACTCAAACGTAGAAATATAATATATTATTTTATTGTTAGTGTTATAAATCTTAATGCCAATGCAAATTTATAATATAATATAGTAGTCGGGCGACAAACTCCGCCGCTCGTGTCATCGTATATCAAATACATATAATTAAGTTAGCTGACTATGCAACAATATATTGCCGTATTCAGTATTGATTTTCGAAGGGGGGTTTTATGAAAATATTAATTATAGTCATTAATTACACAAATGTTAATAAATGTCATTATTAAATAGGTACTTATACTTATATGATAAGTATAAATATCTATAAATATCAACTATTGAGTTCGAAGTAGTAAGTTCTCGAGTTGTCTGGCATCGAATTAAAAGTGATTCATTTTCATGACAACCCGTAATAGCTTTTACGAAAAACGGTTTTTATTTAAGTCGTATTTGTAAATTATATGGATAACTGATAGTAGGTATTACAGCATAATTACATTGAAGAATATATTATACCTACCTACTACACAGATATCATTTTTTTTTTTTTTATCTGTAGATATTAGGTAATGACATTTTTTATTATTTATTACTATTTTTATTACCACTTACTATAATATCAGAAGGACGATTAAACGATTTAATTTTAATTTGAGTTTTGACTATACCTATGTCATATTTATGGCATATATTTTACATATAAGTATGCCAAATGAAAATCTTTTTGTTTTTTTCAGAAAAATATTATTTTATATGTTAACAAATTTTCGGGGGTGGTTTGAACCCTGAAACCCCACCCCTGAATACGGTCATGATCTTAATACTAATACGTACATCTCATTAATATATGTGTATAAAAAATACAAACAAAAAGTGAGATACGGCAGGTGTAGAATGAATGATGATGGAATGATAGTATGATGTATTATAATTTATAAGATTCGTTTTATCGAAATTGAGCAAAACTCAGTCAGAAATTTTCAATGTATATTTTGACTAATAATTAATTTAACAATTTCAAATGTTTACTACCTATATGAATAAATACACAATATATGACATATTATGCCCAATAAAATTTTCAAGTTTCTATGACTTATATGTAATGAGTTTATAATTATCAAAAATATTTAAAACCTATTTCTTCAAAATTACAGTTTTCGTAGATATTGTCATATTCAAGAAATTACTTATCAACGAGATAAAATTTTCTATCAATTGCTTACCCCATTTATACTTAAAAATGTGTCTTCATCCTTTTAAAAATACAAAACCTATTATCATACATTATTATAGAGTCTTAAATTTTAAATTACTGTAAAAAATAATTGTATCTTTCAATTTGCAAAATATATTTTGTGCTTGTAAAAAAGATAATGTTATAGAAAACATCAAATTTTTAGCTTGGTGTATTATATATTATTAAATCATAATTATATGTACTTATAATTTACAAGAGTATAATAAATATTATACTTTTTCGATTACAATGAAAATATAGTTATAGGTAGAGTTTAAAGTGATTGTGGTTAATGGTATAATTAATAAATATTATAATTTAATATAACTTTCTAAAAAACAAGTAATTTTAACTACAACATAAAAAAACAAAGTATTGATTTACAGAGACACTGATTACTGATTATCAATTCTATCACGAAAATACTCTATTAGCCAATGTTCTAAATCGTCTAATATACCTATTCACATTTTTGTCGGTGGAATATAGCAAAATTTGATAATCGCCACGAGCCCACGACTATAAATAAATAAAAACAATAATAAACATTACTAAATAACTATTTACTAAATAAGATAAGATATTCTATTAATTTGAAAAATCCGTTTGGAGAGCGATAGTCGTTTTTCCTACTTTTCGTTACGCCCGATAATACTATAATAGGCAATTTATGTGACTCGGAAATCAATTCCGGCCATTTTACGGTTCGAACATTTTATTTTCCATATTATTTGAAGACCATAGATTTTATGGTCAAGAAATTTATTTTCTGTTTATTTTACATTTTTTTCGTATTTATTTCATTAAATTTTAAATTCTTGTAATTTGATATTCCGGACATATTGCAGTCCGAGAATTTACAGTTCTGTACTTTTATTTTCCGGTAAATTACGGCCTCCCATTTTACACACTACTTTAAATGCTGTACAACCAGATAATGTTAGGAATCACTCTATTATTTTATTTTACAACCTACTACATGATATTATGAAAACATACCCTTTTTTATGGGTATAAAAAATAGACATATACAAAAAGGTTTTTTTTTCTGTTAGAAAATTGATAAAAAATAAAATAACTGTGATATGTAGGATACAGACAAATGATTATGCAAACATTTATTGTTAGAGAATAGATTAGTAAATACATTATAGAATAAATACGTCTAGTATTTTATAATTATACTTGATTATTATACAATTATATTATTTTTAGGTTATTATAATATTATATTGACATATAACTATAAAAGTATAATATATAATTTACAACCAAAATAATTTATAGTATGTGAATGAAAATTAATTTAAGAGATAAAAAATATAATATTATTATATATAAATAAAATAAAGTATGGATAATTGTTAACTTTGGAAAAATTCAGAGTTAAATTTAAATATTGATCACTTAAAATTCGAATACTTATTATAACAATAGATTGTAAAATATTATATATTTTTTCAATTTAAAAATTCAGATATATTTAAAAAAGTCCATGCTCATGGCAAAATTCTTGTGGTGTTGGAAGGTAATTGTTATCTATAATTAAAAAAAAAAAAAATAATAATAATAATAATAATAATGTAATATTAAACAGACAGGTTTTAATATAAAAATTGCATTTTGGCATTGTATTTTAAATTAGGTTTTGGAATGAAATATAAAATAAAAGATTTTTTTTAAAAAAGTTGTAGAATTATCCATTAATACAAATTTAGCGTTATTTTGATAAAATATTATGAATGTTAAAAAAGTAGGAATGTCGATTTTAGGCGTTCATCCTTCGTCCATTCGGTCCTCGGAGAAATTAGTGGTTTATTATAATTAAGATTTGAATGCAATAATATTGCATTAGAAAATACGATTATGAGCGAAAATCAATATATTACAATTCCAAAATTTTACCGTACTTGTATACTACCTATGTTATTACTCAAAAAAATTTCCAAGTCTCTACGATCAAAACTCAATTAGTTATCACGAAATTCAAAAATTTCAAAACTTTATACCTAGTCAGAAAATCAATCAATTGTTTCGAAATGTTTTTCTTTAATAAAGAACACTTATGTGAATATTCAAAAAACATTTCAAATCTCTACAATCAAAACCTAATTAGATATCACGGAATAAAAAATTTAAAATAACAGAATCCGTAATTTTGTTGATTTTCGGTTGTTAAGCTTTAAAAACTTATAAAAAAAAATTGTCAGTTACGATTTTCAAAATATTTTGTAAAAAGATTAAGTAGTATATGATTAGAATTCAACAAAATTTTCAAAGCGATAAACCAAAAATTGCCGGAAATATTTAACATTTTTGGAAAAAAGTTCAAAATTCTATACTTGACCAAATAATCAACTATCCTTTCTAAAAGTGTACCACACTTGTATATTACCTATATTAATACTCAAAAAACTTTTCAAGTCCCTACGATCAAAACTCCATTAGTTATCACGAAATTAAAAAAATTTAAATAACAGTAACCGTCATTTTGACGGTTTTTCGTCATTTTTTTGTAGTTTTTTCCTTCCAAGGGAAAAACTTTTGAGAAATTCGAAAAATAAGCTAAATAAAATATTAACTAGACACGATTTGCTATCGAAAGCATACCTTACTTGTAGTAATCGGACCATTATTTCTACCCAAAAAAGTATTTTCATACATCAAAAAAAAAAAAAAAAAAAACGTCTTTGTAAAACTAATATATTCTTTGCTTCGCTCAGAATCTAAAAAGCGGGAAAGTCGATTCCGGACATTCCTTCTTCATCCATTCGATCCTCGGAGAAATTAGTGGATTATTTTAATTAAAATTTTAATTATTGTCATATTTTACATTAATTATTATTGTGCCAAAAGGGCAACTATTGAAATATTTATTATTATTTTGCTTGAATTTTATAAATTTTATAAATTATATTTATTTATTTGTTTTATTTGTATTTTATATATTCATTATTGTTGTGCATTAATAAAATTTCATATTATTCATAAAATTTAATTTTGATACCATTTTATTTTATAGTATACACACAACCCCAAATCAATTGATAATAATTGTTTTTAAATAATTAATTAATGTCCGAACGCACATAATAAAACTTAACGTTCTCAGATCGTAAAAAAATTTATAAAACCAAATCATTCCTGGCTTTGCTCAGAATCTAAAATATTATGCCTACATAAAACACAAGAATAATGTAGAAAATTTTTTGAAAACTTAAATCATCATCGACAATGTAAAGAAAATTGATGTTTTAAATATGATAATGTAATAATATCTTTTTAGACATTTTAACTTACTATGTAATAATAAATTTGTAAATGTTTTAAACTAAATACATAATTGTGTGTACTGTTTTAATGTATTATTGTAATCTAAATGAAATAATAGTATTTAAATACATATACTATAATCACCCTCGTTTTGAATTGACCCTGATAAAAGTTCTACGTATTTAATTAAATGATATAGAAAAAAAAATCATTTTATTTTATAATATTTAACTTTTATTGGCCTACATTATTGTTAATTAATTAAAATTTTAATCGAAATCATACTATAACTATAAAACAAACTACGAAAATATACATAGGTAGCTGTTATTTTAAAATTTTAATCAAATTGATGATGTTAAGGATTATACTATTATTTATGTTTGTGATTCCTTATATTATATTGTGATTGTAATTTAAATTTTGTGTGGTATATCCAGTGCCGGATCTAGTATATTTTTTACCCTAACGATAATATTATATTTAATATAAAGGCCAATGCTTCTATACAAAGATCGCCAACACGATAATAAAATACTTTTTTAAGTATTATATTTACAATTTACTTTGAAACTTGTATTGATAATGTACCGGAACACAGAAATGTATATTGTAGTTTGAGAATTGAGATACAGTATACACTGATACACAGAATAGATAAAAAACCAGAATGGAAACTGATAAGATATTACATACATTTTACACATACAGGTTTTTTATTAACATTAACAAGTGCCGATTCATCCAATCTAAATATACTTAAAATGTACTCTGATCATAAAAAAATAACTACCAAGATTTGTATCCATGTGTAGAAATTGCTTTACAAACTTTTCTTTTTTGTCCTATATCTAACTGTTCTGCTAAAAAATCTTTTTCTGTCTTAAAAATTGTCAAGTCCTATTTGAGGTCAAGAACTACAAATGAGAGGTTAAATTCTTTGACTGTTTTGACCATAGAGTCAGATTTAACAAAGAAATTAGATTATAATGATATCATTGATACCTTTGCCAATGAAAAAGCTTGGAGTAAACATTTTTAATTTCAACTAATTTAATATTGTTATACTCATGGGACATTTTATACACTAAGGAATTTTTTTTAAAACCTATTACATTTAGGTTTTTTGTATAAATTATAATTAATAATAAATATATACTAATAGTAGGTATATAATTATGCAATATGTGATTCAATAAATGTATTTTTTTTTCGCATTGGTTTCACTATCATGTTTTTTTTTTACAAATTCACCTATTGCTGAAGGGGCGTTTTTTTTTCTTACCTGGGGCGCAAAATTCCTAAATTCGTCTCTGACCGTGCTCGTAATACTTTCAGATTGGATAAATCATTATACAATAGATGATAGTATTACGAATTACTAATGTGCTCCTTATCGCTGTACACCTCTTCCAATATAAAATATAAATACAATATAGGAATCGAAAACATAAATAATATTAAAATATAATAGTATGATCCACAACTCAATTCGGTTAATATTTTTAATAACAG
>CM023361.1:199799-210035 GCA_013282895.1 Eriosoma lanigerum
ATTACGTTAGTATTATTATCATTTTATCATTGTATTTATTATTTTGTATTAATAATAGATGACAAACAGCTTCTTACACCAGAACAATTTTGCTACTATAATAAGAAAATTCTAAATGATAGTTTACGTCAAGAATTTATTTATATTAAAATATAATCTATTGTATTATAAAGTATTCAAATTTTAAGTAATCAATATTTAAATTTAACAATTATCCATATTATTATTTTATCTATTTATAATATTATTATATTTTTTGTCACTTAAGTAAATTTTTATTATTAAATAATTTTTATTGTAATTTATATATTATACTCTTATAGTTTTATGTCAATACATATAATATTCTAATAACTTAAAAATAATATTATTGTAACTAACAATAAATGTTTGAATAATTATATGCGTAGTGCGTACCTATACTTTGCTCTTGTATATCAATAATTGCTTTTCTTTTTTTAACTATTTCTTATCGAAAAAAATCTATTATTTTTTATGTCAATTTATTAGGTACCCATAAGAAATTGGTTATTTCTCATATCTCATAAGATTTATTGTGTAATAATAAAAATTGGTGCTGAAGTCATATTACAGTTATATTGGTGCGGTGGACAATGTGCAATTTGAAAAATTATTAATACCTATATAAGTTAATTGTTATATAATTATAGAAATATATAGAAGAGAAGTTTTATCAATTTATTCAATTTATTTATTATTATACTACAATTATGGTATTTTAATGTACATATAGACATATTTCTTATTAGCAGCGTTGTTTTGTAGTTTCGCGTTTTACATTGTTGCGCACGTGTACTTCGTTCGTACAATTGACCACACAAATTAAACCATGGCTAATGATTGAACGAAACAAAAATCGATTCCCTTCAGACTGTGTATTATTTTGTTAGGCTTTAATATCAATTATAACCTTTACATTTTAATTAAATAATTCAATAAAATAATAAACCTATAGTAGGTATACATATTGTCTATAAATTGTTTCTCATTCGTTAATTACAATATTATTATTAAAATACAATAATAATTATTTTTTATATAAATTTAAAAAACTCTGAAATATTATAAAATGTATTATTATTATTTTTTAATTACTGCTCATATATGCAATATCAATATTGTAAAATATAATGTTTGACAATACAATGTGAATATTCAAAATATATTTGTACGAAATCACATTTCACTAAGATTTTAAAAATGCAAATAGAAAATAAGTAATGTTGTTACTATACATAAATAAAATATAATTATTGAAATACTTTTATAAAAAATACTTTTACGATGTAATAATTTTTTTTAAAACAAGTGGTAAAATGAGTATTTTTTAAATAATTAGTATTGGTATTGTCTCTTCACGTAATATAAGTGCTAAAACATGTCGTGGAATGACGTCCATTTTAATAATTCACCTAAAAAATTGGTACATTAAAAGGTGCTAATTTTATTATTGATATTGGTTGTTGCGAGTTTGCGACATTGAGGACTCAGTGGATTCACGTATAATTTGGCGAACATTTTTATCTAATTGTAATTAAAATTGCGTTGTACTGCTTGTTATTAATACAAGTTGTGGTTAATGTTTTAGGCTCGAAATATACATTTTCAAACTCACACTTATATTTTGTATCGATCTTATCTTTTATTTCAAATATTTCTGCTTAGATTTGGCGAAACTCTTGCCACGCCTCTTCTAATTTTTTTTTCTTTTCTTTTCGTATAATTATCATAATAAAATAAAGTGGTACACCTCGTTATTTGCCCTTTTACCCGGCCACGACGACTTATTAACGCAATGAGTTCTGACATTTTTCTTTATATTTATAAATTAAATAAATAATAAATTATACTATTGACATAGCCATTGATTTTATAATATACATATATTATATATGTATATTATAAAATCAATGACATAGTTATAGTTCTCCCTTTATACGTTTATTATTTAGAAAATCATACTTACAATTATACGTTGGTGTTAGTGCTTTAATTCTGAATTTTGAAATTTTGCGTGTTTTATAAACTTCAATTAACTATTTATAATATTAAATATAAGTATGATCCTACGACTTCAAATTTGTATTCATGAACACCACTGACATTTTAAATTTGTAAATTATACGAGAATGGGAAAAGAAAAAAAAAATTAATTATTTTAATTTAAACAAGTATTGTACAGAAAATAATATTTCGTATATAATATTAGGTATATATAAAAAGAACGTTGTTATATCACATAACTGTTCACTAAAAACTATGAATAATTAATATTAATTAATTAATTTTAATATTCACTATTAATTTAATATTACTATATATATATATATATATAGAAAATTAGTCACTTTATTAGGCTAAATCTATAAATTTACACATAAAATATATCGACAACACGTGTTTACTGCTAAGATATAGATATATTCACAAATGTTTTGTTTTTTGCTTAGACTGACTGCTTATGCGGAAGGATGGGCCAATGTTAAAATTGGATTTGAGTAAAATTTAATTTTAAATCGGTTGTATAAAAAAGAAAATAATAGTTTGTTAGTAAAGTTTAATAAGTGCTAAAACATGTCGTGGAATGACGTCCATTTTAATAATTCACCTAAAAAATTGGTACATTAAAAGGTGCTAATTTTATTATTGATAATGGTTGTTGCGAGTTTGCGACATTGAGGACTCAGTGGATTCACCAATAATTTGACGACCATTTTTATCTAATTGTAATTAAAATTGCGTTATATCGCTTGTTATTAATACAAGTTGTGGTTAATGTTTTAGCCTCGAAATATACATTTTCAAACCCTCACTCATATTTTGTATCGATCTTATCTTTTATTTCAAATATTTCTGCTTAGATTTGGCGAAACTCTTGCCACGCCTCTTCTAATTTTTTTCTTTTCTTTTCATATAATTATCATAATATAATAATATAATATCTAACTATTTTATATACTAATTGTAATATAAGTATAACTACAGATAAAGACACATTTGATTAACACAACATAATTTTAAAATGTATTTATTTAAATATGGAAAATTTCAAAGTGTGAACTGTAGTTAAAGTGACGTAAAAATCGTTGCATCTCTTATGTAACAAAATAATCGAATTTTCAAAAACCAATATTACAAAAACTAATAGATAAAAATGAAAAATGTCTTCACATAAATTATTTTTAAATTATTATCTATATATTATAAGAGAAAAAAAAGTATATGTTGCCATTTAAAAAAATTTTAAAAACAAAAATGTAAGCAAAAAAAAATTGAAATAGGTACATTAAAATTGATCGAAAAATTGAGTGTAATACGACGAACGAATAACCCTGTATACTTATAGAAAGAAATACAAAATTTTATAAAATAAATTATAAATGTATATAATATTTAATAAATGTTCCATTTCAACACGGTTATTGTATAAATACTTATATAATTTATTTGATAATATAATTGTAACAGGTATGTTGTCATAATAATAAATGCAAATTTGAACGTAGTACCTAGCTTTTTTAAATTATTCTCAAAACTAGAATAAAATATAGAACTGTTACATTGATTATATGCCTAAATATAAAACTTTAACAGTTTTTCAAAAAACATAATTATTTTGAATATAATTTGCAATTTTAGATTTACTATTTCAAAATTTAATAGGAGCGTTATCATATTTTACTTAACCAAGTCTTAAAGTATTTCGTAAATCGATAGTGTAAATTTCTTTTAATATACATTTGAAATTGGAATTTTGATTGATATCAATGAAAGATAATATTTTTTATATAAATTATTTTATTATTGTATGTTATGTGACATTATTATTTTGATTTAAAATACAAATAAATGAACATTTAATGTGTGTTTTATGATATAATTAATATACATATAACTATTTATAAACTGAATAAGTTTATTTTTCAGTAGATAATTTTGTCTATTCATACAGAAATACAAAAAGTGACATGCTAATGTGCGTTTGTTTTATATTTCGAAGATTACATTACAGTTATGAGTAGATGAGCAACTGATGTAACTGGTGTTCGCCGTGCACTTTATTAACGTTCGTTGTTACAGCTTCTACAATAAAATTAACGACCGTATCGCAGCCGTTTGGTCACCTATTATTCATCATATAAAAAATGATATAACAATTATATTAATAACAATAAAATAATACATGGGTATTTAGTAAAATGATTGGTTTGTTTTTATAATATTTACTAGAAAAAATAAAAGCAAAAATGTATTGTGAAGGTAATTAAATATATATAATTATTTTTATACTTTAATATTTATATGCTTAATACATTATTTTATACTTTGATTTTATAAAATCGAACGTCAATTTTAGATGAATTAGAAATAAATTTTAGATGTATTGGTTTTACAAAGACTGGTTTTTTTATGTATGAAAACACTTTTTCGGGTAGAAATAATGGTTCAAATACCACAAGTAGAGTATGCTTTCGGTAGCAAATCGCATTTAGATAGTACTTTATTGAGTTCATTTTTCGAATTTCTCAAAAGTTTTTCCTTTGGAGGGGAAAAACTACCATAAAATGTCGAAAAATCGGCAAAATTACAGTTTCTGTTATTTTAAATTTTTTAATTTCATGATAACTAATTGAGTTTTGATCGTAGGAACTTGAACATTTTTTTGAATTTTAACATAGGTAGTATACAAGTAAGGTAAAATTTTGGAATGAATTATTAGTATGATATATTGTAGTATATTGAGTTTCGGTATTTGATGAATTTAGAAATTAGTGGTTTATTATAATAATTAAGATTTGAATGCAATTATATTGCATTAGAAATTGGATTCTGAGCGAATCTCAATAAACTAATATATATTATACTAATAATCCATTTCAGATTTTACCACGAGTGTAAATTACATATGAAAATATGTAAAATAATATTTCAAATCCTTACGATCAATATTCAAGGAGTTATCATTTCATGATAAATATTATCAGTTACGATTTTCAAAATATTTTGTAAGTAGATTAAATAGTATATGAAAAGGCTTCTATGAAAAATGTCACACCTTTAAACCAAAAACCGCAGGTAATATTAAACATTTATGAAAAAAATTTAAAGCCAAATATTTAGCCAAAAATCAAACCTATCCGTTTCAAAATTTTGCTAAACGTAAATATTATCATTGATTGTATATATACTAAATACAAGTATTCGCGTTAATCATTATAACTATCAATAATGTGTTCATTAGCCAAATTATTGGTGGTGGCATGAGGGATGTAAAAAAAATTTTTTGCCAAGTGATACACCGAGGTACCTTAAAAAACCTCTTAACTAATATAAGTATCAATATGTATTTTATGATCATATTTTTACAAGAAGTGAACAGATGTGTACCTTTGGGTAATAGCTAAGTAACTATCTCTGTTTTATTATACAATTTTCATATCAGACCAATAGTCAATGTTGACAATATTGTAAGTTGTAATAATTTTGTGCTCCAACTACAGAATTGTTTTCAATTAGGAAGAAAACTATAAATTACAGAAAAATAAATAATATTCAAACTCAACTTTACTAAACCTATACTGTATGGGATATCATATTTACAGTAGGTAATTTATTGTCCGAACGAATAAAGTACATTTTAATAGACGTATTTGAGTTTAAATATAATATAAATTAACCAATGTTAGCTATTTATTAAAAAAATTGAATTACCGTTTCAAAGCATCTAGGAATTATATAAAAGAAAAATTAAATTTATCAACATAGAGAATATAATAATAATTATTATTATTATGATTAATACAATATTCGTCATTTTAAACTTTGTATTGAAGAGCTAAAAGTTAAATAATTACACTGTACTACAAAAATGTAAATAAAATACCAAAATCAATTCAGTAATCGGTTTAGAATTAGTTAAAAGTAATAACGATTTTTAATAAGATATTTCAAGTTAGTATAAATTAATAATATTAAAATCGTCATTATCGTCAATAAACATGAATATTATTTTTTACTATCAACTATATTACCATCTATATACTTTTCTGTAAAAAAATAAATATTCAAATAATTGCAATATGAAAAGTTATTATTAAAACATATTATTATTTATAATAATTCGTGTTTTATATTATTTACATTTTTATATTTATATTTATATAATATTAAATGTTTAAATAAATAATTAATGTGATAATAATGTGTAAATATTATTTTAAGCTATTCATATTACTTTTAAGTCTACATATTCATTAGTATTGTCAATATTTTATTACTAATAATGCTGCGAAAATAACAAATATAATAAAGTGGAATACCTACTAGGGTATTAAACATAATTCGTGCTATATACAGATAGAATGTAATTCTTGTACCAAATATTAATGGTAGTATATTAACATTTTTAACATGAACAATTTTTCTTTTTATAAATTAAATAATTGAAATATGTTTTAAATTTTCATTATTTATACAATCATAATTCGCCACGTAGACAATCAAAACATATGTTCTTCACATTATAAACTTGAACAAATAACGAACTAATAACTAATAACATAAAATCTATATGGTGTTGTTTTTTTACAAAGAAAACTGACATTATTCTGTATTATTCATTATAGTATTAATGTGTCAATTACTGTGTATCAGTTCATACTAGTGTCGTGCACTATAAAATACACAATATTATATTTATTCTTTAATCGTGTTTGTAACTCAATTCAACACAAATATATATATTAATATATATATTGTAATCGGACTTAGAAAACCTGATTCACAACATTAGTGTCTTGACGGTACGGAACAAGATTAAATACGATAAATAAAATACAATATTATTTGCTTTTAATTATTTTTTAATATTTGGATATTATCAATACTATAATTTTATTAGTTTATTTTAAAATTATGAATATCTCATCAAAAATTAGAGTTATATTAAGGTTATTTATCGTTGTACACATTATTAACGATCGAGTATATGTCGAAGGAAATGAGTTAAAATGAGTAAAATAATACAGTATAATTTTTAGAGAAATAATTACCTATATAATAATGTAGTGTTTATAATCATAAATTATTTTCAATCAATCAAATCGTTTATAATCTGACATACGATTCCATAGACATTTAACTAATTAAAATAGTATAATTAGAGTACGGGTTTTAAAGCAATAAAAAACTATAGAAAAGTAATAAAGCTGTATGAATCTTCCAAAAAAGATTTAAAATAACTTTTAACTTTTTAAGTTTAAAAAAAAAATTATTTATTTGTTCATTAAATTATTTTTTAAAAAAAAAGTTATTATAATAAATTTATTTACATGCTCGTGAATCACATTATCTAAATTACATCGATAAATATATCCATAAATCAATCATAACGAGATAAAATAGATTGAGCCAGCCATGACCTTGGAACACAATATATAAAATTAAAAAAAAAAATTAACATTTCAAATACGTTTATTTAAAGCACATATTGAAAAAATGTAACTTAAAAGCAAAAAAAAAGTACCCAAAATACCCAAAAAAGCATTAATATACAAAAAACGCAAAAAGAGCAAAATAAAATGTCGTGCATTTTATTGTAAGTAGTAGAAAACGAATTTGTAGCTGACATAACTTCATTTTAGAGTAATAGAAAAAAAGCAAATGCCATCAAAGTCCATACACTAATTATAATAAATATCTATAAAATATGAGAATAGTAAATACCGTTTATTAAATATAACTGTATGGAACGGGGGCGTGCTGCAGGAGGGATGAGGATGTCATTACCACAAGTAGGGTTTTTTTCCAAAAAATGTTCAATATTTCCTGCAATTTTTGGTTTATCAGCCTGAAAATTTTATTGAAGTCTAAATATATACTACTCAATATGTTCACGAAATTATGAAAATCATGAATGACAATATTTTGGTTATTTAAAATTTTGTATTTCATGATAACTAATTAGGTTTTGATCATAGGGACTTGAAACTGTCAAAATATATTTCTTTATTAACACTTGGTGATACTCATTTACCTACTATTTCCTAAGATTGTTTTTTTTCTTTCTTCATACAAAATGTAAATATATTTTAATTTTATTACAATATATATACTTAGTATATATAATATACTAAATAAACTTAGTGTTTCTAAACATATTAACTTTTTAAGATTTTAGTTTTTATGTAATGAGATAAAAAAAAAACATTTTCAATAAATATCATATTTATTTAACATAGGTAGTATATATAACAAATAAAATAAAATAAATAAAAAATATAAAACATATAAGAATTATTTGATTTATTACCTGTGCTCAGATTATAAATAAAATAATAATAATAAAATAATGATATTTATATGATCATTTATGTTGATGGTTTATACTAAAACTGTTGAGAGTGATAATTTACCCAAGCCATGTGTATTGATACAATTGAATTAATAGAAGAAAAATAAGCACTTGACTATCTGCACTACACAATACCATTTACATTGTTTACGTTAGTATGAACATAACTCTGCAACAAAAATAATGTCTAAATTTAAGCCATTACACATATGAACAATTATAATAATAAGTATATGGTATCCCATATGCTTATTAACATTTGGTACACCAATATATGCATTTTTTGTCTTTTCTATTGTTGATAAGTAATATTAGTGATACGGAAATAATTATGCTATACAAACATTGCACTTTTTAAAAGAAGAAAAAAATAATGTAATAATAATATAAACTATAAGAGTAGAGTATTTTCAATAAAATATATGTATATACAATACAAATTAGATATAACACTTAAAAGGAAATGTAACAAAAAAGATCAATTTAATTTAATGAGACAACAAAAATTAAATTATATTTCTTATACTATGTTGTTACACGTATACATATTTAACCATCAATTGACATTAAATATAAAATTTATTAATTAGTGCTCATGCTTATGAATTATAATCTTAACATCATGAAAAGACATCTACAAAGCAACACTTAATAATATAACTCTTATTTTTCACCAGCAGTCAAAAGTTAATTCTTAATCTTTTACAAACACATTTCTTCATGTTCATGTATATTACTGTGAACTTTGATAAAATATAAATGTTCTCTGGTATAACAGTTAACAACAATTCTATTATAACTCTGTATAAGGAACTGCAACAAAAAAATAACAATTTTATATTTAGTTTATACATTATGTGTTACAAGTATAAACATAATTGAAATTAAATATATAATTTAACTGCTCTACTCTTAACATTTTAAATTATATATAAGGCATTCACACTGTTACAAATATTTTAAACATAAATTTACTTATATTCTAACTTTTCATCAGCAGTCAAAAGTCAAAGCAGTCTTTTTGTCTATTTAATCGAATAATCATGCGCATAATAATAGCTCTGTATAAGGTACTTTAACAAATCTAAACAATTTCATCTAATTATATGTGGCACAGTATACCGGTTCAAAAGTGTTTGCCTGCAGTGGTATTGGGTATACTATTCAATGCTTATGTCTTAACTGCTCTTTATTGTTAGTTTTGCGGATTTCATTTTAGTTTCGTTTCAAACATGTGAAAAAATTTGTATCATTTTTAAGATATTATATAATCAGTAATTACCATATTCTCTGTTATAATATGAAATAGTGTATTAATTTAATGCCAAATATACCTGCAACAATAGTATATATATATATATATTCAATAAATTATATTATACTATATTAATTATGCTAATTATACTATCTAAATTATTTATATATAATATGTTAAAGGTTTACATTGTTGCAAGTTAACTACACTACATTACATTTAACATGATATAAAACATTTTACCTTCCATTGAATACTGTAACTTTGTATAACATATACATCCTTATACACTTTGTATAGTTTTATATTGAGCACATATCTGTAAAATGATAATAAGATTTTAATGAATTTCAATTCACTTAGCTGCAATTAAATTGCAAATCATAAAGTTTTAAAGTCTCTATTTTGCATTATATTTTTACACATATGAACATTACTTACCAATTTACTTTTTTGACAACAGTCACCTATGCCATACATATAACATTTAATAAAAACATGATGAAACATTCCATACGAAGAAACACTTCAAATTATATAAGGTACCGTGTTATTACACGTATAAACATTGTAATTTTAACTACGAAAAAAAAAAATAACTCGCTTA
>CM023361.1:227139-244907 GCA_013282895.1 Eriosoma lanigerum
TCATAAAACACACATTAAATGTTCAGTTATATGTATTTTAAATCAAAATAATAATGTCACATAACATACAATAATAAAATAATTTATATAAAAAATATTATCTTTCATTGATATCATCAAAATTCCAATTTCAAATGTATATTAAAAAAAATTCACACTATCAAATTAACGAAATACTTCAAGACTTGGTTAAGTAAAATATGATAACGCTCATAATATATTTTGAAATATTAAATCTAAAATTGCAAATTATATTGAAAATAATTATGTTTTTTGAAAACTGTTAATAATTTATATTTAGGCATATAATCAATGTAACAGTTCTATATTTTATTCTAGTATTGAGAATAATTTTAAAAAGCTAGGTACTACGTTCAAATTTGCATTTATTATTATGACAACATACCTGTTACAATTATATTATCAAATAAATTATAAAAATATTTATTCAATAACCCTGTTGAAATGGTTGAACATTTATTACACGGAAAAAAAAATATAGTTATAGTTACCATTTAAATAGTTACCCTAACGAAAATCGATGGTAGGTGTATAGTGACTACCATTTAACATAGTTAATAGTACTAAATCCATTTAGTTGGAAATTTAACCGAGACATTATGGTTGGAATTTACATTAACCAAAAATTATGGTTGTCCTAACCTAATTTTTAAGGATGATATATAGTGTTTCCAACTATATTATAAGGGAATGGTAACAATTTATTCGTTTGCAGTAACCATTTTCGAATGGTTATATAAACTGCTAGGACAAGATAAATATATTTATATGTATATGTAAATAAATAAATAGTACAAAAATAAGTAGGTAAATAAAAATATCTTAATTGCGTTTTATAAAAATTTTATATACATAAAATAAATACAATATTATTTAATAAGTTAATAAAAGCATTTACTTATATTTTAATAATTAATATATTATATTCAAAATATACTATAAACCTGCAAAGTCAATAATTTATATTCATTTATTCATTTTAAATATTTACCCGATATCCAATAGGAGGACAAATCTCCTGAACCATTGATTCACTTAAACGTAAAAAAAGCCTCTTCATCTACTTCTTGATCTAGTCATAAAAAATTATATATTTTAGTTTGAAATATAATAATTATTACGTTATTCTATTGTTCCAATGAAAAGTTAAAGTTGTCTATGTTATTACACAATATTTTACAATAAAATTAACCTTTATAACAATAATTTTATAGTAAAAAATATCTAAATTCTATATTAATTTTAAGATAGGTACTTACCTTTAAATTCTTCAATTATGTTTGGTGGAATGTTCAGTTCCTTTAATGTTTTCATTACGAAATTATCCATAGTAAAAATCACAATGTAAAACGGTCAAAATTAAACTTACAAACATTAAGATATGTAACTATGATCCATCGACAAACATAGATATCCAAATGAGAAATTTTTACATATAAATAGGCAGTCGTGTCTCGTATAAGTGTGTGACAATAGGGCGTCCATAATCACACATTCAGAATTATTAATTTCTAAGAAATATGGAAGTAAACAACTGCAATTGTACAGTTATTTTAAAATTGTTTATTACCTACATATTATAAAACTATTATATATATATATACTTTATTGGTTTCGGTAAATACAATCATACTGCTATAGTTGATGGAACCTTTTAAATGATTTAAATGAATATTTAACTATAAAATTGAGTTGTATTCTTAAAACCATGTATTATGGAACCCAACTAAACATATTTGGTACTCTCAACTAAACGTTTAGGTAAAGGTAACAAACCTTATTTTTAGGCCAACTATAATAAAAAAAACCATTTACTATAACTAAATTATTTTTTTCCGTGTGAATATTATATATATTTATAATTTATTTTATAAAATTTTGTATTTCTTTCTATAAGTATACAGGGTTATTCGTTTGTCGTACTACACTCAATTTTTCGATCAATTTTAATGTATTTCAATTTTTTTTTGCTTACATTTTTGGTTTTATAATTTTTTTAAGTGGCAACCTATATTTTTTTTTATTCTATTATATATAGGTAATAATTTAAAAATAATTTATGTGAAGACATTTTTCATTTTTATCTATTAGTTTTTGTAATATTGGTTTTTGAAAATTCGATTATTTTGATACATAAGAGATGCAACGATTTTTACGTCACTTTAACTACGGTTCACACTTTGAAATTTTCCATATTTAAATAAATACATTTTAAAATTATGTTGTGTTAATGAAATATGGCTTTATATGTAGTTATACTTATATTACAATTAATATATAAAATTGTTAGATACGGTTAAGACGCGTATTATGAAGCTGGTTTAAATTGACTCCGAACTGATGTGTATAGTATTAACTTTAGACTAGACTTTCTGTATTTTTAAATGGGTAAAAACAGTCATTGAATATTATAGTCCGTTGTATTACACTTTATCAGTAATATATATATATATATATATAGTAGTATAACCTAAATCGGACATTAAATCCATGATAATAACTTTATAATTCTAAAATCTGTTTTAAACTTATAATCACTGTTCAGTGTAGTGGCGTATTAAGCAATTTATAAAGGGGGGACTGTGATCATCAGCTGATTGTGAGGCAGTGTTGGGAAAGTTCCTTTTTAAAAGGATCTCGTTCTTTTCCTAAAATAAGAACTCGTTCCAAATCCAATTCCTGTTAAAAAAGAACTTGTTCCTTACTTCGTTCCTTAGTTATTTAAAAAATTATCGCTTTACAATAATAATTTTTAATTTATGTCAAGTAAAGAATAAAGACTAAAGAGTTATAACTTGAAATCCAAAATTAAACAAAAACTTAAGAATTGGATTAATACAAATATATAAAATAAACTTAAAATGTAGAATTATATATATATATATATATATATATATATATTTAATTTGCTCTTTAGTTAAGCTATTTCCAATTTTCCGTGTAGATACATCCTAATTGTATGTAATAAATAATAATACAGTTATTAAAATAAAAGTCAATGTAATTTTTATTTTAAATTAATACGTGTCTAACATTAAATATCACAGTGTGAGGGACAGTGATGTTGCTCAGTTTGTAATCGTAACATCAATGTGAGAACTGAAAATTCAAATAAACTTTACAAACAAACTATTATTTTCTTTTTTATACAACCGATTTAAAATTAAATTTTACTCAAATCCAATTTTAACATTGGCCCATCCTTCCGCATAAGCAGTCAGTCTTAGCAAAAACAAAACATTTGTGAATATATCTGTGTCTTAGCAGTAAACACGTGTTGTCGATATATTTTATGTGTAAATTTATAGATTTAGCCTAATAAAGTGACTAATTTTCTATATATATATCAACCTATAGTAATATTAAATTAATAGTGAATATTAAAATTAGTTAATTAATTAATTAATATTAAAAATTCATAGTTTTTAGTGAACAGTTATGTGATATAACAACGTTCTTTTTATATATACCTAATATTATATACGAAATATTATTATCTGTACAATACTTGTTTGAATTAAAATAATTAATTTTTTTTTCTTTTCCCATTCTCGTATAATTTACAAATTTAAAATGTCAGTGGTGTTCATGAATACAAATTTGAAGTCGTAGGATCATACTTATATTTAATATTATAAATAGTTAATTGAAGTTTATAAAACACGCGAAATTTCAAAATTCAGAATTAAAGCACTAACACCAACGTTATAATTGTAAGTGAGATTTTCTAAATAACAAACGTATAAAGGGAGAACTATAGCTATGTCATTGATTTTATAATATACATATATAATATATGTATATTATAAAATCAATGGCTATGTCAGTAGTATAATTTATTATTTATTTGATTTATAAATATAACGAAAAATGTCAGAACTCATTGTGTTAATAAGTCGTCGTGGCCGGGTAAAAGGGCAAATAACGAGGTGTACCACTTTATTTTATTATGATAATTATACGAAAAGAAAAGAAAAAAATTAGAAGAGGCGTGGCAAGAGTTTCGCCAAATCTAAGCAGAAATATTTGAAATAAAAGATAAGATTGATACAGAATATAAGTGTGAGTTTGAAAATTTATATTTCGAGGCTAAAGCATTAACCACAACTTGTATTAATAACAAGCAATACAACGCAATTTTAATTACAATTAGATAAAAATGTTCGCCAAATTATACGTGAATCTACTGAGTTCTCAATGTCGCAAACTCGCAACATCCATTATCAATAATGAAATTAGCACCTATAAATGTACCAATTTTTTAGGTGAATTATTAAAATGGACGTTATTCCACGACATGTTTTTAGCACTTATATTACGTGAAGAGACAATACCAATACTAATTATTTAAAAAATACTCATTTTACCACTTAATTTAAATAAAAGTATTGCATTGTAAATGTATTTTTTATAAATGTATTTCAATAATTATATTTTATCTATGTATAGTAACAACATTACTTATTTTCTATTTTCATTTTTAAAATATTAGTGAATATTCACATTGTATTGTCAAACATTATATTTTACAATATTGATATTGCATTTATGAGAAGTAATTAAAAAATAATAATAATTAATTTTATAATTATTTTGACTTTACTAATATCATAACTAAGATTTCAGAGTTTTTTAAATTTATATAAAAAATAATCATTATTGTATTTCAATAATAATATTGTAATTAACGAATGAGAAACAATTTATAGATAATAGGTATACTTACTATAGGTTTATTATTTTATTGGATTTTTTGATTAGAATGTAAAGATTATAATTAATATTAAAGCCTAACAAAATAATATACAGTCTGAAGGCAATCGATTTTTGTTTCGTTCAATCATGAGCCATGGTTTAATTTGGGTGGTCAATTGTGCGAACGAAGTACACGTGTGCAATAATGTAAAACGCGAAACTACAAAACAAAGCTGCTAGTAAGAAATATGTCAATATGTACATTAAAATATCATAATTGTAGTATAATTATAATATAATAATAAATAAATTGAATAAATTGATAAAACTTCTCTTTTATATATTTCTATAATTATATAAAAATTAACTTATATAGGTATTAATAATTTTTCAAATTGCACATTGTCCACCGAACCAATATAACTGTAATGTGACTTCAGTACCAATTTTTATTATTACACAATAAATCTTATGAGATATGAGAAATAACCAATTTCTTATGGGTACCTAATAAATTGACCTAAAAAATAATAGATTTTTTTCGATAAGAAATAGTTAAAAAAAGAAAAGCAATTATTGATATACAGGAACAAGGTATAGGTACGCACTACGCATATAATTATTCAAACATTTATTGTTAGTTACAATAATATTATTTTTAAGTTATTAGAATATTATATGTATTGACATAAAACTATAAGAGTATAATATATAAATTACAATAAAAATTATTTAGTAATAAAAATTTACTTTGACAAAAAATATAATAACATTATAAATAGATAAAATAATAATATGGATAATTGTTAAATTTAAATATTGATTACTTAAAATTTGAATACTTTATAATACAATAGATTATATTATAATATAAATATTTGCTTGACGTAAACTATCATTTAGCATTTTCTTATTATAGCAGCAAAATTGTTCTGGTGTAAGAAGCTGTTTGTCATCTATAATTAATACAAAATAATAAATACAATGATAAAATGATAATAATACTAACGTAATATTAAACAGATGCGTTTTAATATGAAAATTGCATTGTAGCACTGTATTTTAATGTTTGAATTTGAAATGAAATATATAATATATTGTTTTTCAAAATAGTTGTAGAATACCCATAAATATACATTTAGCGTTTATTTGATAATATGACAGTTTAATGTTAAAAAAAGCAAGATGGTGGTTTCGGACGGTCCTCAGAGATATTAGTAGTTTATTATATTTAAAATTTGAATGCTATGATATTGCATTCGAAAATACGATTCTGAGCGAAACTCAATATAATAAACTGATAATTCATTCCAAATGTGTACCACGTTGTCAAACTACCTATGAGAAAACTGAAAAATTATTACAAGTCCATGCGTTCAAAAATGCATTATTTATCATCAAAAAGTTAGAATCAAAAATCAATTTCGTCAAAATTACGATTTCCGTGAATTTTAACATTTGTTTTATATTTTTTGGTCGTTTTTCTTCTCCCAAGGAAAAACGTTTTAAGAATTCGAAAAGTAAGATAAATAAAGTAACAACCAAATACAATTTTCTATCAACAGCATAAACTATTTGTTATAATCGGATCATTCTTTCTATCCGAAGTTACAGTGTTTTCAGACATAATTTAAAAAAAAAAAATATAATCATTGTAAAAGTACTTTTTTCCTTCACTTAGAATCTATATAATAATGATTATAATCTAATACCTACATTAAACACAACAATATTGTAATGATTTATAAAAAAATTTAAATTATCATCGATAATGAAAAGAAAAATGTAGTTTCAAATGTGATAATGTAATCATTTCTTTTTAGACATTTCAAATTACTATGTAATATTAAAATTTTATATGATCACACAGTTCCGCTATAATATATTTTTGTAATCTTATTGAAATATTAGTATTTAAATGTATACTATATAATTACCCTTGTTTTGAATTGAATCGGCCAAATATTCTATGTATCCAATTAAATGATCTAGAAAGTAAAAAAAAAAAAAAATATTTTTAGCGCACCACTGCCGTAGCGTAGACAAGGGTGTCTGTTTATATACGTAACGTGCGAAGTGTACTTGTTATTCGTTATATTGCGTATATACACAGTATTTCATAATACATTTGTAAAAAAAATTTACATTTTCTAATTTTGTTAAAATAATTTTGAGTGATCATCATCCATTAACGCAATAATTATGTGTTTAAATTTTAACAACTATTAAGTGAGCGCGGTGCAGTAAAGTTAAAAGCTGACTTCGAAAAAGTCGTTTTCAGTCTAGTTTTCATGTCGGTATTGATCGGGTGCGTATATTGAATTTTACATAAAATTTTCGACTCGGCTACCGTTTAATGTTGGTCTACATGCGCAAAATCGGTGCCACCGAGTATAGGTAGCTGTTATTAAAAATATTAACCGAATTGAGTTGTGGATCATACTATTATATTTTAATATTATTTATGTTTTCGATTCCTATATTGTATTTATATTTTATATTGGAAGAGGTATACAGCGATTAGGAGCACATGAGTAATTCGTAATATCATCTATTTTATAATAATTTATCCAATCTGAAAGTTTTACGAGCACGGTCAGAGACGTATTTAGGAATTTTGCGCCCCAGGTAAGAAAAAAAAACGCCCCTTCAGCAATAGGTGTATTTGTAAAAAAAAAAAACATGATAGTGAAACCAATGCGAAAAAAAAAATACATTTATTGAATCACATATTACATAATTATATACCTACTATTAGTATATATTTATTATTAATTATAATTTATACAAAAAACCTAAATGTAATAGGTTTAAAAAAAATTTCTTTAGTGTATAAAATGTCCCATGAGTATAACAATATTAAATTAGTCAAAATTAAAAATGTTTACTCCGAGCTTTTTCATTGGCAAAGGTATCAATGATATCATTATAATCTAATTTCTTTGTTAAATCTGACTCTATGGTCAAAACAGTCAAAGAATTTAACCTCTCATCTGTAGTTCTTGACCTCAAATAGGACTTGACACTTTTTAAGACAGAAAAAGATTTTTTAGCAGAACAGTTAGATATAGGACAAAAAAGAAAAGTTTGTAAAGCAATTTCTACACATGGATACAAATCTTGGTAGTTATTTTTTTATGATCAGAGAGTACATTTTAAGTATATTTAGATTAGATGAATCGGCACTTGTTAATGTTAATAAAAAACCTGTATGTGTAAAATGTATGTAATATCTTATCAGTTTCCATTCTGATTTCAATGATTCTGTGTATCAGTGTATACCGTATCTCAAACTTCAATATACATTTCTGTGTCCCGGTAAATTATCAATATATGTTTCCTGATAAATGAAAACCACAATAATAATTTTATTAGTTAGTACTATCATCACTTATTTTTTTGCCTCCAAACGACCTACCGACTATTGTATTATATCAAAATGCTCTCCAAATTTTACCGCCCGGGACCCAAGCCCCTTCTGCCCCCCTCCCTAAATACGTCTATGCGCACGGTTTATATCACTCGATACTAGTTGTCGGTAACCGATAGCCCGCGGACCGAATCAGATCTGTGCGTTTATTTCATACGGGCTGCTTTTAACAACGAAATTGATATTAGAATTAAACACGCGTCAAAAACAAATCAAGTGTTTTATTGCGTTTTTGTTATTGATAAGATAAAGTACATATATATAAATTTAAAGGTTATTAATCAAATTTGTATTGTTGTCCGGCCCTCGACACTATTTATAATTTTGAATGTGGCCTGAGTGTCCAAAGAAATTTCCGACCACTTTTCTATACTAAACTTTATGAAGTAAATGTTAAAATTCATTAAAGCACACAAGTGAAAATAATCTATATTGTTTGTTTATTGATAAAAGTTTTCATAAAAAAAACACAGTACACTAAAAATAAAATGAAAACCATATGGTTGTTATATATGTTATATTTAATTACATTTAACGAAATAAGTTTATAAATTATAGAATATTTTGATATTCTAAATAATAATTACACTCAGGTATCATGTTTTCATTTATTTCATCATGTTTGAATTCTAAAGTAATAATAAAAAAAAAAAAATGAATACAATATGTTAATGTAGAGTTCAAAAAATATAACCTTCAAAATTTATATGACTACCTATTTAATTATTTTTAATAATTTTATTTTCATTCATTATATTAGTGTTCAAATTCTATAAAAGTCTTTTATATTTGAAGTACATAGTTGTTAGGGAGTAGCGGCATACGGTATAATCAATAGAATAATACGATTAAGCATAGGAAGTATAAAATTTTTCTTCCCAAACAATTAGTATGAGTATTATTTATCATTACTATATTACCCTCTGTATTATTTCCTGGAAAAAAAATAATATTCAAATAAAATATAACTCGAAAACTTTCATCAAACTCCCTGCTTTTATACAATGCAATGAAGACAATTATATGACATTGAATAACTTTTAACCAGTGGCTATTTTTTCTGATTTTCCGTAGTGCACATTTCCCATGGTGTACCTATTAGGAAAATAATGAGAGAATCCCTCCCACTCATGACTCGTATACTATATTGTGTGAAGAATGCATTGTTAATGAGGATAAGTGTTCAAAATTATAAAAAAAGGGGGAAATTAAATTTCTTACCCATCCCATAAAAGAAAAGCCTAAGTACGCCACTATAATTTTTTTTTATATTTTTATCAATTTCCATATATTTTACTTAGATGCATGTATTTTATTATTAAAAAAAATCTTATTTTTGATTCATGTTTTCATCTTTCTAAGGATTAGGAAAACCTGAAAACACTTTGAAACTATCTTTGCTTAGTAGCTTTTGGTTGTACCATATTAGTTATAATATTGTACTTATTATAAAAAGGTGCACACTTTTATTTTTCGTGGTGTTCGTTTGTGTTTTCGTATTGCACATAGTGTGTCGTGGTACACACAAAAATAGCCACTGCTTTTAACTGTCCGACAACATTATTATTTGGAGATTGAAACCACTACTGAACCAGTATTCACTATCCAACGGAAGCGATAGAGTGTCTCGCATTTTGCGTCAACGTTAAAGGCGATAATGGCAATAAAACGCAGAGAACGACCTGTAGCTGCGTAGAGATCCACAACATAATGATTATTGACCTGTATCACACTCGGAATAACCACCTAAGCCGAAACAGCGAATATAGCATCCGGCGATTACTGCCAACAGTGCAATCATAATGTAGAGTACGTACCGATGACGTACGGTGACGTCATATCAGTTTATACTAGACTAGGGCAGACCCATAATTTCGCCGACTGTATTTAAGAACCGGAGTGGAAGGGGTAATTTTTTTTTCTTGGTGGGTATTTTATTTTATTGTAAGCGGTAATCAATTAAGGGGTTGTATTTAGGGGTTGTTATTTTTTAAATCTGCCGACTTAGGATTTGGATAATTATAGACTATAGTAAATGTATCAATGGCCCCTCCTCAAATGACGCCACTGCCGGCATTACTAACCTAAACAATCAATACTATAATTATCACACAAATTTATAAAAAAAATTAGATAGTATAATATTGTGGCCTTAAATGTTCAAAATAAATATAAGGTCCCTAATAATTGACATAAACAATAACGCACTTTATTATGTACGTAAAGTATTATGCTATAATGGAATTCTAACTGACATACTATTGAACAGAAAGCTATATGTAATTAATTAAAAGATGTCACACCGGAATAAATTGTCTTTTTCTATCCGTCGTATTATAATTCTGGCAACCGTAAATAAAAAATAGTTTTAAAGAAACTTAAGTAACTTTACGAATTTTGGAACTGTAGTTGCAAAAAATTTGAATTCGTTACTAATTCATGTTCATATACATTGTTTATATTTTTTAAATTATTATATAAAAATAAACGTGATTACAATATCAATGTACGAGTTAACAATTCACGAGTAATCCACCGCTCAATAGCTTCTCACACAATCAATTAGCACAATTTCTTAACCGAAAAACAATTTAAGATTATGGATCTGTCTTAATTTTTAAAATTGTTATCAACACATTTCTTTAAAATAATATTAATTATGTTAAAGTAATTACATTTAAAGTATCACCGGTATGTAATGTTGATTATACAATTGTAATTAATGACTTACTTATTTTTTCAATTGCTAAAAAAATTTAATTTTATACAGATTTACATAAAGAAAGAATATTATATCAAATAATTATACATTTTACCATTGGTTCTCAACCGGGGTAATATAGATCCAGTGTAAGGGAGACAAAAAAACCTCGGGAAAAAGTTTAAAAATATAGGAATTATTCGAATAATATCGTATAATTATAATAAATACAAATGTTCTATAATTGGTTACACTAAACGGCACAAGTGCCGCAAAATTCTTGCCTTTGTAATATTTATATTTATACTTTATAGAAAACATTATAAATCCGATAAATACGTCAATTACGTAATGGATGTATTTGATCTGAAACGGGTCTTAGTCAGTTTTTCTATACTCACTATGCACAACTATACTATACTTTTCGAAATACTGTGAATTATTATTTCAAGCTAGTATAAAGTGTTTATTCTTTCAGCTAAAATTATAATTCTTGATTTGAAATTGTATAAAATACTTGTTAAGTATTTGTTGTATATATTTTATTATACAAAATTTTGACAGTATTTTAGTTTTCATTATGAAATGAAGGTTATGATAATAAATTTATAAAAATTCGAAAATAATATTTAATAATATGTTATAGCATGGATAGATTTATTACTTAGACCTCAAAACAGATTGAAAGCTCATCATCAACTTCTGGAACGTCAAATCAGACTGAAGACCCACCATCAACTTCCGGGACTATAAAGCAGAGTGGGAATTTATCATCAACTGCTCGGCCATCAAATTCGAGTAAAGGTAAGTGTCGGTTTACGGTGAATCGTATATATTAATTGGTTTCATATGGTATGGTCCAGAAGATGAACTTATTCCCGAGTGTGGAAAAAAATTTAGCAACGAATCGATGGTACCCAACAAATTTATCCACTATTTTATTAAACAACATTTTCACTTGAAGAACAAAGATGCTCACTATTTCAGATAGATTTTTTATTAGCCAAAAAAAGAAGCAACCAAGTTTACAAAAAAAAGTAAAAGTTTCTGAGAGAGCTCTCCAAGCTAGTTTTGTTGTTTCTCTAATGATCTTGTTAGTACAGAATAAATGAAATCAGAATGGGCATTTCGAGAGTTCTTATTACTTTATAGTTTTTAAAATAACATACTTTTACTTTATTGTTTTGACGGTATGTTTGGAACAATTTATATACGTATTTGTTAAATTCTTATTACAAAATATATTTAATTATTTAAATACGTTACTCCTTATATAATATACATTGTATATACATTAATCATTCAATTTATCTTGAAATTATAATAGATAGTCACATAAATAGGTCATCATCAATTATTATCGACAACTGATCCACAACCACAGCTGTTGAATTAAGTTTAAACACCACTTCTACAACTTTACAAATACCTCAAATATTGTCATTGATTACTTAAAAAAAATGAAATTGAAGACTGGTGTTTCAATGTTAAAAACCAAAGAGCATCAAATCGGAAAAAAAGCTGGGAAGTTCGATTTTAGATGTGCTTCATTTATCCCTTCGGTCCTCGGAGAAATTAGTGGTTTATTATAATTAAGATTTTAGTGATATTGTAATAGAAAATACGATTCTGAGCGAAACTCAATATAATACAATATGTAATACTGATAGGTCATTCCATAAATTTACCACGTGTATAAATTACCTATGAGCATACTCAAAAAAAATTTAAAGTACCTACGTTCAAAATTACATTAGTTACCATGAATATTTTAAAATTAAAATTATGACTTGTGTTTTCCGCTTTTTTTTGGTAGTGTTTTTTCTCTCGAGGAAAAATTTTTGAAAAATTTGAAAAATTAGCTAAATGAAGTACCAACTGCATAACATTTTTTTTTTACATTTCTAATATTTGAATAATTGTTAACAAAAAAAAAAAAAAATACTAATTAATTTTTGTAGATTTTTAATTTTTTTCGTTTCTTTTATTTTTTATTATATATTTTAATTTTTGGTTGCGTTTCATTTTTTTTAAATGATATATTTTACTTGTTGCATGGTGCGTGACAAATTCCTTTATTGGATAGTGCTTTATTGGTTAGATGTAAAACTACATTATAACACGTGCCTTCTTTATCAACACTAGTCTTAGGTCTTAAATTTGCAAAATTTAATAACTAATTGGTTATGATTTACATTCTTCTTATTGTGTTTCATGGGTACTGAATAAATTGGTCGATAATTTTTAAACTTTTCCTTGTCACAGTTAGCCAATGAATATTTTCCTTTATTAGACTCTAAAAATAATATTAAGCGCTAAATATATAATAAGCAGTCACAAAATTATAGTTTTTCCGATCTAAATTGATATTTTCTTCAGGAAAACGTTTACCGTTGTTTTTAAACCATATATTTTTAACATCACATATTTCGAATTGACTATTGTTACTCTGTTAATCGTTTAAACGATTTCATTTCGTTTTAAATTTATCATATTTTTGAATTTGAATACATTGCAACGATTTGAAGTATATTAAATTATTTTTCTTCAGTTCAGTGTTGATTTGAAACTGCTACGTTTCTTCATATTCTAAAAAAACACTCTTCTCTACAAGATTTGATATTTCAAATCTTATTTGAATATTTCTTTTATTTTTTTATTTTTATTTTGAAAAATATATTGAGATTCGCTTAGAATCATATTTTCTAATGCCATAATATATGCATTAAAATCTTAATAATTATAACAAATCACTAATATTTTCGAGGACCGAAGGGACGAAGGAGGAACATCCTTAATTGATCATCCCGCTTTTTAAAATTTTATACAATTATTATAAATTTTAAATAGTATTATTATTTTATTTTTCAATTAAAAAAATTCAATGTTTATTTAACACTTAAGCAAAAATAAAATGTTTAGTTATTATTTTTCTGCGTACTTTTTTATTTGAAGGGCTCCTATTTTATATTATTATTATTTTATGTCGGGGAGATGTTGTATTAGGTTCTAATAGATAAAAGATTACACGAATCCAAAGAGGTTGAGAACCACTGAATTATTCTAATATAAATTTATATTAAAGTATATTAATTTAGTTATTTTACATACACATATTATACCATATAATGGATAACACACCTCTCTTATTAACAGCTAAAAAAAGCATATTTTACATCATAGCGATATATATATAATAATAAGAAAAAACATAAACACTAAACCAAATAAAAATTTGAAAATGATAATAATGATTATATTATTGTTGTAATTTCAGCAGATTTGAGGAAGTTGATTATTATTTTAGTTCTTGTCCGGGGCCGAAAGCTTCTATTGGTAAATTTTTGTGATGTTTGATGTTACGGACTGACAAAAATTAGGCATATGGAGAATATATGGTGAACAACATTGGCGTATGTGCTTAATTTCTTTTGCCATTAAAAATGATTGCACGAATAAGTGAGTAGTGTGTGTACAGTGAGTATGATATTATTATAATATGATTTATAAATGTAATAATTTGCTGTTATTAAGGAAATAGTCCATAATGAATTCGACATGTGTTTAAATAAACTTAATATAAACATTTTATGATTCCAATAAAATTAAAAATATATTACGTTTATTGGAGAACTTATATTTTTCCACAAATTCTATTTAAAGATTAAATTATGAATAATAAAATAATTATTTTAATTAAATTTAACGGAGACTTAAGTATGTAAAAATTTGTATCTAAAAATATAGAGCCAGTGCGAAAACAAAATTGACAATTAATAACAAACTTACTATAGCATGCTTAAATTAAAAATTTAAAAATTAAATTTATTGTTTATGTATACATAAATTATTAATGCAATTTATAATGTATATTAGTTTTTGTGGAGAACGGTAATATTATTTTGTTGTTATTATACTAGGGTGGCCATTTGTCCTGCAGGATTTGACGGGACAATAACGGTTTAGAAACTCATGTCCCGGCGTTCCGACAAAGAGTCTGCGAATATTGTTTTGTACCGGATTTAAACTTTTATATAGTAATGTCCTGGAATTTAAAATTGTTTCCATAATATTCGTTTATAAATATTCAGTCATTTTTTATTTATTTTGAACAAAACCTAATCACAAATATTAATTATTATAACAATATTCAATGACGAATAATCTTAAGTTTAGACAACCTGCCTTTATATTTTGCCCAGAATTTCAACCGAAAAACACTTATTTACTTGTTATGACTTTTTGAATAGCGAGAACTACGATTACAAAAGATAATATCACAACAAATCACACATATTTTTATTTTTATCTAAATATTTATACTATTTGTATTATGTTTAAACATTTATACTTAATTAGAGTAAAATGCCTAAACTCTATAGTTCAATACTGCAAGTTATACCTCATACTAGTATGTATGTAATACTATATAAACGAAAAAAAATTATTTTTTTTTTATGAGAACAATATTAAATATTGATTGAATTATATTAAAATCGAATTATTTAAATTTGAAACTGGCCACCCTATATTATATGCGTGTTTAGCAAATCAATAAGTAATGTTTATTGTCTGTTATTATTTATTATCATTAATATTATACATTGATTATATAAAGTATTTGAGGTTTAAGGGTGATATAAGTTAATTATAGTATTTTAATGAATTGTACAATGTTTTTAGAATAAACGAAGAGTTTTGGAGTCGAAGTAAAAGTTGCATAGTAATATTTATTTATTTAATTTATTATTATTGTATACGGATTGAACTCTTTTTACATATATGTATATTACTTATGTTTGTAATTATTGTAGCATTATTAGTAATAAAATATTTATAATGTTAATGAATAAGCAGACGTAAAAGTAATATGATCAGCTTAAAATAATATTTACAATTTCAAAAATTAATTATTTAAACATTTAATAATATTTAAGAGAACGGAAAAATAAAATAAAATACACAAGAATAAATGGAGTTAAAACTTTGATCACTATTCGCGTTAATCATTAATCTTTTTATGGGTTCATTAGCCATTAGTATTTGGTGGTAGCATGAGGGACGTAAAAAGAAGCTGTATGCCAAGTGATACACTGAGATGCCTTAAAATACCTCTTAAATAATATAAGTATCAATATGTAATTTATGATCATATTTTCACAAGAAGTGAGCTGATGGTACCATTGGGTAATAGCTAAGTAGCTATCTCCGTTTTATGATGGACATTTTGTTTATGTCAAAATAATAGTCAATGTTAACAATATTGTATGTTGTAAAAATTTGAAGTTCCAACTACAGAATAGTTGTTCATTAGAAAGATAAGTATACATTACAGAAAAATAAACAATATTCAAACTCAACCTATCCTATCCTATACTGTATGAAAAATCATATTTACAGTAAGTAATTTATTATGCGAATGAATTAAAAAGTACATTGTTCGATCTCGTTTCATCAATCATTTTAAAATCGCGATAAGACGATTGTTATAATATCGTCCGCATCGTAACCAGTGTTGTACGTTATCTAGATAAAAATTATTTTAAGTATCTTTTTATCTTATCTAGATAAATAAATAAGCTATCTCAAAATAATCATCTAGATAATTATTCAATCAATGGTTTAAAAAAATTTGACACAAAATTATTTTAAAGTGTGCTCTGTAAACACTATAGTCATAACTGGCGCATCAGATAGTTTATAATTAATAATAATAATATTTACAAACTAATAATGATAATAACAACTATGGTTTATGCCAAGTACGAACGTTAGACCTACAATATTAAATATTAATTATCTGTCATCTTATCTAGATAAATTATGGATTATCTTTGTACAACACTGCTCGTGTGTGGGTCCAGTTAGAGAACGACTCGAACGTGACGGTAACTGGTAAGGTATGGCATTTCACGGTGGGAAGCTCTGTGTGAGGAAGGTATGAAATCAACGTGACGTCTCATATGAACACGTTAAGTATGTAGAGGTCGGGCAACGGATCGGTAGTAACGTCATAGGTAGAGAATGAGGATTAATCATCACGTTAATCAGGTATTTAGTAGGTAAAATCACAGTTAATTTAGTAATAAATTAGGAGTTTATAGAGGAATAAATCCGAATTAATTAGTCAATTAACAGGGTAAATAGGCCCTTTAATAGGATTATTAGGTCTATTAGGGTTTATATTGGGTACTTAGGATATTTTAATGAGTTATTAGCATTAATTGAAGTCAGGTGATGGTATAATGGTGTAGAAGGTTACAGGAGATACTCCGCGGGGTGTTCAGAACCTGATTTTTATACTAACATAGAAAAATTAGTAAGTTAATTTTCTATTTTTAAATCTATTTATGCTCATTAAACTTCATGGAATAGTATAAACACATTATAGGTAATATTGGTTCATATTAATACAACAATAAAATTAGTGATTAATAACTTAAACAAAAATTATAAATTTAATTATTTAAATTAGATAATAACATATTTAACAGAATATTTATTGTTAATAATAGGGTATAATTTTGGTAGCAAATCGTGTATAGATGGTACTTTATTTAGCTCATTTTACGAATTTCTCAAAAGGTTTTCCTTGGGAGAAGAAAAACTACCAAAAGGTAGTGGAAAATCGGCAAAATAATAATTTCTGTTATTTAAAATTTTTTAATATCGTCATAACTAATTAAGTTTTGATCGAGAATAAACCACTAATTTCTCCGAAAACCGATGGGACGAAAGGGGAATGCCTACAATCGACATTCCCACTTTTATTCTTTAAATGATTCCTTATGCCTTATATAACATAATAAAATACAGTCCACAGCCGAAATATACATAATTTTAGAAGATAAATTTCTTTTTAAATATAATATAAATGTTAGCTTTTTATTAAAAAAATTGACTTACCTTGTAAAACATCTA
>CM023361.1:244917-328920 GCA_013282895.1 Eriosoma lanigerum
AAATCGCATCTTGTTAGTACTTTATTTCGTTCATTTTTCAAACTTCCCAAAAGTTTTCCCTTGGCAGAAGAAAAACTACCTAAAGGTGGTGGAAAATTTGCAAAATTATCATTTCGTTTCATTAAAATTTTTAAATTTCGTGATAACTAATTGAGTTTTGATCGTAGGGACTTGAAAATAATATGAGTTTTAACATAGGAAGTATATAACGTAATAATATACAGTCCACATCCGAAACCTACATAATTTTAATAGATATATTTCTTTTTAAGTATGATATAAATGTTAGCTTTTAATTTAAAAAATTGACTTACCTTGTAAAACATCTAAAAATTATAACATGAATACAAAAATAAAAATTAGTAATCTTATAACATAATTATTATTATGTTTAATACAATTTTAAAGATTTTCAAAAATGTAAATAAAATACCAAAATCAATTCAAGAATTGGTTTAAATGTTATTAAAAATAATTGTATTTTTTCAGTAAGTTATTTCATAAAAGTATAAATTAATAATAGTAAAATCGACGTTAACATCTATAAGCTCGATTATTATTTTCTATTATCTTCTCTTTTACCATCCTTATCTTTTTTTGTAAAAAAATAATATTCAAATAATTATAATAAGGAAAGCACCAGATTTGTATCACATATTATTATTATTTATTAACATTAAAATAGGCCAGTAATATTTTAGATTCTGTACGAAGCGAAGAATGTATTAGTTTTACAACGATTTTTTTTTTTTTTTATGTATGAAAACCCTTTTTCGAATAGAAATAATGGCCCGATTACCACAAGTAGGGTATACTTTCGATAGGAAATCGCGTCTAGTTAGTACTTTATTTCGCTCATTTTTCGAACTTCCCAAAAGTTTTCCCTTGGCAGAAGAAAAACTACCAAAAGGTGGTGGAAAATTTGCAAAATTATCATTTCGGTTCATTAAAATTTTTTAATTTCGTGATAAGTAATTGAGTTTTGATCGTAGGGACTTGAAAATAATATGAGTTTTAACATAGGAAGTATATAACATAATAAAATACAGTCCACAGCCGAAACATACATAATTTTAATTGATATATTTGTTTTTAAATATGATATAAATGTTAGCTTTTTATTAAAAAAATCGATATACCTTCTAAAACATCTAAAAATTATAATACGAATTAAAAAATTAAAATTAGTAGTATATAGTACATAATTATTATTGTTTAGTACAATTTTAGAGATTTTCAAAAATGTAAATAAAATACAAAACAAATTCACGAATCGGGTTAAACGTAATTAAAATAATTACATTTTTTCAGTAAGTTATTTTAAGTAAATATAAATTATTAATATTAAATTCGACGTTAATATCATTAAGCTCGAATTTTATTTTGTATTATCTACTATATTACCATTTTTATACTTTTCTGTAATAAAATAATTTTCAAATAATTATAATATTAAATGCACCAAAATTGTATCACATATTGTTACACTTTATTATCATTAAAATACTTTAGATTTTGTACGAAGCGAAGAATTTATTGGTTTTACAATGATTTTTTTTTTTTTATATATATGAAGACACATTTACGGATAGAAATTATGGTCCAATTACCACAAGTAAGGTATGATTACGGTAGCACATCGTGTCTACTTAGTACTTTAATGAGCTTATTCTTCGAATTGCTCAAAAGTTTTTTTTTTGGAAGAGGAAAAATTACTATAAAATAGTGGAAAATCGGCAAAGTTATGGTTTTTGTATTTATAAAATTAATTGTATCATTAAATTACCATCACAATACTGTCTTGCATTTTTTTCTCCTAGTAAATATTATAAAAACAAACATATTATTTTAGTAAATATCTATGAATCATTTTATTGTTATTATTATAATCATTATATGATATAATATAATGAAAAACCCTATTATTATAATTATGAACCATTTTAATTCATCTAAAAGACGATCCTAAGTATATTATTTTTGTATGAGATAGGTAGATTCAAGCAGAGCTACCAGTTTTCACCATAAGAGATTGGGACAGATGTATCTGAAAAATTACACACTGTAGTGTCGAATTATATCCTAATCTTTTATGCAACAGTTCGATTCTTTATTTTTGTTCTTAAATAAAAACTTTATGTGTCAATTTGATGATTAGCATTAGTTCGTATTTGGGATTTTACTTTTACAGTGATGTACCTACTTATTTGTTTATCATTTTAATTTGTTGTATATTGTTTAATAACTCAATAATACTTTAAAAAACAAACAAAAAATTAAATGTAAGTTTATAATTTTTATTTTAAGTATTGCATTCTAGTTGTATTTTAACCAATTGAATAGATCGATCATGTTAAAAGGTAAAATGGTTGAAATTTGTATTTTACGATATTACATCATACGAATCGGCAATATTGGAAGAGTATAACTTATTTTTGTTAAACAAATTTGGGGTGCTGATAGTCAATCATTTCGGGTAAAAAAAAGCTATAAAAGTTGGTATTTGGGGCCAAAATGGACTACACCCTGTTGATAAAGTGAATGATAAGTTATGTAATGTATGGCACATTTACAAACAATTTACCTAGTCAGTTGATTTGTAAAAAAAGGGTAAATTAGAACTTAAAAAGTCAGGTCCTTTTTGCGTAGTTCGTATGAATATTGGACGAATGGGATGAATATGATTAAATTATGATATTAGGGAAAAAAAATATCCAATTAATGTGAATCAATGAAAATATTATATATTATTAAAATAAATTAGTATTTCTTGTATGTTTATTATAATTATCACGATTAGCAATAAATGAATTTAACAAACCAATGAGTTAAATAATTATTAAATATTCATAATATATTATCATACATTTCTATTTATGAGTTAGACATAATTGATATATTGATAAGTGAAAATGATTTATTGGTTTCCCAAGAATAATGATATATAATAAAATATCATAAATTATTTATATATTTATATAAGTATATATGTTAGTATATTTTTTTTTATGTATATAATAATGACTTGGAAATTTTCCAAAGAAGAACAAATGAAAACCTGTAACAACTGTACAATAAACCAACATTTCTTAGCCAGGAAAAGCTTGAAATGTGTGGGACAAGTATAATGAGCAGAGTGATTACTCATTAAAAAAGTCACGGAGAACATTCTAAAGGAAAAAAGATCAAAAGGTAGATCTCGACAGAGATGGTACGATACAGTTAAGAAAACCATGAAGAAAATCAATGCATTACTGGATATGGAAGTGACATTGAATAGGGAAAGGTGGAAGAGCATGTTGGAAGCGGCGACGGTTCTAAATGGACCGCTATAAACCTTAGAAGAAGAAGAAGATATATTTTTATATGGCGAATAACAGGTGATCAAACGACAGCGATACGGCCGTTCGTTTTATTGTTAAAATTGTAACAACGTTAGCCAGTTATTATCGTGCGACGAACAACGGTTCAATGAGTCGTTCAACTATTCATAACTGTAATGTAATCTTCGAAATATAAAACAAACGCACATTAAAATGACAATTTTTGTATTCCTTTATGAATAGACAAAATTATCTACTGAAAAATAAACTTATTTATATGTATATTAATTATGTCATAAAACACACATTAAATGTTTAGCTATTTTTATTTAAAATCAAAATAATAATGTCACATAGAATACAATAATTTATATAAAAATATTATCTTTCATTGATAAGTCAAAATCAAAATTCCTATTTCAAATGTATATTAAAATAAATTCATACTATCGATTTACAAAATACTTTAGGACTTTGTTTATGTAGTGAACCTACAAATAACACGTTCTACGTTGTGCGACGAAGTCAGTGACAGTCTGTAAGATGTTGCAATTTACTTCGAGGTTAAATAATAATAAACTTTAAGACTTTATTTAATTAATTAATAAAGCGTTTTAATAACATTATACGTTAAAATCACACTCCAATTATTATAAGTCAAATTTGAAAGTAAATACTTATCGTAACTACCTGAAATTTAAGTAACGTACACAGACGTCTTGACATTCAGAATATAGTTTTAAATCTAAATCTATGTTAGTTTTCATCTAGTATTTATATTAGTAGACCAAGGGAGTAGAAAGGATGTTTATTACTACAAAATCTACTCATTGGACCTTCTTTGGATAGCAGTAACTATAATGTTGTTTTCGTACTTTGTTTCAAAATAAAACCTCTTTTATAGTCTTGTTAAACTGCGTAAATAATTTGTTATTGTTCATTTTCAAATTGTCTAAGAAAGTGTTTTATATACTCCCACTAGTAGGTTCATTCTTAGCAGTTAACAGCAGTTATTATTGTTTTAGAAACATAATCGTTTTTTTATATTATATATATATATATATATATATATATTATTGGTTAATAATTATTAGAATTATTATTACTACATTAAGTAAAATATGATATTGCTCCTATTAAATTTTGAAATAGTCAATCTAAATTAGTTTAAAAAATTATGTTTTTTAAAACCTGTTAATGCTTTATATTTAGGCATATAATCAATGTAATAATTATAAATTTTATTCTATTATTTAAAGTAATTAAAAAAAGCTACTACGTTCAAATTTGCGTTTATTATTATGACAACATACTTGTTACTTTCATATTGATAAATAAATGAAATAAGTAATGTTGCAATAAAACTGTTGAAATGGTCAAACATTTATTAATTATTATATACATTTATAATTTATTATATAATTTTTTGTATTTCTTTCTATAAGTATACAGGATTATTCATTAATCATACTACACTCAATTTTTATGTATTTCAATTATTTTTCATATAACATTTTTGTAACCTATTACTCATTATTTATACATTAAATTTAAATTTTTTTACAATTTTTTTGTTTTTGTCACTGTTCAGTGCAGAGGCAATTTAGCAATTTAAAAGGGGGAAGGAGTTCATTTTTTTAAGAGCTTTCATGAATTCGAACCCTCCTTCATCGTTTTATAACATAAAATAAGAAGTTGTAAAAATATGAAAACAAACATGTATTTTATCTGTATACATTATAATGCAAAACTTCATACAGGTGGTAAAATAATATTATTAATAGCAACTTTTTTTTTTTGGTCATGGTTTAAACTCTTTAGACCCTCCTTATACATACGTCTCTGGTTTAGTGTCTATATAGAGGCTTAGATAATTATCTACTTTAGAAATATAATAAATTACAACGATAATTATTTCAAAACTGACATCTGGCTATGAGGTCAGTGATGTTGCTCAGTTGCAATCGTAACATCAATGTGAGAACTGGAAATTCAAATAAACTTCACTAACAAAATATTATTTTCTTTTTTATACATCTGATTTAAAATACAAGCCACTCAAATCCAATTTTAACATTGGCCCATCAGTCTTAGCAAAAAACAAAACATTTGTGAATTTATCTGTGTCTAAGCAGTAAACACGTGTAGTCGATACATTTTATGTGTAAATTAATAAATTTAGCCTTATAAAGTGACTAAATTATTATATATTTCAATCTATAGCAAAAATTAAATTCATCAAATGTAATATGGTAATAAAAGTTTTTAGTGAACAGTTATATAATATAATTGAAACAACAAAGTTGTTTTTATATATACGAAATATTATTATCTGTACAATACTTGTTTGAATTAAAATAATTAAGAATTTTTTCTTTTCAGAAAAAGTTTCGCTAAATTCGAGCAAAAATATTTGAAACAAAAGATAAGATCGATTATACAGCATATGAGTGCAAGTTTAAACATTTATATTTCGAGGCTAAAACATTAGCTACAATTTTTATTAATAACAAACAATGTAACGCAAAAAATATAAATCAATTTCAATTAGATAATGATGGTCGCCAAAATCTACGTGAAACCTGAGACTTTAAGGTCGCAACAACCATCATCAATTATAAAAATAGCAACCTTAAATGTACTAACCTAACCTAACCTAACCTAACCAAAAATATAAAATATATAAAATTGTAAAAAAAAAATTTTCTCAGTAAAAATGAAGGATAGGAAGTTCTAAATATTATATAAGAAAAAAATTTAAAAAACATAAGATTGACTGAGATAATAAGTATAGTATGATAAATAATCACCCAATATGTTTCTTATAGATATTTAGTAAGATAAAAAAAATGTCAAATAGAAAATGTTTGAATATATATGATTTGTATTATAATTAAGTGCATTTACTCAGAATTAAAATGTATACTTTGAATGCCAGAGAATAAATCGTTTGAATTTGTCAATATTAAAAATAATAAAAGCAGAAGGTCGATTTTGGATGTCCCTCATTCATTCTTTCGGGTATTGGAGAAATTAGTGATTTATTATAATTAAGATTTAAATGCAATGATATGGCATTCGAAAACACGATTTTGAGTGAAACTCAATTTAATACAATATATTATACTCATAAGTAGTTGAAAAAGTTAACAACGTGTGTAGACTATAACTAGTCCCATTTAAAAGTTAGAATTGTATAAGTTCAAAAAATCTATATTCCATTTCGAAAAAATTACGATTTAGCCCTGCATTGGCAGGAGGTTCCCGTGTCAGGATTCCGATGATTTTAGGATTATAATGCTATTCAACGACAGTAATGCAATATTTTGTTCACAAATATACCAATATTGGTCTATATAACTAATTATATATTACATTAACACATAATAAATATTGTTGTTGGACTTCTGATCACAATTACTCATTTTCAAGCAATTTCCAAAAATAATGTAAACAATGTAATTATCCAACAATTATAATCGTTAATCAGTCAATCCATCTGTTATTTAACAGATGTTATTTAACATCTGTTTAACTTAACTTACTTCTGTTAATTTTTAAATCTTCATACGTCAATTCTATACAATATTTATAAATAATTAACCGATATTTCTCCAAAAGACAAACGTTAGAAATTTATGTGATAAATATCACAGTATTTGTAAGTACTGCAATACAAAAATAACTTATGTATAAATGATATCGGAAATGATTTTGTAAGTTTAAAAATAATTTTCAAATTATATAGTCTTTCGATTTTCAGAGGTATTTTATTTTCCTACCAATTAGAATACAAATTAATTATTAATTATTGAAATAATTTATACCTATCATAAAAATTAGAATTGTTCTAATAAAAAAATATTTGTCAGCATCATAATAATCATAATTATCCATCATATTTGCTGATTAAAAAATAAAATGTACATAAATTTCACAAACAGCACAAACTAAGATATTATATAAAATACCACTTGTTAACACAAACAAATAATCTAGGGCCTATTTTTAGTGTTATAATGTTATGAAGAGACACAAAAGCTCACAAAATTGAAATTTATATGAAATATGTACTTTTCTAAAGAAAATTAAATCATGACGAAAATTTGACAGTACTTCGTAAGATATATTAAAGGCGACTGGCCGGCTAGATTTTCAAAAGAATATTTGATTATATTTTTTGATTCCAGCAATATTTGAGAATTAACAACAGACAAAATTTTTTTGCCCTATAATAATTATAAATAGTTTTAATACTAAATAAACTTACGAGAAAAACTATCTTGTTCAGCTATAAATTGTAAAACATTTATTAATTCTGTTTTTGGCATTTTTAGAAGCATATTTTGTGAATTAATACAAATTATATATATTATCATAGAGTTTTACTATTGGTAATATATTTCTAAAATATATATTGATTATAAAAAATTAATATATAGTTATGTACTCATGTTTTTAAATGCATATTTGGCATAATCAAGACCATCATTACTTCTATTGAATTCTAATAAAATAAAAGAATAATTATAATAAATTTTTATTTTTAAAAATAAAATAAAATAATATAATTTTTTTTTTTTTAAACAAGTATTAAATATAATTTGTTCAATCCTTTTATTAACTAGCTCAAAATATAGCAATTAACTAACAATAATTATTGTTTTAAGTGAGGTTTGCTTACTATTATTAAATGTTTCATTTATTCTTTCTTTTAGCATAAATAGACAACAAATATTATAATGGAAGTTAAATTGCATTATGTTTTATATGCATATGTTTTAAAGAACAATAATATTATTATAATAATACTAAGAAATATCAATGGTATAAAAACAATTATTTTGATAAAGAGTAAAGACATTGTTTAATTATGCAATTTGATTAAATAAAATTTAATTTAGTTGTTAATAAACTTACTAGCACATACTACATTTAACAAAAATTAACAATTACTATTAATAATATTTTGATTAAAAACCGATTGTTTATTTGTATAATAAATATAATTAATGTAGCTTCATATATATTATATAGCATATATGTTCATACAATAATTTGATGTCAATTGTTGATAACAAAATAATGTTTATTTATTATATATATATATAGGTTTAGAGGTAATTAATACAAAATATAAGTATACATATTATAAATTTATGACAAAATAACGATATATTTAGTAAACTGTATTTACTAAGGTCATATTATATAAGTATATATTAGTATATATTAATTATTAAAATGTCTATGCAATGGTGTATATGGTATACAGGTCGATCTATTTAACGTAGGACACTCATTATCTAGAAAAGTATTAACTTTTTTTAACTTTTTTTTTATAATTTTAAAATTTAACTATTGTTTTATAAAATCGGTATAATTTCATACTTTTAACAACGTAATTCTTGTACATCATATTAAAGGTTGTGTGTTATATTTATTATTTAAGAAGATAATGTATAAATTGCAATATGTTTTGAATTTTTCATTGTATACACAATCGCACTTCGCCACGTAGATATTTAATGATGTGTTCTTCGAATTATAAACTTGAACAAATAAAAAACTAATTACAAGTAAGTCTGCGTATCGTGTTGTTGTTTTCACAAACAAATCTGAGTATTTACATATTAGGCTTTAATATTAATTATTATATGAGAATCGATAAATTCAATGCAATTATATTATAGTAGTCCCGTAATATATTTCCTTTGTATTTTTTCACATACAAAAATTACAATATTATTATGAAAATACAAATGTATGTTAATATCTATGTGATGGAACAATGATTCTTATACAAATAATTTTTAAGCCAATATACAGAATGAAATAATTCTGTCTTCGTATGAATGGATTGTGCAATGAACTCTCAAATTATAATAGAATACGTATTAACAATAAATATTCTATTAAATATGTTATTATCTAATTTAAATAATTAAATTTAAAAAAAATTTTTAAGTCATTAATCACGAAGTTCATTGTTGATAGTACCTATAATGTGTTTATACTATTCCATGAAGTTTAAAATAATTTTGTGTCAAATTTTTTTAAATCATTTATTGAATAATTATCTAGATGATTATTTTCAGATAGCTTATTTATTTATCTAGATAAGATAAAAAGATACTTAAAATAATTTTTATCTAGATAACGCACAACACTGCCCACGAGACACTTTACCCTGTAACGTCATCCCCTGTTATAGCGTAATCTAAAGACTGTAACATCCGGTGTATATACACCGTAATCCAATGACAAACTTATTACATATAATTAATTCAATGATGGGATAAATTTTAACAATAATGTCTGACCAGTCGGTGAAAAACAGGGAAAGACTGTTTCTGGAAAAAAAACAGGAGTTTTGTCTTTTCTTGGAAAATTATTTTCATAAATTACAATATTATAAATGGTTGTTTCGATTTAAAAATCGAAACTAGATTTAGTTGGTGTAGAACAAAAATGGTTTAAAATATGAAATTAAATCAATACGTTTCGAGATAATGAGTGTAACCAAAAAATGAATTAATAAAGCCTTAACAATAATTTATTTAGTCAGATTATAACAAATTTTATTGATTGAACAACATTTTGTGATTACAAACATAACACAAATCTACTTTTTTCTCTAAGAACTATAATATATTATCTACTTGAAACTTACTTTTTGAAGCATAGACTTGATAGTAAGTAATTTGAGCTACGACAAATAACCTAATTAATACTTTATATTTTGAAGAGGTATTCATAATTTTAAAATTAATTAATTAAATTATAGTATTGATAATATCTAAATATTAAAAAATAATTAACAGCAAATAATATATTTTGGTACTGAATCTTCTTCTGTATCGTCACGATACTAGTATGATCTGATACAACACAGTAATTGACACTTTATTACTATAATGAATAATACAGAATATCGCCAGTTTTCTTTGTAAAAAAACAACACATTATAGATTTTATGTTATTAGTTATTAGTTCGTTATTTGTACAAGTTTATTATACGAAGAACATATGTTTTGATTACCTACGTGGCGAATTATGTTTGTGTAAACTATAAATAATTCAAAACATATTACAATTTAGAAAAAAATCAGTAATATCTTGTACAATACTTTCATGTTACCTATACATATATATAAATATTGTAATAACAATACTTATCAACTAGGGGAGAATGGCCTATTGGCGTTCAGTGACCATGCCGCACATAACGATAACTCAGTGATATTTATCTCATTATATAAATAAAATATTTTTTTTTTTAAATATAATATTTAGCAACATAATGTAAAAACTTAAATGTTTTTGTACCAAATCATATTTCACTTATATATTGTCAATGCAAGTAGTAGATAAGTAATGTTTTTACTTAATAAAAGTAAAACGTAATTCTTATACATAGTATTAAAGGTTGTGTGTTATACTTATTATTTAAGAAGATAATGTATAAATTGTAATATGTTTCCAATTTCTCTGTGTATACACAATCCTATTTCGTCACGTAGATATTCAATGATGTGTTCATCGAAATATAAAGTTGAACAAATAAAAATCTAATTACAAATAAGTCTGCATATCATGTTGTTGTTTTTACAAAGAAATCTGAGTATTTATCTATTAAAGGCTTTAGGCTTTAATATTAATCATTACATGAGAATTTGAGAATCGATCCATTCAATGCAATTTAGTAGTCCCGTTATAAATTTCCTTCGTATTTTAAATTCTGAGCGAAGCAAAGAATGTATTGGTTTTACAAAGTTGTTTTTTTTACACAAGTAGGATGTGCTTTCGGTAGTAAATCGCGTCTATTTGTTACTTTATTTAGCTCATTTTTAGAATTTCTCAAATGTTTTTCCTTGAGAGGAGAAAAATTACCAAAAAATGGCGGGAAATCGGCAAAATTACGGATTCTGTTATTTAAAATTTTTTATTTCATGATAACTAATTGAATGTTGATTGTAGGGACTTGAAATTTTTTTTGAGTATTAACATAGGTAATATACAAGTGTGGTATAACTTTGGAACGGATCGGTTGATTATTTAGCCAAGTATAGAACTTTGAACTTTTTTCCAAAAATGTTTAATATTTCCGGCAATTTTGATATGTCGCTTTTGAAAATCATATACTAATAAACATTTTTACAAAATATTTTAAAAATCGTGATTGACTAACTTTTTTATAGGCTTTTAAAGCTATAACTCCCTAAAATCGGCAAAATAACGGTTTCATTATTTAAAATTTTTTAATTTCGTTATAACTAATTAAGTTTTGATCATAAGGACTTGAAACTTTTTTTGAGTATCAACATAGGTGTTCTACATTATAGAAAATAATTTTGAAACGATTGGTTGATTTTTTGACTAAGTATTGAACTTTTAACTTTTTTTCAAAAATAATTAATATTTCCTATAATTTTTGGTTTTTCGATTTGAAAATTTTATCAGAGTCTAATCATATACAACTTAATCTTTTTATAAAATATTTTCAAAATCGTGACTGATAATTTTTTTTATAAGCTTTTAAAGCTAAACAACCGAAAATTGGTAAAATTACGCATTCTGTTATTTAAAATTTTTTTTTTTCGTAATAACTAATTAGGTTTTTATTAGGAACTTGAATTTTTTTTTGAGTATTCACATAAGATTTCTCCATTGGAGTTTTTTTTCGAAATTTTTTTTTCGAAACGATTGATTGATTTTCTGATTAGGTATAGAGTTTTGAATTTTCCCCAAAAATGTTTAATATTTCCATTTTTCAATATTTCTATTTTTTTGTTAAAACAACAACACGATATGCAGAATTATTTGTAATTAGTTTTTTATTTGTTCAAGTTTATAATTCGAAGAACACATCATTAAATATCTACGTGGCGAAGTACGGTTGTGTATACAATGAAAAATTTAAAACATATTGCAATTTATACATTATCTTCTTAAATAATAATTATAACACACAACCTTTAATATGATGTACAAAAATTACGTTGTTAAAAGTATGAAATTATACCACTATTATAAAAAAAAAGTTAAAAAAAGTTAATACTTTTCTAGATAATGAGTGTCCTACGTTAAATAAATCGACCTGTACCATAACTTATAATATTTATATTTTGTATTAATTTCCTCTATATATATATATATATTAATTCGTTCTAAGTACCAAATATTATTTTGCTATCGACAACTGACATCAAATTATTGTATGAAAATATATGCTATATAATATATATGAAGCTTCATTAATTATATTTATTATACAAATAAACAATCGGTTTTTAATAAAAATATTATTAATAGTAATTGTTAATTTTTATTAAATGTAGCATGTGCTAGTAAGTTTATTAACAACTAAATTAAATTTTATTTAATAATTGAACAATGTCTCTTTATCAAAATAATTGCTTTTATACCATTGATATTTCTTAGTATTATTATTCTTTAAAACATGCATATAAAACATAATGCAATTTAACTTCCATTATAATATTTGTTGTCTATTTATGCTAAAAGAAAAAATAAAAGAACAATTTACTAAGTGTAAGCAAACCTCACTTATAACAATAATTATTAGTTAATTGTTAATTGTTAGATAATTGCTATATTTTGAGTTAGTTAATAAAAGGATTGAACAAATTATATTTAATACTTATTTTAAAAAAAAATCAAATTGTATACTCTTTTATTTTATTTAATAACATTACACTCATTGAAAGTAAGGATGGTCTTGATTATGCCAAAATTCATTTGAAAACATGAGTACGTAACTATATATTTATTTTTTATAATCAATATATATTTTAGAAATATATTACCTTAGATTTATTATTGTTATAGAATTCATACACTTTTTTATTACTCAATATGTAAGCTAATCTATCTTAGTAACCTAATAAATAGATTAAATTTTCCACAGAATTTTGGTCGATATTTAGGTCCTTACCTTGGTAGCCATTCTCAATGTATGTTGTGAGCGCTAGCACTTGATCACAACAGGCTCGGTTTTACCTGAATCCGGTCTGTTCTATGGGTAGTACGTTTTCTAATATCGGTTGCAATCTATTAACAATTATACTTATATCCTGTAAACCCATAGCTATAATCCTTTATAGTCAAAGTTAAGTTATTAAGTTTTGCAAATCAACACCAATGCCTTGTAATACTGTTGAAATAATTTCAAATTTTGCAGAATACTTTGATATTATTGATGGCAAGACTACAAAAATGGGAGTAGTTATCGCAGCTAAAAGTTCGTAGCTACGCTGTTTTGTTTTACTATTAAAATTATTTGATTTCTAAATTTTTTCTAAACCTTCTACAATTGTTACAAATCGTTCATAAAATTGTCCGACACTTTTATGTTTTTCAACAAATCGTGTTTCACATAATTTAGTTAAAATATAACCAATAATATTTTTGCGAACAGCACTATCTCTAAAAAATATTATAGTTTCTTTGATTTTTCCAATATATGTAACTGCAGTTTCTTACTTCTGTCACAGTGTTTAAATCATTTATAACCAAATTTAAACGATGACTTGCACAATGGAAAAAATGAGCCATTGGGTAAACACACATCCATCGTAACCTTGACCAACACATTTATTGATATCAATGTCAGTGTTACTACATGCATCTAAAATTGTTTTAGTAATAAATTTGGAATAAAATTCAAGTAAAGAAAAAAAAACCTAAAAATTTTTCATGAACAAATTTATCCTTCAAGTATTTTACACATAATGATAGTTGCTCAATACCACTAATATCGGCTGTTTCATCAACTATAATTGAAAAACAAAAAGCTTGTTTAACTTCATTGGTGATAACTGACCTTAATGTAGATGATGCACATAAAATATATATCAAGAAAGACAGAGCCAACATCGAAAATTCATTACGGACTCATTTACATTATCTGATCGTTTATTTATTAAAAAAAATTAGACTTAATAAAACTTTGTTAGGTGTTTGATTAACCTATTAAGTTCTCATATAGTTTCTCAGATCTGTTAGCAATTGATTTGAATACTAAAATAAGTAGCTAGATGTACTTATAGGTACATTATTCTACACGAGGATGATTTTATTTTGTTTTTCCTGATTATATGTTATTATTTATTTGAAAAATCCAAATTATTAAAATTCTCAGGTGGTACATTTGCACCACCTGCACCCCCCCCCCCTTGCGGGCGTCCCTGGGCCAGAACTTAAATTTTAAGTTACTTAGTAAATGACACATCAATATATACATTTTTTGGTAAGCAGTGATGTTACTCAGAATGGCTGTATTAGGTCTGAAACTCCTTCCCAAATTTTACAATATTATACGTATATTTAAGATAATAGTAATTAATAATTAATTAAATAATTTATAATAAATAAATAAATGAAATTAATCGAAATATTTTTTGATTGGACTTCCCTCAAAATAAAATCCTGACTACGTGCCTGTAGATAGGTCCTGAAAGTTGATCATAACATATTTTTTTAAAATTTAATCGTTAATACAATGGTAAGAAAATTATAAATATAATGAAAATTAATGGATTTATTATTGTTATGTTTAATTATATAACAACTTATTAAACACAATATTTCATATTTAGAAATATATAAAATGTATTTATTAATATTTTAATAAATATTTATATAAATAAAATTATTTAGTTTATATGAAAAAAACAGCAAAATCACACACTATTTTAAAGTAGACATAGTGACTTATCTAGAAAAAGTGAAAATTGATGGGGAACATAGAGGATAAGTTTATCTAAATCCCTTCTTTTCTTTATTTTAATTACTAATATTGCCGATATCATTATTAAACGTCAGACTTATCACGAAACATGAAACTATTGTTTACAAAAATGGTGTTTATACAAACCTTCATCTTATACACTAACAAGTGTTTAACGATTTTTTACTGAATCATAATATTATAATTTACTTATTAATGATTTATAAACAGAAATAATTTATCAAAAATGTTCAAATCTTTGTACTTATTTAACTTAAAATAATAATTTTTTTTAATAAAAATTTTTTTTTTGAAAAAATTTTATAATACACGATTTAATAAACTAAAATGTTTCTATACTTTCATGTAAAAATTTAATTTTTTTTATAGACTTTTTGCCAGATTTTTTATATTTTAAAACACAGTGCGTTATACCGAAACGAGGACGCAAACAATAGATCATAGAATGCGCTTTAATTATTTTTGTACCGACGCAAACATGTGACGACCATACATCGCTCTGCTGATTCAGGTGATGTTAGACCACAAATCGAGAGCGTATTTTATTGTTTCACCAACGTACCTAATGCGCACATTATGTAATTATATAACTGTATACGTACGGCTGCGATGATGTTATACATTTATGTCTTGCCAAAACTGTCTAGTAAGATCACGTACGAATTAATTGTAAATGAGAGATACTGTTTGCTTAAATATTTATATACTAATTTCTTTTGTAGGAATACATAACTAAGTATTTACTAATAATTAAAATTTTTGAAATAAAACTTTTTTACAAGGAAAAGAACCCTGAAAGCCTCAATCATATTTAAGACACCAAATTTATACATAATATAGACGATAACATTATCTGCGTACCAACAGAATCCGTTTTTCGATAATACAAATACTTTTATCATTTAAAAAAAAAAAAAAAAAAAAAAAAAAAGGATAAAATAGAGAATTTAATAAATTAATAACTTTTAAACTATACAACATTTTAAAAAATGGGCCCTTTTGGTGCACAGATAAACTTGTTGTCAATCTGGTTATAAAAATTGTATGTCTTTAATACCGTTGTGCCAGTGGCGGCTCGTGCATACGTGCGATCGTGCGGTCGCACTCCTTACAGAAATGAATAATTTATAGTACAAATATATTTACAAAATAAATAGGTCCCTACATATTTTAGTATATCATTGTATCGTATCATAATTATACATTAACAAATTCACAATTAAATATGTTTTTAATTATTATCATAGTTTATTATGATATCGTTACGAAATCTTATTAAACGGATATATCGTATATGGATATAGCTATAATATACGCCTATACGACATAAAAATACCGGTTTTCTGTATAAACTGTAGGTTTAATAATATACGAATAATAATATCATCAGAACGGGACGGCGCGGAGGCCATAGAAGCTTATGATGTGTGGTGAATTTTGTCGCTCAAATCGTACGGCAACGACGTGTTTAATTTTTAATTAAACCATAAATAATATAAACAACGATAATAAACCTAACCTAACCTAACCTAACCTAACCTACGCAGGTACCCGTGTAATACCGTTTGATGTCTATAAAGCGTAATCGTATGGAAATTCAATTTTGATTGTGCTACGATTCCTATCGTACCGTTCGGGCGGCGTGGTGAAATTCGTTTATTTCTAACAACGCTTAGGTAAAATATAAACGATATTCATAAATCGTTATTATAAAAAAATAATATTAAATTATTATTAGTTATTACGCGATTCAATTCGTTTTCGTTTTACTGTGAAGTACGTATCGATGCGGTTGGATTTTGAACATCGTACATGATCGAAAGTGGTAAATATTTTATGTATCATATTATTTTGTATTATTATGATCGTTATGATTAAGGAAGATATTGATTTCAACAAGAAAGTAATCGATAATTTTTGTAGTTTAAAAGAAAGAAGAATCGATTTTGTGTATGTATAAACGTTGCACATAAATATTATAAATGGAATAGTTGTATAAAAATAATTAATACAGTACAATATTTATATTGTATTTAAATTATAGGTATAACGTATACAACAACTATTAGTAATAATTTGAAATTTATTTGTGTAGATTTTTTTTTTTTTTAATTAATGTTTTTCCACTTAATCCTAAATAAATACATTTTGTTATTATTTTATAATTTTAATTTTTGTATGATGTATTTTAGTTCTTTAATTTTTTCATCGCACTCCTGTGCTAAACTACTACGAGCCGCCACTGCATTGTGCCTGTTGGGTTTTCATTATTATTAATGACTATTATAAATTTATAATTAATAATTAATAATACGTTATCGCATAATATTTTAACTATTATTCTAATATACTAAATATTCATTGTATATACGTTAGTTCGCGTTCAACTTACAATTAAGATGTACGTACTCGTAATATACAGTCCACTATATAAATAAAATCAAATATTATTTATTATACCTAAAAAATTTATTCTACCGGAACCATTGCCGGTACGGAAACATTGGTCCATTCGAACCGGATCTGTCAAGTGTAACTAATAATTACAAAGATCAACTGCAAGCAAAACAATAAAGGCTAGCAGTAAATATTGAAGAACGGTAAGTGAGTCTTAATACAATAAAATTATAAATTTGATCGTTATTTTCTGATGTTTCCTTTAATTTCCATACAAAAATTGTGTCTTTAAAGTGTGTAAAAAATATTAAGCGTCGGTAATTATTCATTGCAAGCAAAACGACGGTTAAATTAAGTCAGTTACTACTATAGAGCAATTATAGTGTAAAAAAAAATATAGGTAATCATGAGCAAAGAACTCTCATCGTATATTATTAGAAGAGGTCAGATCAAGGCTCAATTGACAAAGTTTAAAGCATACCTCAACGATAAAGAGAATATCAATAATTTAATTCAGTTAAAATTACGTGTAGAGAAAATACAACTTATATGGAGTGAATTCGATAATGTTCAAAGTAAAATAGAAGAGATAGATAACCACCCTGAACATTTAGAATACCGTGATGAATTTGTAGATATGTATTTTGATCTAATGACAATGGCTGAAAGTCATTTAACAGCTAAAAAGTTAGTTCAAACGGAAAACGACCAAAGTACATTACCATTTGAATCATATAAACAAGAACAATTTTCATTAATAAAATTGAAACCTGTAGAAATACCTACATTTTCTGGTAAATATGAAAATTGGTCTATATTTAAAGACATGTATAATTCCATGATACACGCAAATAATTCACTCACAAAAATTCAAAAATTTTATTATTTACGTAATTCGTTAACTGGTGAAGCAAGCACTGCTATAGAAAACTTAGAAATGTCAGATGTCAATTATGATATAGCGTGGACAATAATTAACAAAAGATATGATAATCAAAGAAGAATAATTCAAGCACATACAAAACATATTTATGATTTAGAACCCATACAAAAAGAGTCAGCAGTTAAATTAAGATATTTCACTAATGCATTAAATGCGCATATACATGCATTGCAGGCTTTGAACCATAACCCGTATCAATGGGGAGCGTTGCTATTGCATGTTATAACAACCAAAATTGATGTTGGAACTATGAAAGAGTGGGAGTCAGAAAAATCAGGTACTACGTTGCCTACAATTGAAGAAATGATGGATTTTTTGGAAAAGAGATGTGAAGTGTTAGAATCAGTAGCGAATGCTAAAGTATTAACTGGAAGGCAAACTGACATAAATTATACGTCAGGCAAAAATTCAAAATTTGGAGCACAAAAAAAAGTTATTTCATCGTTTGTTACAACATCAAAAATGAAATGTTTTATGTGTCAACAACCGCATCCAATTTATAAATGCACATCATTCTTAGCGCTTGATGTCGAAAATCGATTGAAAAAAGTAAATGATCTAAAATTATGTCAAAATTGTTTGAGAAATAATCATGTCGTAAATCAATGTACGCCAAGAAAATGTTTTAAGTGTGAACAGTCCCATAATTCTTTATTACATTCAGATAAGAGTATAATTTCTGTGAATACATGCTTATCGGAACCACCTGTAACAGCAATGCATACAACGAGAATGCAACAATTAAATAACCAAGTATTGTTAGCTACAGCTAAAATAAAAGTATTTAATTCTGTGGGAATAAGTGCACACTGTAGAGCACTATTAGATAGTGGCTCTCAATGTAATTTTATAACTAATAAAATGGTCAATATTTTAGGATTACGGCGTACGAATATTAATTTACCTGTACGCGGAATTAACCAATTTGAAAGTACAATAAGGTATAAAACTACGGCTTCTGTACAATCAACAAACGCAATGTTTAATACTACAATTGAATTTCTAATTATACCTCAGATAACCGAAACATTACCTACATGCGCTATAGGTAATATACAGATACCTGATAATATTACATTAGCGGATCCGTCTTTCAATAAACCAGGAACAATTGATGTTTTAATAGGAGCGGATACTTATTGGGAATTAATGGGTATTGGCAAAGTCAAACCTGATATACAAGGTCCATATTTCCAAGAAACATTATTAGGATGGATAGTTGTAGGAAAAACATTAAATATCAGTAATGATTATTTACGCAGTACATGTTTAATAACAACATATGGTGAAAATGAAAATTCTATAGAAAAGAAAATTGAAGAATTTTGGAAAATCGAAGAGTTTACAATGAAGCATAATTTAAATCAAGAAGAGAAACTGTGTAAAGAGCATTTTGAAAAATACGTATATCGTAATATTGATGGACGATTTATAGTGCGACTACCGTTTAACGATAAGCTTGTTCAGTTAGGCGATTCGTATAAAGTAGCACTTCGTAGGTTTCTATCATTAGAAAAACGATTAATTAAAAACGAAAATATTTACAATAAATATAAACAGTTTATGTTAGAGTATGAAAATTTGGGTCACATGCAACAAGTAAATGCAGATAACGAGATAAGTATAATGATGGCTAACGATTGTTATTATTTACCGCACACATATGTATTAAACGATTCTAGTCGCACAACCAAATTACGTGTTGTATTCGACGGATCAGCAAAGTCAAGTTCATCTGTCTCTCTTAATGATGTTTTAATGAGAGGTCCCAAAATACAACCGGATTTATTAGAAATAGCCATACGATTTCGTACACATAAATATGCATTTTCTGCCGATATTACTAAAATGTACCGTCAGGTAATAATTGTTGAGCGAGATCAAAAATATCAACGTATATTGTGGCGTAAAAGTAATTTAGATAACATAAATATTTATCAACTGTGCACGGTAACATATGGTACCGTACCGGCCAGTTATTTATCAGTCGCATGTTTGTGCCTTGTAGCTGACGACACCGATAATATAAAAGTAAAACAAATTATTAATAATGATTTTTGCGTAGATGATTGCCTTACTGGAGCTAATACTATAGAAGAAGCATTAGAACTACGTGACGAGTTAATTAAAACGTTAAAGAAGGGCGGATTTGAATTAAGAAAATGGACAGCTAACCACATATCATTGTTTCCTGATCCAACGAGCGAAGATGCTGGTATTTTAAATATTGATAAACAGAACGTAAAAATACTAGGTTTATATTGGGAACCAAAATGTGATAATTATACGTACTCCGTGCAGGTAGTTGATTTAAGTAATGCAATTATAAAAAGAAGTGTTTTGTCAGGTATAGCTTCATTATTTGATCCGTTAGGGCTGATAGGTCCTGTAATAGTCATTGCAAAAATATTTATGGAAGATTTATGGCGAGAGCAAATAAGTTGGGATGATCCATTACCCTCCCACCTTCAGACAGAATGGATGAAGTATAATCAACATTTATGTCACGTAAAATCACTAATAATACCACGTTGGTTAGGTTGTGACAATGAGAAAATAATAGAAATACATGGTTTTGCGGACGCGTCAATAAAAGCGTATGGTGCATGCTTATACATAAGATCAATAAGTACAGATGGTACCGTTAAATCAGAACTGATATGTGCCAAATCTCGCATTGCACCAGTAAAGTCAGTATCTGTTCCTAGATTGGAACTGTGTGCTGCCGTATTATTAGCTCGACTTATACATACAATTATTCCAGCACTTAGAATAGATAATATTAAAAGGCGATATTTATGGAGCGACTCAACTGTTACATTATCGTGGATAGCGTCAGATTCCAACAAATGGAAGACGTTTGTTGCCAACCGAGTGGGGGGAAATACAAACATTAACACAAAAATCTGAATGGGGACATGTAACCACCGAAAATAACCCAGCAGATATATTGTCTAGAGGTTGTACATCAATGGACTTAAAAAACAATAATAAATGGTGGTACGGACCTACATGGTTATCGAAAAATGAAGATATAACATCCACGTATATAAAAAATGTAGAAAATAAAGATGAAATAAATGTAGAAAGAAAGAAAACTCCTATTGTTGCGTATATATCGAAACAATGTGTGTCATTAAATATTGATAAATATTCGTCATTGAATAAACTATTACGTGTTGTTGCATATATGTTACGATTTAAAAATAATGCATTATCGGTATTTCATAATACAATTAAAATAATTAATGGGCTCATATTAAAAGAAATAAATACCGCGACAATAGCAATTGTGAAAATAATACAAAAAACCCATTTTTCATCAGAAATTATATCATTAACAAATAATCTAAATATATGTGTTAAAAGTAAAATATTTAGATTAAAACCATTCATTGATAGCGAGGATATTATACGAGTTGGCGGAAGACTTGGGAACGCGACTACTATACACTACGATCAGCGTTATCCGATTTTAATACCAAGCGATACACACCTGTCAAAGTTAATTATATTACACGAACATAATAAAATGTTGCACGCGGGACCGCACGCAACACTAGCCGCGGTACGTCTCAAATATTGGCTGATAAACGGTAGACGAACTGCCCGAAAAGTAATACATCAATGTGTTATTTGTTTTAAAGCAAAACCACAATGTGCATCTCCTATTATGGGTAATATACCAAAATTAAGAATAGATCAACCGACAAGATGTTTTGAAAACTCAGGAGTTGATTACGCAGGTCCATTTATGATAAAAAATAGTAATCGTCGTAATGCTACAGTTCAAAATCATACGTGTTTATTTGTATGTTTCGCAACAAAAGCCATACACTTAGAGTTAGTTTGTGGTCTTACTACCGATGATTTTCTCGCGGCCTTTTCTCGATTTATATCACGTCGTGGTTTGTGCAAAAATATATACTCAGATAACGCAACCTGTTTTGTAGGCGCGCGTAATAGGCTAGAGGAAGTTAAAAAATTAATGTCAACCGACGAATTTAACAATAAGTTACAAAATTTTGTGATCAACCGAGAAATTACCTGGCATTTCATCCCTCCAAGGGCTCCTCATTTTGGAGGGTTATGGGAGGCTGCAGTTCGCAGTGTAAAAAAACATTTAAATACAAATGTGTCACAAATTAAATTGACATATGATGAATTCTATACACTTTTAGCGCATATTGAGGCTTGTTTAAATTCACGTCCACTCACACCATTATCCACAGATCCTCTCGATTTATCCGTTCTCACTCCCGGTCATTTTTTAATTGGCGACTCACTTATTGCATTACCGGCGCCAGACCTAAGCCATTTACCATTAAATTTACTGTCACGTTGGCAAATGGTGCAGCGTATATCACAGCAAATATGGAAGCGCTGGAGTCTCGAGTACCTTGGTCAACTTCAGGGACGAAGCAAATGGGTCAAGTCAACAGGGCCAGAAGTTCAGGTCGGTGACATGGTCATAATTAAAGAAGACAATATACCGCAATTACATTGGAAATTAGGACGAGTTACAAAGGTCTATCCAGGACAAGATGGAGTTGTGAGGGTGGCTATGGTCCAAACAGCCCATGGTCCAAAGAAAAGAGCTGTTCGGCTGTTATGCCCATTGCCAATCAAAGATCAATAGTATTAAAAAAAAAAAAAAAAAAATATAATCAATTAAAATTATATAAAAAAAAAAAACGTAACTATTATATATATAAAAAAAATGTATTATCGTTATTTGTACTATGTATATTTTGTAAAATTATTTTGTGATTTTTAGTTATATTCAATATTTATATTCGCGTATTTATAATTATGTTGAAGATTGTCCTTCAAGACGGCCCCCATGTTGGGTTTTCATTATTATTAATGACTATTATAAATTTATAATTAATAATTAATAATACGTTATCGCATAATATTTTAACTATTATTCTAATATACTAAATATTCATTGTATATACGTTAGTTCGCGTTCAACTTACAATTAAGATGTACGTACTCGTAATATACAGTCCACTATATAAATAAAATCAAATATTATTTATTATACCTAAAAAATTTATCCTACCGGAACCATTGCCGGTGCGAAAACAGTGCCCTTCATAATTCATTTCTGTGCAAAATGATTTTTTCATTAAAAAACGACAGTATGACGGCCTCTTAAGTGCAAACTATTGACCATCTGGACTCACAGTTTGAAACAGTCCCAACAAACATTAATTATTATCATTAATTAATTATGATTATACGATACCTACGATATTACAAGTATTGTATAAAACCTAATAATGTAAACCAAACGTAACGAGATTTAGAATTAAGAAATGATAATGTACCACTAACTATAAGAGAAGTAATCATAGATCATCCTCCTTCATTCCCTCACTGAAAATCATAGAATATATTAACACTAGATCGCGTAGACGTAATTTAGGGTTAGAATAAATATAATATGTAACTATTTTTAAATTATATAACTTTTTAAAATTGTTATTAGGTATTTGTTTTATAAAAAAAAAAATTAATAATTTTAATCATTAATGGCGTTAATGTCATGAACCATTGTATTTAATTATTAATTTATATTTATTACCATGACATTTTATTATATGTTGCATACTTAGCACGGCATAACACAAGAATTATTTATTCGGATTATGTGTTTAAGGTGTTGGTGATATTAGGGTATTCAAAACACCAAAATGATAAATGTTATGAGCTATTCAGGTGATGGTCATAACCGACATTATTTGGGTTAATATTGGTTGATACGGGTGCAAAGTAAACACACAATTTTTAAAATTAATTATCTAACTAGGATATCTGGAAACGGTTCACACACTATTGTTATTGGTTAATACCTACCTACATTTTACTATATTAATAATTAATAAAATTATTGAAAAACAAAATTTGAATAATTATAATAATTTATTATTTAATAAACTATTGTAAGATAAATCACTCTTTGTGATATACATATTATAATACCAGGATTGAGATGTCACCCGACGTTCAGGACAAATATATGTTATTTTTAATCAAAAATAAAAGTGTTTAAATTGGTTTGCTTCTTTAATTACATTAATTATATAATGAATAAAAATTTGTACCTATTCAAATTTATCATCAGTGTTCGATAGTTCCCGTTTAACATTTACAGCTTTTAAAAAATAATAATACCTACGAATCTGTAATAATATATTTTGTTATTTAGTTTGTAGTTGTCATTACAACATTTGTATAATTTCTATTACTATTTGCTTCATTAGTTTTAGTAAATAGAGGTTCAATTTTATACAATCAGGGCTTGAAATCGATTTTAAATATCGATAAAAATCGTCAAGTCTTATAAAAAATTAAAATTAAAATGGAAATTGAAAATGTTTCATAGCAATTATTAGTATCAAAATCAAAAATTTTTATTAATAATATTCAATATTTTAATTGTATTATAATATTCAATTTTAATCGATAACATATCTGAATCATAATAATTTCATACTTTTGTACCTATAGACCTATAGATTGATTTTAAATTGGAACTCAATAAAATATTCAATATAATAATTTTTATGGTCAAACGCTTCATATTATACAAATATATTAATTAATATAAATAATACGTATAAATAATATTTTTCATTGGTAATTAATTTTAACTAATATTTTGTAAATCGTATTGGCATATTGATATATTAGTTGGTACGATAAACAACTTTAAGGTTGTCATACACAGCGCGTTACACTCAGTGTTGGGATTAGATAACTTAATATTTATCTAGATAAGATAAAGATAATTCATAAATAATAACTTTTACTCTAATTTATTAAAAATGTAGTTTGGAAATTTGGAATCTTAATGTATCTATTTATTTGCAATAATCTCCAGTAGTACTTATAAATCACAATAATATACGCACTTGTATTTTTTTTTTTTTTGTACCAAGTTACAATTTACTTTTTTTAGTAAATCTACAAAATAATTTTTATTAGGTAAACTAAAATGCATTTCAAATTATAGAGGAGTGTGATAAACTTGGACCGTTGCTAAAATTGGACCATCTACTTATCGCAATTACTATAGAGATAATCAGGGATGACTCCAAGGGAGGAATTAGAGGCCGCATCCTCCCAGATATTTATGACAAATTATATATCGTTGGATACTAAATAACTTATAATACTATCGTCTATCGAATATGTGTATAATAAAGTGGATATTATAAATCATAGATCATATTATTACATATCAATTTTTATACACGACGCCGATATCTTATTACCTTCGTTTGAAATTATTTTATAAATTTCTCCAACAAATATTTTAATTTGGATGTATAGATCCATTCGTTAGATTAGAATTTGTTGATTTTGAAATTGAATCATCCGTGTCATCTGACGTCTTTGTATTTTTGGCGGGCCCGGCTTTTCTATTAAAAGTCATTTTATCGTCATAGTTATAATTATATAAAACAGTTAAATGGCCAAATATATGATTTTATGTACCTAAATTGCATGTAGAAAAAGTTAAAACAATAAAACACTGATAACGACAAAACGCGAGACACGACAATACGCGATATATGGCTATAAATTTATAATGCTGAACGTTGTTGAATATTATTATTATTATTATTATTATTAACTTTTAAGAGGACGCTACACAGGCGGTTTTTAGTATGATAATACATACTCACTTTGATTGAAAATATATCGCTCCAATGTGATTTTAGAGCTAAAACACCTCTTATAAAAATGAAAGAGGAGAATATTTTGGAGGGTACCTCCGAGTTTTTTTTTGAAAAATTGATTTCAAAAAAAGACGCAGTCGTTTGAACATTTTAAAAATATTGTTTATTAACATATTTGGAATAATAAAAAAAAAACCTCGAGGTACCCTCAGAAATATTGCTGTCTCTTTATTATAAGCAAAGAAGTTGAATACTATTTGTTAAATTTTATATTTACATCATAAAAATGTTTATTTCGCCTGGTTGATGCAAACGCGTGTGTCAGTGTGCTATTATTTGGCTTATCGATCAATTCCTTGAAATTACAAAACAACAATTATTAGTATTTTATCACCTACTAAACTGGTTTATTTGTTATCTACCCATAATTTATATTAATTTTATAATAAATAATTCAATAATGATAATACATAGGGACCGGGCAACCATCGTATAGGTATCTACAATATTTTATCTGAGCGAAACTCAATTTAATACAATATAATATCATACTGTTAGATGTACTAGAATACTTATAAAAACACACAGAAGTGTCATATCATTACAGTACAATAAATTATAATTAATCAAATTTGACGATCGAATCGTTATCGCAAGATATGGAATATTAATATAATCGTTGTAATTATTAGAAATACTATTACATACTTATGCGCATGCACATGTATCCAATAAACACTCAAAAATATTTCATAATTAATAAATCGAATAAAAAGCATAAAAAGCGAGAAAAATCCACCTAGTTCTGATAATTGAATTATTATTTTGAAAAATTATTAAAATTCCTGTTTTTTTTTTTACATATAATTCTACGAGTCATAGAATAATAAATTTAAATTATTTTTCAAAATTAAAATTGGACTATTAGAAGTTAAGTAAATTTTCGCCCGTTTATTAGTCTAAATGCTATAAAATATAGATTGCTCCAGCCCCCTAATATTATAAAATAGTATAATTATATAAATCATTTGCATTTATTTTATCTGAATTATTAATTAATAGCGAGGATTTGTCTATTCTAGAAAGCAAGGCAACATAAAATATGATGTTAATATTTAATATAATATTGTAATTTTTTTCTAAAAATGGATGTTATAAATGATATAATGATATAAACGATATAAATGATTGTTTATTTTCATATACAATAATTTCTAACTTATATTTACTAACATTTTTGAAAAAATATTAAAAAAGTACGATAACTTTGCATTCAATGTATGAACGTGACCATGTTAATTATACCTTAAATATGTGACTTTAACATTGTTTTTAATATGAAAATTTTTTTTTGTTTCAAATCATAATTATAATAAACCACCAATTTCTCCGAGGACCGATGGGACGCAGGAGAAACATCCAAAACCGACCTTCCCACTTTTTCAAAGGCTTTGCATCATATAATTTTAATTTACAAGTGTAATTAACATGTATATTTGATTTATAAAAATTGAATTTTTTTCTGGAAATTATTATTATACTTTATTATTAAGATGGTTGGTGCAGAGCATTTATTAAAGAGTACTGTATAGGCAATATTAAAAATATATACAGACGCGTGTGTCAGTGTGTAAGAAGTAAATGAACATTAGTGTGAGTGTGCGATTATTTGGCTATCGATTAATTCCTTGTAATTACAAAACAACAATTATTAGTATTTTATCGCCTACTAAACTGGTTTATTTGTTACTTACACATAATTAATATTAATTTTATAATAAATAATTCAATAATGATAATGCATAGGGACCTGGCAACCATAGTATACCTACAATATTTTTTCTAAACGAAACTCATTTTAATACAATATAATATCATACTGATAGATGTACTAACCTACCTATAAGAACACACAGAAGTAAATGAAAATTAATGTGAGTAATTCATCATTATGTACCTGAAAAATATAGATTACTCCAGCCCCCTTAAATCTTTTATACAAACATGATTCTTTAAATTTTTTAAAAGGTACAGGTGTAATAGACATTTTATATTATTTGTAAATAAAAAATAAAAATTATATTCATTTTAGCTCATTTTTTTCTTTGCTATTTTTATAATTATTCATTTTCACGTGTATATTTTTTCTTCTGTAATCATTTTGGCTAATGTTTTATAATAATTTTTATTTTCTCCATATATTTCCTCCCATTTTGTTTTGCAATATTCCGACATTTTTGATAAACTCATATTCTTCCCTTTTAATACAAATTTCTGTTTAACTTCCTTCATGTACATAAAAGTTCATTTGCAGTTTTTCTTTTAGGCAGTGTAGTAGTTGGGGAAATAAAAATAAGGTAATAGTGGGATGGTAAGAGGGGTATACTCCAACTAATTACTCAATATGTTTATGTATAAAAAATTGATTACTTACCTCCTTTTAGTCGATACCTATTAGATAACTTCATAATTTTAGATGTTAGATGTGAAATGGATTTATAATGAGATTAAAATAAATAATTAACACATTATATTAATTTGTTGAGTATTATGAAATATATAATACCACAGTGTGAATACGTTTAAAAGTTGTGTTATGGTTTCAAATATTATATTTAATGTAAATTTAATTTCATGAGACAGAGTGTCAAAGTGACGGTGTGGAAATCACTTTGAGACAGCTACAGCGTGAGAATCACATTGAGACAGAGCGGCAAGCTGGGCAAATTTACCCTTTTTATAAGGCTTACTCTGACTCAAAGGTCATTAATTATTTCATCATTTTTTTAATTAATTATACTGTGGTATTTTACGTATCTAAATTTTATTTTTTAATGAATGCCATTTCACTATTATAATAATTATTATTCCATATTTCTGATAGTCCGGATGTTCACAATTATATTTAATAATACTTAATCTATGACATTGACATTCCACGTTCACGATAAGTTTAGTTTATTATCTATAATATGTGACTATGTTTTTTTGTGTACCATGTCCCCACGGTTCAATTGTAGTGAATATAATATAAATGTAAGTAAAATTTAAACATGTATTGCGAAGAAGTATAAGAATATAATATGACATTTTGATTAATTATTAATGTGATAAATAAAAAGAATAATATGATAATTAAATAATATAATAATAAGATAATATAGTTGTATTCAATATGATTAGGTATATAAGTATATAAGTGTAAATGGTATAATTCATATATTAATATTTAGAAGTATAATATAATATTTGCAGTTTATATAAAATAATTGTGTATTTAAAATATAAATGCAGTAGGTATTACAATATAATATAATGATTAATATATGACTATATAATTTAACAATGCCGGTTTCCAATTTTTACATTTTTATTTTAGGATAATGATATATGGATAGAATAAATAAAGGATTTTTTGTATTGATTTCTTGAGTAGTTGATAGTATTCATCTTCATATAAGTAGTTTATTTGGTTTTATATTCATAGTTTTTTTTTTTTCTAAAATTCACGTGTTTTTTATGAGAGATATTGTTGTTACATTTTTGTGATCTATAAACGTTTTGTCGATTATTATGGTTCATTTTTTATAAGATAATGAACCAATATGTATTCTGAGTAGTAATATTATGCGATAAGATTAATTGCTTTATTTGTGTATTTTTCTTCTTGAATAAGTGTAGTGGATTGTCTTGCATGATGTTGAAATTAAATTTAAGATAAGGATTGATTTAACATAAATTTTTTTTATTAGTGTAAATTGAAAAGTTTTTGTACATATTTTGTGTTTTCTATTGAATTATATAATATTACTATTTAATTTTTTTTTTATGTATATATATAAATTAAACTTTATTTCAATATGGGTAGGTATATTATCTATATAAATTTGACGTACATTTTTATAAATTATATAATATGATCATTATTATTTTTTGTATTAAAAATGTATTGTATGTAATTTTTGTATATATATATATATATTTATAGTTTTTTTACAAATTTAATACTTTTCTTTTTTTTACATAGTAGTTAATATATTTTTTATGAATTATATAAAATCAATATGAATCAATATTAATATTCGTCGATATGAATAATATAAAATTAATATAATTTTTTTTTTTATATGTATTATATAAAATGAATGTATATTTGTAATGTTACTGTTAGTGCTTATTTTAAATGTGTTTTTAAATATGTATCTATATATAGAATACGTATGGTATATGTATAGTCCTCTATGTGACTGTGTTTTTTTTTTTTTAAAACATGTTTCGTTATTTAGTTATGCATTACAGAAATATTAATCTATAAAGCAATAATTGAATATATAGATAATTAATAGATAACTCTTCTTGATTATTATTTATTTTGTGCGATTATGTTTTTTTTTCTTATATTGATTATGATTGTGGTTTGTCTATTTATTTTATAAATGTTATTATAATTTGTATGATATAATGTTATAACTTATAACTTATAAGTATAATAATGTTTAGCAATTATATAGCAATTATAGGATTATATGATTAGTATTAGTGTTATAGATATAAATATAATTGTATGTAATATTTGTAAATATTAAATTATAACTAAATTATATGTATATTTTATTATATTGTGATATTTTTTATTTCGATTGAATCTCTTTCATAACATGGTTTTAATCGTCTTATATGAATTTTATCTTTGGTTAATTTTTTATTTAATTCGAGTTTTACGATATAATTTATTTCAGTAACTTACGAAATTATTTTATATAGACCTCTATATTTGGATACTAATTTCGAAGTTTTTTTTTTTGTTCTTGAAATGGGAATTTAACTAATATAAGTTGATTTGGTTCATAATGTGTTAGTTGGTGTGTTTTATCATGGTTTTGTTTTTGTATTATTTGGGGTTGTTTAATATATTCATTAATATATTTTTTCTTTACAAATTTTAATTCCTCTAATGATTTCTTTTTAACTAAAAATGGCGATGAAGCGAAATTCGATTTTGTAAGTTGTATAATATTTGCTTGTATTGATTTATCTAATTAATTTTTTAATTCTTGTCTTTGTAAAGGTGATATTCTATTTGATGGGTGAAATTTAGGTTCTTTAATATTTATTTTAAGTTAAATTTCACGAGGTTCGACTCTTGCTTGTTTAATTTGTGTCAAATCCGATGAAAATAAATATAAATAGTGTTTTATCAATTTTATCTGTGTGCCTTCATTATCATATATTTGTTGTTTTAATGTTATATTTATGTTATTTATATTTTATTCTTTAATAAACATATTTATTATTTTATCTGAAGATATATAATTGTATGTGTTTATTATGTGTTTTAGAATTTTATTTGATCTTTTATTATTTTTTATGAGTGTTCCTGGACACCAATGTGTATCATTATTAAAAATATATAATATTATATGTGGTCTTTGGCATGTTCCATAAATATATCCGTATTTTGTTTTATCGGAATATATATATGTATCGAATCCATAGTGGTTGGCTATTGATACTAATTCGTCATCATGCCACCAGTAATTTGGAAGTTCAGATAAGTTTAATAATTTTAATATATTTGCTAGTGTTATTATTATTTTATTATTTTTATTATCATTTATTGCATTAATTAGCGCATATAAACCAAAATTTCCATCAGATAAAACATTTTCATCTGGTTTATAATTTGAAAATATTTTTATAAATGCATTATTATCAGATGTAGTTTCAATTTTATTTATATTTTTAGTATAACTTGTATTTTTTATATTAATAATATTGTTAATATTTTTTATATTTGATGTTATTACGTTTCCTTTTTTTATTTATTGAACAAATTAGTATATTTATATTTATATCCATAAATGTTTCGTAAATTATGTCTTTTATTACTTTCCAATCTAAATGTGTGTTAATAAAATTATTGTATTATAATGCTATATGTGTATGATCTTCTATAATAGCTGTTTGTTCTAAATTAATTAATGTATCATGTATATCTAAATAGGAAGTGGGCGAATTATGTTTGTCTTTTATTATTAGATAATGTATTGTTCTGTTGATTGTTTGATTGTAATTATATTGCCTGGTGTTAAATCTATAGTTTTTAATATATAGTACATGTCTCCATATTTTTGAGTTAATTTGTTAAGTGTTTCTGTATTGTATTTTAAATCAGTGGAAACGCAAATAGTTAATGAATATTCAGATGGTATATCAAATATATTTGTAGAAGTCTCAGTTATTTTATATGATTTTTGTACTTGAATTTGTTCTTGTTTTATATTTTTATCTACTATTTTTACTGTTAAAGAAAATGTTTTATTCATTAACTGTGTTTCGTTATTATTATTTAGAATTAATTTTTTTTCAGCATATATAATTTCGTCTTTATTTTCATCTAAGAATGCGTTACCTAAAATTATTGTGCTTCCTAAATTTTCGATTACACATACTGGTATTTGATATTTTTTATTATCAATTTGTAATTTTATATTTGTGGTTCCTAAAAATTTTAATGGAGTATTGTCTAATGTATTGATAATTGGTATTTGTGTGTTGTATTTATTTCTTTTAAATCGATTAAATCTGGTCTAATACAATTTATATTCGCACCTTTGTCAATTGTAACTTGTATATCTTTATTATTATAATTTGCTACTATGTATAACGCATTAGGAGTTTTGTCTGTCATTTTTATATTGTCAAATTATGCTGATTCGTAAATATTATTTTGAAAATCTGTAGGGATCCAATCGCCTTTGATCTCTTATCCTTATCCTCTTATCTCTTATCCTTTGATATCTTATAAACCTACTACGAAGATCTGCTAAATTTCTGTCAGTATTTAGTTTTCTTTTAATTAATTCTTCTTTGGTTTTATTTAAATTAGCTTTATGAGCCCATGATGTTTGTGTTACTTTATTAAAGTGTTCTATTTCTAGATCGTCAATAGTTAATTCATCCATAAAAATTTCAATTTTATATTTATTTTGGTAAGATAAAAAAAAATTATTCATGTGCATATTTTTATTTTATATTTATTTATATATTATATGTGGATTTTTTTTTTTTATATGTAAATATATATGTTTAAAATATTATATGTCATCGATATGTAATGTTATAAGTTGTGGTTTTAAGTATTGTAGTATAATTGTTAGAAAAGATTTGTTTAAATCAGATATCTCGTTTATTTTATATTTTCAAAGGAAAACGGATATTCGAACCAGTTCCACGCCTTGTTGGTTACTGTGAACGAAAGAGGCCTTTGTAATGTTACTTTTGAACATCACTATAAATAATTCTGTACAGGTGATGAGTGTCTAATTACTAGCGACCGCTTAAATACATTGGTTGATTCAGATATGTCCTCAAAAGCCCTTGCGTCAGCTACCTAGTGACGGCGAAGATTTAATCCAACATATATTTAAGTAATGATCAAGCTCTTGTGTAAATGATGAAAGCCAATGCAATACAGAATTATATTTTGTAAACGAGATATCTAGTTATTCTTATGTTAATAATATCTAGTTGAGTTAAAGTTTATATCTAATAGTACCTGATTGGGCGCCATATGTAGTAGTTTGAAAAAAATAAAACTAAAAGGGGGAATCGGTAAATGATGATACAAATATGATAAAAGGGGTATTTTACAAACTAACTACTCAATATATTTAAATGTATAAAATTATTTACTTGCCTCTCTTTGAGCGAGTGTAGTAGTCGATACCAATTAGATAACTTTATGATTTTAGATATTGGATATGAAATGGATATATATTGAGATTAAAATAAATAATAATAAAACACTTTATAGTAATTTGTTGAATGTTACGAAATGTAAAGTACCACAGTGTGAATATGTTTAAGAATTATGTTAGGGTTTCAAATATTATATTTAATGTTAATTTACTTTATAAGACAGAGTGTCAAAGTGACGGTGTAGAAATCACTTTGAAACAGAGCGGCGAGCTGAGCAAATTTACCCTTTTTATAATGCTTTTACTCTGATTCAAAGGTCATTAATATTTTATCATTTTTTACTGATAATTAAATTTGATACAATTATTATACTGTAGTATTTTACGTATCTAATTTTTATTTTTTAATGAATGTAATTTTTCTATTATAATAATTATTATTCTATATTTCCGATGGTCCGGATGTTTACAATTATATTATATATATATAATAATACCTAATCTGTTACTGTGATATTCCATGTTCATCTAATACAATAAGTTTAGTTTATTATCTATAATATTAATTGGTAATATTCAGCTATTCTGAATATTACAATAGTACATGACAAACCGTAATATCTTCATCAAGAAATTGAAACTAATAAATTGTATATTGTATTATTAGTAATTAGTTTATTTATTATTCAGCAATCACACAAACACGTCAACAAATTCCTTCTCCTGGTCATTTATAATTAATTATAATTTATTATACCCTTAAATTGATACATTACTATACACAGCGGAAATAATAAATCAAATTAAATATGATTTATTGTGTTCTCCTTTTCAAAATATATTTTACACTTTACAATTATAATTTAATATAATATTATAAATATTGTAATTTAAACATTCACATAAATGAGTAGGTATATTATAGCGGTCTCATAAGTTAAAACTAAAATATTATGCCCCCATATTATTTTAATTTTATTATTAATATGCAGTATATTAATTATTAAATACTTATAATAATAATATTATTTTATTATGTTATTTGTTAGAACTCAATACCATAAAGAACCGTAAAAAACCAATAAAATAACTAGATTATAATATCGGTCGGTTTCGATTCCTGAGAGAAATTATACACGGTTTTCACACGGTTTAGAATCTAGAATTTTTAAAGGGTTTCGGTACCAAAACCAGTTTGTTCGGTAAGGTTCCAGTCCCTGGCTTAGACAACATACTCTTGTGCATACCCATAAACGAATAATATGTATCAAGAGTGTAATATTTTTTGAACATTGCCTTATATGTTTATGAAATAAAAGTTATATTTGTTGTGCAAGTGGATTGTATACATTTTATATATAATTTTTGTAGAAAAATATAATTTATTGTAATTTGTAATATTCCAGCTAATACCTATTATTGTTAATCTATTATACATATATAAAACAAATAAATAAACTAGGTACGAAAAAAAATTGAGGAGCTAATAAACATTTATGGGGGGGCAAAGTCTCTACAATCCGTCTCCCAGTCTTGTAAAGTATTTGAATAAAAGTATTTGAATACTAGTATTTAAATATATTTTGAAGTATTTTTAATATATTTTAAAAGTATTTTATACGAAAAAAAAATACTAGTATTAAAATAGGCACCGATAAAAATTTTCATGAATAAGTGTTCAATTGAATATAATATTGAATTATTTAATAATACAAAAAATGTCAATATCGTTATTATTATTTATCGTTGTATCAACGATAAACCTAATTAATTATAAAATATCTCTATGAAATAATGTATATAGTGTGTAATAAGTATAGGGTGTCCAACAGAGTTTTCCCCGATCTATAAATTTTTAGATTTTGATTTTTACAATGTCTTTATATATAAACAAGTCACATTTTTTATAAGTATACACTTTTTTTAGAGTACTTAGACTTTAAATAAAAAAAAAATAAAATTTTTATTGTCATATAATTAAAATTTTGAGATGGCCATTTTATAGTCTTGATTTTACTAAAAATTGTAAAATTTAATTGAAAAAATAATAATACAGCCCAAACTAATGGCTAAATGAAAAATTAAAATAAATTAACTTTTGGCTAATTAAACGATGAACAGTGTATTAGTAAACCTTAAACGGTCAGCTAACGTTACGTTGCGTAGTGATACCATTTACAAGTTTACAATTAATTAGGAGTTATTCGATCAATTAAATTGTATATTATCGTTTATCAATTTAATTGATAATGTGTGAACAAATTATAATATGTTTATAATTAAAACAAAAATGAAACTCGCCAGTTTACATGAAATATAAAGTACACTAGAAAAAAAAAATTATAAAAATGAAAAATGTGACTGTTTATCTATAAATATATTACAAACATTATTTATATTTCTATATCATTTTATTGTATGTTTGTCGTTTGTATTATTTTGTATAATATTTTGATATTTTGATTTTTATCATGTAAATGAGATATAACTGAGTTTCTCGTGTGCCATTACCGCGTTCCAGTAATAACTAATATTAACGTATATAATTATATCTACCTATTAATATTATGTTGTAAGTTGTAGTCTTGTAGTTAATGACTATAATATGTCTGTATGGTTATACAATATACTCTCATAATATGACTATATTATTACTTTTAGTAAATTATTATATTTAATATTATTAACATTGATTATTTAGTATTATTTTAGATTCTGAGCGAAGCGAAGAATGTATTGGTTTTACAAAGATGTTTTGATCGTAGGAAATTAAAATTTATTTTAAATATTTACATTCGTAATTTATACACGTGGTAAAATTTTGGAATGGATTATTAGTATAACATATTGTAATATATTGAGTTTCGTTCAGAATCGTATTTTCTAATGCAATATCATTGCATTCAAATCTTAAGTATAATAAACCACTAATTTCTCCGAGGACCGAAAGGACGAAAGAGGAACGTTCACAAACGACATCCCCACTTATCTTTACTTTTTTAGTTTTTATAATCAATGTTATTAGCAATAAACTATAAATCTAAAAAATATTATTCACGGTTCCTATTATAGTTTGTCAATTTTTGAGTTTTGTCATATACCCTCTCTTTTTCCATTATAGTTTAAAATAGTTAATATGTATTTTATTCCTATTACACAAAGCATAATGTTTAATCTTTAATGTTCGTAAGTTCATAACAGTACGAGTATAATATATGTAGATTTAAGATATTATGATGATTGACGATTATAAACATTTGTTTTAAAATACATTTTGTGATCATTGGTGTTTTTTTTATATAAATTACTATAATTTAATTTATAAAGTAGTGTGTAGTGTATATTTTACCGTTAAATGCTAATAATCCATTAATTATTAATATCTATATCCATTGAACATTAGTCAATCATCCATCTTTTAAGACTGCCTGGATAAAAAATAAAATAAAAAAAATAAAGCCATTTCACTTTTGAAGGATGCAATGACTGAAATGCATAACAATCTTGTTGAGGAATTTAACGATAATAAATCTAGTGGTAGTGATCAAGACAATGACTTGGATAAACATAATTCTTTTTTTTCCTGAACATATAAAAAAAACGAAAATATAACTATTGAAAACGAACTTGCTGAATATTTGAATAAGAGTCCAACAAAAAAAAATTAATGTATTAAATAATACAACAATATTGAAAAAAGGTTTTATAAAATACAACACCCCCCTTCAATCAAGTGCATCCATTGAAAGGATTTTTAGTATTGGAACTTATACTTAAAAAATAATGATGATGTAAAGCAATAAAAAATTTTGTGTTGATAATTAGACATAACTTAATTGATGTAATAGTATTTATTATTTTATTTTTTATGTTACGTAGTTATATTATTAAAAAAAAAAATTAAATATTATTTAGTATGTTTCAAATTTTTGTAACATATAATGCAATTAACCCTTTCAATACTCACTTTTAATTTTCTGAAAATTTTTTTTTTTTGCATTTTAATTGTATACGTTATAAAATTAAGCTACTATGAAAATTTCATAATTTTTACACATTTCCTTGCCATTTTTTAGCAATGTACATTGGAATGTACATCAAGACTGAAGGTTATGAAAATAACAAGTATTTTTCATGTAAAGTAACTATTAGTTATATTCAATTGGGTAAACTTAGTAGAAATTTTTTATTTTTTTAAGCACTAGTTAACATATTTAATATTAGCGAAAGAGTGTTTTTATTCAAATACTTTAAAATTTTTAAAGTATTTTAAAAGTATTTAGAATACAAATTTATTCCAATTTAAATAGTAGTATTAAAATACTTTTTCAAAAGTATTTTTTACAAGACTGCTCACAAGTTAAAACTAAAATAGTATGCCCCCATATTATTCTACTTTGAATATTAATATGCAGTATATTAATTATTTAATATTTATAATAACAATATTATTTTATTATGTCACTTGTTGGAATTCAATACCATAAAGAACCGTAAAAACCCGATAAAATAACTAGATCATAATATCGGTCAGTTTCGGTTCCTGAGAGAAATTATATAACGGTTTTCATACGGTTTCGATTCCACTATTTTTAAAGGGTTTCGGTACCAGAACCAGTTTTTGCGGTAAGGTTCCAGTCCTTGGCTTAGAAAACATTATCCTGCGAATACCCATAAACGGATAATATGTGTCAAGAATGTAATATTCTTTGAACATTGCCTTATATGTTTATGAAATAAAAATTATATTTGTTGTGCAAGTGGATTGTATATATTTTATACATAATTCTTTTAAAAAAAATATAATTTATTGTAATTTGTAATATTCTAGCTAATACCTATTATTGTTAATCTATTATACATATATAAAACAAATAAATAAACTAGGCACGAAAACGAATTGAGGGGCCAATAAACATTTATGAGGGGGAAAGTCACTACAAACCGTCTCCTATTATCAACTATGTGCATACCAAACATAAATAGTTACGAAATATGTTTAGTGTAAATAAGTGTTCATAAAATATTTTTGTCTACCTATGATTTAGGATAATATTAAAACTACTTTTTAGCTTCATCATCCTTAATATTAATATAGATATTAAGTGTTAATAGCTTATAACTATGGACCAATTATTAACACAATTTATTGCAATGATAAATGATTGTGTTTAATTATATTATTATATTTAAAAATAATAAGACAAATAATAACAAATTTGAGTGTACAATATATTATAGAAGCAAATATTGCTTATTATTCTTGTTATTATATTTGTAATTTTTTTCCTAAAAATCAGTATTAGAAAATACTTTATAAAGTATTTCATAATATTATACTCATTTACATAAATATAAAACCACCACAGTTATTATGATATTGTGTTCTAAATAATTTATAATAATATAATAAAAATATTACATGAGTTAAATGTATGAAAGCAATATATTAACACAATGTGCTACTAATTGCATACTTCTGTATTAAACGTCTAGAACAACCAAAATTTTTTACCACGTTATTACCATGAAAGCCAAAATGTAGGTTTTTCCTAACTAACATTTTAATATGTTATAGTGCGTGTAATTATCTTTGATTTAAGACCCCTCCAAAAAAAATCGAGAGAGGTGTTCATGGTCAAATTTCACCTTGAACTGTGTAACTACCGATCGCATATACTTCATACAGACAAACAGACATTTACTAAAAACGATATAGTTTTTATTTATAACTATACGTAAGTGTTTATATTTATTTTCATTACTTTAGGTAAAAGTGTATATTTTACAAACAGGCAAACAGGTATTAACAAGTAACAAGTAACAAATAACAAATATAAATTTTTTTTTCATTAAAAATGTATATTTTAATTATTAAATAATTAAATATAATTTTTAATGTTATAAATTATAGCTGTATGACAATAATAATAATAATACATATAGTGCACTAGAATATCTGATATGATTTATAAATCAACATAACATAAGAACAATCTATTTATGGTAGTAAGTCATGCCCCTTAAAATTATGAGTTTACGCAATATAACATACGTGGTATTAACTATTTTCGTATTGTGGTAAGGTGCTAAGTTTTTAGGATGCTATTTACACACGCATCCCCGTTTTATACGTAATGTAGATTACATATATTATTAAAGAATCGTTTGATGGAACATCGTTATCTAATTATTTCGTTGAGCATTCTATCAAAACATTTACGAAATAAACTAATGAATAATGTTATCGTTCATCAAGAACATATTATAATCGTGACAGGTACGGAAAGTAAAATGTTTACAGACTGTTTACTGATACGCATTAGTTTAGATAACAAATTTATGCATTGCTAAAACAAGTGAAAACTGATAATGCAAATTTAAATCTTAATCACTTATTAAAATATCTATTTTATTTCACGATACTACGACGGAACAAGTGTACAACACAGTGTATTTTGTATTATCATTTTAGATTCAGAACGAAGCGAAGAATGTATTGGTTTTACAAAGATTTTTCTTTTTTTGATGTATGAAAACACTTTTTCGGATAGAAATAATGGTCCGATTACCACAAGTAAGGTATACTTTCGGTTGCAAATCGTGTCTAGTTGGTACTTTATTTAGCTCATTTTTCAAATTTCTCAAAAGTTTTTCCGTGGGAGGGCAAAAACTACAAAAAAATGATGAAAAATCGGCAAAATTACGATTTCTGTTATTTTAAATTTTTTAATTTCGTGATAACTAATTGAGTTTTGATCTTAGGGACGTGAAATTTTTTTTGAATGTTAACATAAGTAATATACATATGTGGTATTATTTTGAAACGAATTAGTCGATTATTAGGCCCATTATGGAACTTTGAACTTTTTTCCAAAAACGCTTAATATTTCCGGCAGTTTTTGATTTATCGTTTTGAAAATTTTATCGAAGTCTAAACATATACTTCTTAATAGTTTTACAAAATATTTTGAAAATCGTGACTAACAATTTTTTTTATTGGCTTTTAAAGTTAACATTTTCGAAAATCGGCAAAATAACGGTTTCATTATTTTTTAAATTTCTTTAATAATTTATTGAATAATATTTATACGGATTTAATTATATTGATGGTTATATGGACAAAAATATACTTGTATACATGATGGACTAGTGACTGGTAATTGTTGATATTGATTAGGTTAGGTTGGGTATATTGTATATATGTATATTATAGACATAATTTACAAATTATAAATTGTGTAGTACTTAAAACAAATATGTTAAGTGTACTTCATTTTTAAAAAAAACATTATAATAATTAGACATACATAAAATATTCATTATTTGTGTTAACTATAAAAAAATCCAAGTAAATGAAAATTACAAAATTTATATTCATAGTAAAACTTTATAACGGATTATCATTATAATAGTATATAGTAACTGATTGAGTTTCGCTCAGAGTCGTATTCTCTAATGCAATATTATTGCATTCAAATCTTAATTATAATAAACATCTAATTTCTCCGAGGACTAAAGGGACGAAGGAAGAACGCCTAAAATCGACATTCCCACCTTTTTATTATAAGATGTAACAGAAATACAAAACTGTTGGTAAAGATACAACTGAAAAGAGTAAACATTTTAGTAAACAGTTTACTGTTTTAATCAAAAGCAATCACCAAAACGATTTTTAGTAAACAGTTTCCTTTTGGTACCTTTGCGAAAACACGCTTAATTATTGTACGTACCGGAAATAAGTACTTACCTACTTTTATTATTATAAAATATTAATTATTAAAATAAAACAAATACGATTAAACTCATAATTCGTTTAAGAGTTTAAGACACATTATTAAAATAACTAACGTTTAATAAAATTAATTGCAAACACGCTACTTCAAGAGTACTACCTACGGTAATACAATTTTTAGACTAGATGATAATTAGAGAGATTGATATTTTTTTAGCATACTGTAGATACAATTCTACAAACTGTACAGTAAATAAGATAATCTATTGGTTCAATCAATGGTTTTGTACGAACCATTTACATTTTATAACATTTCTAAATTTAAGAATTATAATATATTTTTCTACACATATTTAGAGGCCAGCCGCGTCTAGGAAACCGTACCTTTAGAGACTTACATATTTTTTTTTTTTAATATTCATAACCTAACATATTTTACACGTTTGGTAAAATATTTTGGAACGGATTGGTTAATTTTCTAACTAAAGTATAAAGTTTTAAATTTTTTTCCAAAAATGGATTTGCTTCTTTCAGAATCTAATATTTCAATATTTATATAATTTATTTATTTTTCTGTTTTATATTTGTGACAGAATTTTTTTTACTACAGAAATTTGTCTTGACTGAAGAACATAAAAAAAAATCTATTTAAGATTTCCCTTAAGTAACTATATACTTATGCAATTAATTTTACACAAATAAGAAATGAAAAATTAACTAATATGTAAATTATTTATAATAAAAAATATAATTTGCATATACAAAATAGCGGAAAGGTCGATTTTGGACGTTCCTTATTCGTACCTTCGGTCCTCGGAGAAATTAGTTGTTTATTATAATTAAGATTTGAATGCAATGATATTGCATTATGAAATACTATTCTGAACAAAATTCAATATATTACACTATATTATATGGATAAATTATGCAGCTTTAAAAGTTTATAATACACATATTTTTGCATATCTTAGAGTTTTTGCATTTTTTCTGCTATTTTTATAAGTATCATGATATTTTATACATATAATTTGTTAATCTAAAAAAAATAAAGAAGTTTTGTGGTTTGTACTTGGTGAGCGCCAAATGTTGCATAAAATTCATATTTAAGAAAAGTAAAATGTAAAAACGTATATAGCCGCGTTTACATTATTAAGATTGTTTAGTGTGGACGCCAATTCGGCCTAAAAACTATTTCGTTCGTTTGTTCGTGTTTATAAAATAAACGCGACTTTACACTTATATGAATTAACCAAGTTTATCGAAACTTCGCCGCCACTCGCAAGTGATTTATATTTTATTGTTTACTAATAGATACAAATATTCCAGTAATATTGGAGATGTTAATTGGTTCATTGAAGAATACGTAGTGTAGAGTGTAAAGTCTATAGTATATATTTCATAGTTTTTTAGTGCTAAAAGTCTCGATAAGATTTAAATGCAATAATATTGCATTAAGAAATACGGTTCTGAACGAAACTCAATATATAACACTATATTATATTGATAAATTATCAGTGATAATTCATTCCAAAAGTTTAACACCTGTGTAAACTACCTATGTGAATAACAAAAAAAATTTCAAGTCCCTATGTTCAAAATTTAAGGAGTTATCATGAAATAAAAATTTTAAAATAACGAAAATGATAACTTACGATTTTAAAAATGTTTTGAAATAGATTAAGTAGAATATGAGTAGGCTACAATCAAATTTTCAAATTTTTAAACTCAAAATTGCATGTATAATTAAACATTATTGTAAAAAATTTTAAAGCTCTAAATTATACAAAATAGCAACCAATCGATTCCAAAATTTTACCATGTGTGTAAAATGCCAATTTAAATACTCAATAACATTTTTAAGACTCTGAGATTAAAACTTAATTAGTTATCCGCATGAAAAAAAATATTTAAATAACAGAATCCGTAATTTTGCCGACTTTCCGCCATTTTTTGGCAGTACTTTATTACTTTTGAGAAATTCGAAAAATGAGCTAAATAAAGTACCAACATTATGCAATATGCTACTGCAAGCATACCCTATTCGTATATTGGACAATTATCGAAATTATCGAAATCGTGATTTCAGACATAAGAAAAATAAAAAAACACCATTGTAAAACCAATATATTCCTCGCTTCGCTCAGAATCTAAAACTATAATATACTGATTAGAGCTGGTAGGAGTAATAAATGTGAAACATGTATTAAAATACGTGAAACAATACATGACATATTATATCACCAATGTTTTGTAACTACAAAAGTACGAAATACCTTTATGGATCACGTTATTATTATAAACATTATTTTTTTTGTCGAAGAAATGTAAATTGTTTATGCATTTATATTGTTTTTTACTCATTGTGATTATGTAGAAAATAAACTTTATTAAAAATTCGATCTACTCGAGAGAAGTTCGATGCGAAGAATTTTTGCACAGTTTGCGTTTCGCTTCCACTGTTTCCTCACCACAGTTATGTTACTAGGTCGTTACTCATTAATATAACATTAAATTTGAACTTTCGGTATTTTTAATTTTTAATGTGAAATTAAAGGTTCGCTAATATTTTGTTTTTATTATTTATTGCCTTAGTTTACGAAAAAATTGAAAATTTCGTTGAAAATTTAATTGTATAGTAGGTATTATTGAATGGAAATACAAAAACTGTTATTGTGAAGAATCATAAAATTCGTACATAATAATTGATATTCATAAAAATAGTGTTTTTAAAAACCTAAATAACCTACTTTATTGCTTATAAGATTTAAAATATGGTGTGATTTTTATAAAAATCGTTTATAGAAATACAGTGTAAGTGTAAATGTAAAATTAATTACTTTCTTATCGAAATAGGTACTTTATAGTAAAGGTAGTCAGGGTATTTGAAAAAAGGTTACATTTTTTCATGTTTGTACTAATTATATTATTTTTAAATTAGTTTTATAATATTTACATTATTTGATGTGGTATAGAAATATTCTAATTGATAATATAATATAATTCCTATACAATAAATAGTAGTTTTATATCAATAGAAATTATACATTATACTTTATAAAAAAATAAATATTGCAAAGAAACTTTTATGTGATTATTTTAAAAATATGCGATCTAGATATAAGTAAATTATGATAATGCATTAACAATATTTTTGTTTAGATCAGTTTTGTATAGCTTTTAATATTATATTAAAATTGCTATCTTGTAGTAGCAAAACGTTGGCGTGAGGTGTTCAGTACCATTTTAGGGATAGAATAATATTTTATTTATTATAATATTATATTTTCCATAATATTATAATTGATCTGGTACCTATAGATTCTAGATTCTTTTATTTATTCTGACAACAACAAGAGTCAAATAGGCGCAAATACGATGTCACAATGTGACAGTGGCGGATCCAGGGGGGGGGCACAGGGGCACGTGCCCCCCCTGTCAATTTTCTATCGACAATTTTTCAATGTTACTACGAATATCATAGAAATGAAAAATACAGTAAATAAGAATTATACCTACTACCTACTAGTATAATCATTATTTACATTTAAACCGATAAAAGAAGTTACAGTTTAGTGTCTTATCGATACCTATTTATAAACCAATAGGCCCGGTGCACACTTGCATTATCGCGAGACACCGCTGAAACGCCGCAACAACAACGTGGTATAGATACAATAAATTTAATTGCATACTGGCCGTACAGCACTGTTATAACAGTAATTTTTATAAAATAATAGTGTTTTTAAATTGTGAAATTTCTAAATAGATCAAACTCAAACTGACGAAGGGCTAAGCTTCAACGCTAAATGTAAGTTAACATTTTTAATTTCATAACTAGAGCCCGGATTTATATGCACTAAAAAGTATCAAAATATGCAGTAAAAATCATTAAAATATACAACAAATAAATTTACAAAATTTATATTTAAAATATGTATTAAGTGTGAAAAAAAATATATATATACATGTATAACTAAGAATACGTATAAATAAATACATAAATATTACTGTTTAAAAATAAAATAAAATATACAATACAAAATGTGTTTTTATTCTTTATTGTTGAAATTAATTATTTAACTATTTTTTTTTAATACGATGGGATTACCTCAACTATTTTTAATGCATATATTATAACATGATACATTCTTGATTCTTATTTGTATTTTTTTAGATTTCATTTTTATTTCTGATTAAAACTTATAATCCGTATAAATACAAATCATGGAGAAAAAACGTAAAAATACAAATATATTAACGTTTTTTAAAAAAACAAAATTAGATGATAATATTGTAAATAAAAAGTCTGAAAATGAAATGATGCCCCAAAATGAAGACGATCAATCCAACTCAATTCATTCACCTGCAACTGAAATTTCAAATGCAAGAAATATTGGCAACTATGTTGGTTTTAAATTTAATAAAATAAAAGACGATGAACTTTATGATGTTCTACATAATCCATGGGTTCCACATGACAATTTTATATTTCCTCTAATTTCTCAAGGAGATAAAAATCGTTTATTTAAACTTCACTGGATAAATGAGTATCCCTGGTTGTCTTATAGCCAAAAACTCGAAGAAGCTTTTTGTAGAATATGCGTTTTATTTGGAAGCGATGAGGAAGGTCGTAGGCGTGTAAAACTAGGAAAATTAGTTACAATACCGTTATCTCTTTACAAAAAAGCAAAAGAAAATTTTAAGGCCCATCAAAATAATGACTACTATAAAAATTGTGTTTTTAAATCGGATAATTTCATAGGTAATATATTACCAATTTTGTTTAAAAATAAGAGTATGTATTATTAATGATGATTAAAGAATCATACAACTTATATGTGCCCCCCTATCAAAATATGCAAGATCCGCAAAAACCTAACCCTGCAATGTGAGGATCTCGCAAAATATTATTGTAGTATTATAATTTTTAAGTAGACACCTTTTATTATTATTAGTATTTTCATTTTATTTATTTATTTATTTATAAATTTTAAAATAATATTCTTTGGATAAGTAAATTTATAAAACTCAAATATTAGATTTACATAAATAAATTCAAATATATAAAATTTAAATGTGATATATAGGCGGAAATCAATGAAAATTTCAGGCGGCTCTTATTTTACAAGCCAATGTAAGCCAATAGATCAATATTGTTATATCAATATAGAATTTGTATAGATATGTTATATGATGTAAAACTCGAACAGTTTTTAATGGGACTAATATAAAATTTAGGATCTTGGACCCCCCCCTACCATTTGATATGATGTACACTTATTTAGTTAAATAAGTTACGATCATAAGTTTAAAAATAATTTTGCCTCTCCATAACAACTGTCTAGATACGCCATTGTGTTAATGTCAGAAACACACTACGTATATATTTTAATTGTTTGAAATGTTTGAACAATAAAACTCAACCAACCGCGGAACTACAGAAGGGCGATAGGTTCAATCATAATTTATTAAATTATTATAATAATAAATTGTATATGTGTATAAATCTATCTATAATAATATGTTTCGTCAATTTACCCCCTAAACTTATTTTCTGGATCCGCGTCTGATTTCAACTGATATATTTATTTTTTTACAATCTATTACTTCATATGAACAATAAATAAATTTGTGAATGAGAAACAAAAAACATAACTACAAGACCGGACAGAATAAAGTGATCTCCCACTGGATGTACTTCTGCATATAAATATTTAAAACTAAAAATAATTTTTATACAAATATAAATGTATATATTATTATATTCATTATAATATTGTTACTTGTCACATAAATAGTAGAGGGTATTTGAAAATAGGTTATATTTAATATGATGGTAATATGGTGTAGTTTTAATTTTTTTTTTATAATAATTATATTATTTTATGTAGTTTCTAAAAACATTCAAAGAGACAAAAAAATAATTTTTAAAGGCTAAAAGTAGTTTTATGTCAATAACAATTATAACTTGTAAAATAGAATCGGATATGAGTATATGAGATATTGCAGGTAAATAAACTAAATAAATAAATTGTTATACAAATAACTCGTTTAGAATAAAAGTTTTACGATTAATACAAAAATGACGTATTAAAATAACTTGTTCTTCAATATTCTATGATGTTCATCAGCACGTCGTCTGATTTGTTCTTGTCTAGTTCTCCCTTATATAGTTAAATTGTATGCTTTGATTGTCTTCTGTTGACTCTTCTGCTTGTGCATTTTAATCATATCTACAATTCGTTATAATTGAACTTCGTAGTAAACAAGATATAATATTGCTTCTCGCGGTCAGAAAGATAAAAATGTGTGTATATTTTATACGTTCTCGATAAGCCTTATATTCTTATTATTTTATAAATAAATTTTTTATTATTTTTTATTACATTATTATATATTAATTATTCACTTTTTATAACACTAATGTGTTTGTCCTAGTATTGTTTATTACTTATATTACTGACGAAAGTACATCTGGTGTCAAAGGTTAATCTACAATATAACATATTATTTACGGTAGTATAATATTTTTAAACGTGAAAGGTCAGAAAGAAACCTATAGGTTCTTAACAATATATAATATATATATTCTTTTGTTATAAATTTACAATGAAATGCAAAAAATATTATATTTAACTTAAAAAAAGATAAAAAAGAAATTGAATCAATTATTAGTACTTATTACTCTGTTGCTATTAAATATTAATAATATAAATTATTAACCTCTGCAGAGAGTCCGTTGAGTTCTGCTCTTACGGACAATTACCAAAATCTATTATATTACACTAATATCAGTGGCGGTTCGTAGTAGTTTGGTAAGGGAGTGCGATAAAAAAAATTAAAAACAATGTTAAACATCGACCTCATCCATATGTAATTCACGATTAAATGAAAATAAATAGAATAATATTTTTTTAATAACAGTTTATTAATATCGCTTGACTTTTATAATTAGGTAAGTACTTATGTGGTATTAACAAAGTCACAAATAAACAATTTCACCACTTCGACACCCGAATAGAGTGATAATGATCAACGCACAACCGGCTAGTTTGTATGCCGTGTTTATAGACATAAGACAATATTATACAGGTAGATATTATTATCGTTTAAAATGGTACACGTTTCTGTCGCCCAATTTGAGCGATAGAATTCATCGCACATCATACGGCCGCCGTCGCAGGGATAATATTAGTATTAAAGTCCGGAATTATATGCACTAAAAAAGCTTTATATAATATGCAAATATGCATAAAAAACTTGAAATATGCACCTAATTTACTCTTAAAACTTACGAAATATGCAAAATATATTATCTCATCTAAAATATATGCATTGATATATATTTTTATATAGTATACCTATATAAAAATAATATTACCTATAATTTTGGGATTATCTGTTTGAAAATTTAATAAAAATCCAATACTATATTACTTAATTTTTTACAAAATATTTTGAAAATAGTAACAGGCAAATTTTTTTATAGGCTTTTTATTATTTTTTTTTTCTGATCTATGAAAACCTTTTTTCGGGTAGAAATAATGGTCCGATTACCGCAAAAAGGGAATCTTTTCCGTACCAAATTTAATCTAATTGGTACTTTATTTAGCTCATTTATCGAATTTCCCAAAAGTTTTTCCTTGAGAAGCGGAAAATTGGCATTTTTTTATAGGTTTTTTATTATATTTTTTTCTGGTGTATGAAAACATTTTTATAGGTAGAAATAATAGTCCGATTACCACAAATAAGGTACCCATTCCGTACCAAATTACATCTAGTTGGTCCTTTATTTAGATCATTTTCTGAATTTCAAAATGAAATTCGAACTTGAAATTTTGGAATGGATTATCAGTGTATAATATTATTATATATTGTGTATCGCTCAGAATCGTATTTTCTAAAGCAATATCATTGTATTCAAATCTTAAGTATAATAAACCTCTAATTTCTCCGAGGACCGTCCACAATCGACCTTCTCACTTTTTTTTATTTGTGTTTTATTGAAAAGAAGAATTATTTGCTTTTACTGGAAAATAAGATGAATGCAAAATTTCAGTGTCTGCATTTAACCTATTTATTCGTTTTTTGAATTTTCATGGTTTTTAGAATAGCGAATATCTACTATGTGATATAATTTTTGACATAAGTTACATATTATTTTCCATTTACATTCAGAACTAGTGTGATTATTTTTATTACAATGTTCACAAATCGTATTGTTTTTCTGATACGTATTGTTATTATAATTTTGATTATTGTTATAATTTTTTCTTTGTAGATAGTTAGAATTATTATTATTTTTTCGAAATTTCTTATTTGTTATGTTATCTTTATTGTATAAATTATTATCGAAATTATTAGTATTGTTGTAATTATTATTATGCGGCATTCTTAGTTTGAATTGATGATTATTTTGAAATTTTCGATTGTAATTATTATCGTCTTTATTGTTGTAATTATTGTTATTATGTTTGTATATACAATGTGTATAAAATAATTATATTGTAATAAATTATATGTAATATAGGTACGTATTTTTATGATAAATTTAATCATATATATATAATTAAACATTAAGTTATAGCTAAATATGTGAAACTATTAAATAATAAATGTATTAGGTATAAGAAATTTATATTGAGACATATGATTAAAAATAAAATATTTATAAATTATAAATTTATTTTTTATAACTTTATTATTATTATAATGTGTATATTACTGTTTATATTTAATATAAATAAATGTATTAAAAAAAAAATTGTTTTTAATTAATAATATATTATAGGCTATTTTATCAATTAGAATGAATGCAAAAGACAACATTACATTTACAAATTACTAATTATGAGTTTATATAATTACGTTGTTATAGTTTGAAGTATATGTGTATACTATATGGTTATATAATTATTACAAAGTGATATGTGGTTCGAATAGAATTTCATGATTGTATTTTCAAAAGTCACTATTATTATTATAACAACATTATGTTTTATTGTATCCAAAATAAATATAAAACTAAAACTGCAAAACTGTTTTGTAACGTTAAATAAAAGTGTAGTTGACGCGACGAAGTTTGACCTTTTACCCACAAGGCCACAACAGTTATTTTTTTTATGAATAAATTCATATACATTTTGTAATTAAAGCATAGAATTTGGTAGTTACGGACGCAACCTAAAAATTAGGTAAAAACAATCCATAATAGTTGACTATTTCAAGTTCACTTCTTTTTCTTTATGTTTTTTTTAAATTACCATTTTGATTGAAATTTCTTTTTATTTAATTTTTTCATAATTTTTAGTGTTGGAAAAAACCACATAAGTTTAAAAAATGGGAAGGTCGATTGTAGACGTTCCTTCTTCGTCCCTTCAGTCCTCGGAGAAATAAGTGGTTTATTATACTAAAGATTTGAATGCAATGATATTACATTAGAAAATACGATTTTATACAAAATTCTCATTGCTTTGGTTCTTCATTGCTACGGTATACAATAGAAAATACTATATTATACGAGTATAAAGGCTTATAATCTTTAACCATATCCAAAATTGAATACAGCTGACTTCTCGAAGAATTACTTAAAGGGTGCCATCAATATAAACTACTATTTTAACTACTTAAAGGATATTAATTTGGTATTTCAAAATATCATTTAAACTATTTAATATTCCAAAATGTTAACACATACAAATTTAAGATATGTTGTAATAGATATTAAATTAGATATTTATAGAATGTTACATTCTCATCATAAAAATTATATATTATTCCGAATTTCCGAATATTGTAAATATATCCAATGCAATATATAGACATCCATAAAATATTTAATATTTTTGAGGAATATACGATAAATATCTATAAGGCATGTGGGCATTTAGCATAATATTTTATGTAAATTTAATATCGCTTATTGTCATATTGCCAGTTATTACTAAATATTACCTGTGTAATAAGTATTAATATTTTGTTGCTACTATACCTATATAATTGCATACAACAAAACAGTTTTATTAGATTCTGAGCGAAGCGAGGAATGTATTAGTTTTACGAAGATGTTTTTTTAATGTATGAAAACATTTTTTCGGGTAAAAATAATTGTGCGATCAACATAAGTAGAGTATGCTTTCAGTAGAAAATCGTGTCTAGTTGGTACTTTATTTAGCTCATTTTTCGAATTTCTCAAAAAATTTTCCTTGAGAGGGGAAAAACTACCAAAAAATGGCGGAAAATCGGCAAAATTACAGTTTCTGTTATTTTAATTTTATTGATTTCTTGATAACTAATTGATTTTTGATCGTAGAGACTTGAAATTTACTTTAATATTTTAATACTTTTTTTGAATATTAACATAGGTAATATACAAGTGTGGTACAATTTTGGAACGGATTGGTTGATTATTTGGCCAAGTATAGAACTTTGAACTTTTTTCCAAAAATGTTTAATATTTCCGGCAATTTTTAGTTTATCGCTTTGAAAATTTTATTGAAGTCTAATCATATACTACTTAATTTTTTTACTAAATATTTTGAAAATTGTAATTCACAATTTTATTTTTATAGGGTTTTTTTTTCCTGATGTATGAAAACATTTTTTCGTGTATAAATAATGGTCCGATTACCATAAATAGAATACCCTTTCCATACCAAATTTCATCTAGTTGGTACTTTATTTAGCTCATTTTTTATATTTCCCAAAAGTTTTTCTTTGAGAAACGGAAAATCGGCAAAATTATGGTTTCCGTTATTTAAATTTTTTTATTTTTTTTATTTCTAATTGAGTTTTGATCGTAGAGACTTTTTTTGAGTACTAACATAGGTAATATTTACGGTTAGTAAAATTTTGGAACCAATAGGTTGATTTTTTGGCTAAATATTAAACTTTGAACTTTTGTCATAAAATGTTTAATTTTTCCTGCAATTTTTGGTTTATCGGTTTGAATATTTTATCAAAGTCTAATCATATACTACTTAATCTTTTTACAAAATATTTTGAAAATTGTGACTGTCAATTGTTACCATGTGATGATAACTCCTTGAATATTGATCGCAGGGATTTGAAATTTATTTCACATATTTCCATATATAATTCACACTCGTGGTAAAATTTGGAATGGATCAGTATAAAATATTGTAATATATTGAGATTCGCTCAGAATCGTATTTTCCAATGCAATATCATTGCATTCAAATCTGAATGATTATAATAAACAACTAATTTCTCCGAGGACCGAAGGGACGAAGGAGGAACGTCCACAATCAGCCTTTCCACTTTTTTAATAGTAATTTCCCTTCAAAAATATTATTTTAGTTCAATTAGATTTTACTTGTGTGAAAAAAACTTATTAAATTAACATAAATTAAATAAATACAACTAATAGTTGTTATGAATAGGTACCTACCACCTTTAATTTTATTCTTTACATAAAATTTTTATATTTGCAATGGTATATTTCTCTTTACTGATGCAAATTTATAAATAATTTGATTGGTATCAATTGCATTTGCAATGTCATTTTAAATATTTATAACAGCTAGATTAGAAAATCTTAATTGTGACATAGATGAACTTAACCAATTTATAATTCGTTGCATAACGTGAATATATAGAATGAAAGAGATCCTAATAGGTAAAGTATATGTAACACTTAATAACGTACATAAATTTGGATAAGTTTTATTATCAATAAATGTTTTGATTTTATTGAAATCGTGTTCAGCACGGTAACTTTTTGGGGATTTTATCAAAGGGGGGGGTGAGGATATGGGATGTCAATAATTAATTGACCAAGATGGAGCTTCACCATCATAACACAGTGCGTGTTAGATTAGCAATTTCGATATTCTAATTTAAAAAATAAAAATATTCAAACCGATAAACCAAAAATTGCCGGAAATATTAAAAATGTTTTGAAAAAATTAAAAACTCTATGTTTAACCAAAAAAATCCGAAATTTTACTAAACGCAAATATTACTTATGTTAGTATTCAAAAAAATTTTCAAATACCTACGATCAAAACTCAATTAGTAATAAAAAAATAAAAACATTTAAAATAACGAAAACCGTAATTTTGCCAATTTTCGTTTCTCGAGGAAATACTTAGACAATTCAAAAAAATGAGCTAATTAAAGTACCTACTAGATGAAGTTCGGTACGGAAAGGGTCCCTATTTATGGTGATCGGACCTTTATTTCTACAGGAAAAAATGTATTCATATATATATATATATAAAAAAAAATAAAACATTTTTGTAGAAACAATACGTTCCTCGTGCTTGCTCAGAATTTAAAATAATTTTCATTTAATTTTTCTTTCAAAAACAGCTAGATTCGAGATTCGTAATAAACTTGGTGTGGGCGGGGTGGGGGGGGGGTTGTATATATAACATCGACAGCCGGCCGTCGCCCAAGATTATACATACGAAATTACGAACTACGGTGTGCTGACCGCGCAAGGCAGACGAACATGTTCGGACATAATCGGACGTTATTTTTTTTTTTACTGCGCATGCGCAACGTAGCGGTCAAAAGAGACGACGACAATGTCAGTCGCCGCTCGCCATAAATCAACGTACAGCTGCAGCGTTCTCAGTGCGTGAAAATTATTTGCCCGTTGCGACCACGACGAATCCGTCCCGAGGATATTGCAATCTCCGTTTCGATGAACATGTCTGCCAAAAACGTCGGTGAAAAGTCCGCGCAGAAGAAATCTGTCGTGTCCAACGTACCTACACATCCGGAACCCAAAGCCAAAGCAACTCGGGGTAAGCCATTACGACGGTCGTTTGGGGGCCCGCCATGGTCGTTGTAATAAACAATTTACGAACGAACGTAAACCGTACGTCGATATAATTCGTTATGTTTATTACTCGACATGATTTTATTTTATTAATTTTACCAAAATCTCCACGAGACTTTATAATCGCGCTTTGTTGCTACACCGCGGCGGGCGATTGGTGAACGCGCCGACGACGGTGTGACAACATCGTGACCGAACCCGTCACGGATACGAAAATTCTCGTAATTTAAACATTTTTCGTTTCGTGAACGTGTGGTGGTTACAATACGTGTAATATTATATATATATATATATATATATATGTCGATGACGAGCGCATACGAATTTACCTATTTATTTTTTAGTATTTACGTTTGGAACGCGACGCCGATCGCTAACGGTGGCAACCGTGCTGCACGACGCGTATTCTGTTGTTGCTCGGTGATAACGATTGCGCGTTCACAAGCGATATCAATTTTTCATTTTTTTTTTTTCCACAATATTGTTGCCGGTTGCCGCCGAACGCGTTAATATTAATATTATTACGAGTATTTAATATTTTTTACAAAATATTCGCCGCCGTCTGTGTCATATTTTTGTCGTCATGTACATACGCTAAGTACGAGTCGAGTGCGAACGTAATGATAAAAAACAACGTCATCGCCGTCGTACTGTGCCTATTGTTGAGTAGACGGTTTTCTGTTGGTCAATTTCGTTGTCTAGTAAAAGCATCGCAGCCGTTGTTTTCGTACGAGCGTTGTACCTACAACGATTATTCTCTGTTTTGATAAAATGTCCGCACCAAATAAATCTGTTGAATCGAATAAACATTTAGCACCAGAGCATAAATCCGACGCAGGTCGGGGTAAGCTATTACTCTTTTGGGTTTGATTAAGCACAATCAGTATTCCATCGATTTGGTTTGCACGATAAACAACAAAAATTCGTAACTTATTTACAAATATTTTATTAATTTAATGTTTAAACGAATACTGTATTCATTTCAATTTATGTTAGGTACTGTAACTAAATTCATCACTTGAGTACCATGTTTGAATATCTTATAATAAATCTAAAAGTTCTTATTTCATATACTAACTTCTATATTTTATGTTTAAAAGTAATATAATATAACAAATAATTGATTAACAAAAATTTCTACTTTTGTAACATTTTCTTATCAGTGTTTTCATATTTTAATGATTACTCAATATTTTTATATAATATTTTATAGATTTAATTTCAATCATTTGATTCAATGAATATAACTAAATATTTACTTATATAATATTAATTTGTAGTGAAAGTATTAATTAATATGGTGTCTTTAATTTAAAATAATATTTTTTTTGTAGAAACAAATTAAAATGATTTCCCCAACTCATTACATATTGAAATAAATTGACCAATAAAATGTTTATTATAAATAAAATATAACCATAAATGTTTTAATAAGACATTTATCTCTATTAAATTTATCTTAAAATAATAAATACAAATTTATTCTTTTTTTCTGACATATAAAAATATCTTCTTTTAGTAATTATTATATTTATGATTTAATTGAAATTTATATTAAGTATATTTTCTAAAAAAAGTATTAAAGATATATAACATACAAAATAGATGCACTTTGCTAAATTTATTTTTTAAATTATTTAAACAATTGTTGTTAGGTATTTATTATTATTCCGAGTCAGAATTTTTCTGAAAAAAGGTTAAATTAAATCATTATAATTGGTCACAGATTTAACATTATTTGTTTGATTTTTATTCAGTAAATTATTGTGTTTATTATTGTTTGCTAACTTTTATGTTGACCGTGTTAATTAATATGATTCTCATTATTTTTTCAGGTAAAAGTTCAAATACTCCCAATGAAGAAGCATCATCTTCATCTGTTCTGTCTAATAATGAATCAACAAACTGCTGGAAGCGATGTTATGTAGATGAATCTTTTATCCATAATATATTAAAAAAAATTAAATTTGCTGATATTGACAGTGAACAAACTAAAGATACTAGTTTAATTAATTCAAATAACAAGGAAAGTGATCATAATGATTCATCGTCGATTCAAAAAATTGATGAAATTGCAATGAAATCGCAAAATAAAAATAATAAACACACAAATGTTAACAAGGAGACACAAGGGGATAACAGTATTAATGATACTATTTCCAATATTGTTGTTGATAATGATAATAATGTCAGTAGTAATGAGAGTGTTATGGATAAGAAGGTAAATTCGTTTAGGAAAAAAGATATTTGTGAAGAAGTTAATAGAACTAGAAAAAATAGTAAATCAACTAATACAGAAGATGCTATTAGAACTATACTAAATGATTATTCACTTACTGAGATATCTCTGTGTAACACGAGTCCTGAATTAAATAATGAATCATCAGCTGCAATCATTGAAAATACTGATCATGAAAATGATGAAATTATACAATCCCCAGAATCTCAAATAAAACTGAATGCAAGTGGAATACATAATGATTTAATATTAAAAAAGCCTAAACAAATGAATTCAGTAATACAAAATGAAGTTGAAATGATAGAAATTAATCCTGATAGAAAAGATACAGTTTCAGACAGAATTAAAGATATTACTGATAATGGTGATGATCATAGTAATAATAACAATGATAATAGATTTGATATTTATTCTGATATTTCTGATGATGATGATGATGATGATGATGATGATGATGATGAAGATGATGATGATGATGATGATGATGATAAATCATTCGATGAAGAATTAATAAATTATATTATAAATGTAATTGAAAATTTGAATAGAATCAATTTTTTTCAGTTTATATCTAAGTTTGGAAGATCAATAAAACTAACTAATGTAAGGAAGTTATGTTTTCTTTTAAATTAAATTAATTTTCAAATATGTAAATTAAAAATTTGTATTTTTGTTATTTAGAAATTGGATAGTTTTATTACGCAAAACATGATTTCATTTTTGACCGAAAAAGGAGATGTGGCTGACATTCGTAATAAATTACTATTAATTCTACATAAAGAAAAAATGTGGAAGGAAAAATATATAGCATTAACTAGAGAATTGAATGAATTCAAATCTATACTTAAAGTGCATATGAGTGAAGTTAATAAATTTGCTAAACAACCATATACTAAAAAAAGTGTAGGAATACAAGTATCGCAAATACCAAGTTCTTCAAAAGTAAATGGATTATTATTTAATTATTTAAATTTTTCTACCTTGCCTTAAGTTCCCAATTATATGTAATTGGGGTAGACTATTCTAGTCCTACACCTTCATAAATTTTGTTCTCCTACCTTTAGTTCATTCACATCAGTTATCTTCATATCACTCTTATCTATCTACCTCTTTTTCAGTCTTTTTTTGTTTTCTTTACTTCTGCTTTTATATTCATTTCTTATTTGATTCGTTATAGTCACTCCACACATCTATCTTATTATTCTTATTCTCATCATGTTACACTCATCCTTAAACATCGTGTACAATACACCCTGTATATATTTTGTTATTTTATATTAAAGAAAACGGGGAAGGTCTGAATCATTATATATACTACATACCAACTTATAATTATGATTATAATATATGTAATAATGATTTTTTTATTTATTTTTATCAATAGCATCTTGCTCATTTGCCACTTAATCCGAATGAAAGGAGTCTTTCTGAATGGAAAAAATTACCCCTGCACCTAAATTGAGTCTTTCATACCATAAAATATTCGCACATATTCTTTACTCTCGTCCTTGCCACTTCATACATATACTTCATACATATATATACATATACATATACATATACTATTAATTTAATGTACATTCATGGTACTTGTTTTTCCTTAAAGTCCATTTTAAAACCTGTTAGAACATAAAATATGCCTTTCTCAGTATTTTTTCACAATCTGTCCCATATAAAATATTTTTCCATGTTGGTCTTCCTGGTATAAACCCAAAATAATTCCTTGATCCAAGTCTTCCTTCCTCATTTTACATAAAACATTACAATGTCTTTTATTATTTATAAAAATATTTTAATTGGATTTACGCTATACAGGTATTAAGTACTACAAAGGCTACTACTAAAACTATTGAAACAATAACAAAAAAGGTAATAGATTCTACACCGTCTACTTCCAAAACAACAGAAACAACATCAAAAACAATTTTAAATTCTAAACTATCTACTGAAAAAACTATAGAAACAACTCCAAAAAAAGTATTAAATTCTAGAAGATCTACTTCCAAAACTACAGATACAACATCAAAAACAATTTTAAATTCTAAACTATCTATTGAAAAAGCTATAGAAACAACTCCAAAAAAAGTATTGAATTCTAGAAGATCTACTTCCAAAACTACAGATACAACACCACAAAACATATCAAATTTTTTTTCTACTTCAAAAACTACAAAAACACTAAAAAAGGTAATATAGTTAATTAATATGCAAATTTAGGCATTGTTGCAATTGACTAGGCATAATAAATAAAGATTAACTTTATTAAAACAATTTTAATATACTTGGACAATATTCTACAAATATTGGGTTATTTTCACATATCACATCTGATTTTTTTTTATTCCTATATGCTCAAGTTAAATATTCTAAGAAGTTTTATTATAATTTGTTGACTGTCAATCTAATATTAAATTAATAGAAATTATATTCACGGACTTTTAAAATATTTATATTTATTCAATTTAGAACAAAGAATAATTTGATAGCAATGATGGCTATTTTTATTAAAGTTTTTGTTTATTAAATTATACTTTTTGATTTTTATATATATATAGATATATTATTTAATTTAGTATTCACTTTCACAGAGTACTATGAAATCACCATCATCAGTTATTCGTAAACCTTCAAATGTGAGACACAAAAAAATACTAGCTACAGTTGATCTAACGGGATCTGATGACATAATTGATTTAACAAATGGATTAGATACAGAATGTACACCTAATAAAATTGTTAAATGTTCAACTATAAATAAGCATAAATCAGCAGGGACTTTATCACAACAGGTAATTTAAATTTAAATATTTATCTATGTTACTTCTGCTTTTAGTAGTTAATAGCATTTTTTTAAAAGTCTATCAATTATGTAGGGCATTTACTTAAGATGTTGATTATGAAGAAGTATTGTTAAACATTAAATTTATTTAAAATGATTCCTGCAATTGATAGAACCTAAATGTTTATTTTTTAATTTTATAGAGACCAAAAAGACCAAATCACGTACAATTACCACCAAGTACAGTTGCACAAAAATCTATAGATATAATTACTATTGATGATGATGATGATGATGTTGTTTTTATAAACACATATATAAATAAGTCTAGTTCTAAACCGTCTACTTCCAAAACTAGAAAAACAACAACAAAGGTATTATAATTAATTAATATGCAAATTTGAACAGTATTACAATTGACTAGGTATAAATTATAAAGACTAACATTATTAAGACAATTTTAAATTCTAACTTTGATGTACATTTTTAGGCAATATTATACAAATATTAGGTTATTTTCATTTATTACATATGATTATTTTTTCCTATATGCTCAAGATAAATATTCTATGATGTTGTTTTATTATAATTTGTTGATTTTCAACTAAATAGACAATTAATAGAAATTATATTCACAGAACTTTTAAAATATTTATATTTATCAAATGTAGAGCAAAGAATAAATGGGTAGCAATGATGGTTTTTTTGTAATATTTAATTAATTACAAATGTATAAAATTAAAATTAAAATTTTTGTTTATCTTCTTATATATTTATATTATTTAATTTATTAATCACTTTCACAGAGTACTATTGCACTATCATCACCAGTTATTCTTAAACCTTCAACTATGATACACAAAAAAAAGGTCCTCCTTTGTTTCAATTGGACAAAGCTAATACTAATATCAATTGTAGATACTATTGATCTAACAAGATCTGATGATATAATTGATATAATAAATGGATTAAGTACAGAACATTCACTTAATAAAATTAATAAATATTCAACTATAAATACACATATCAGCAGGGACTTCATCACAACCAATGTTGTACAAAGATAACTTATAATTTATCTAGATGATATATATAGATAACTAATTTTTGTCTAGTTTTATTTAGATAAGAGATCACCAAATAATAATAAAATAAATAATAACCAATTTTATCTAGATAAAAAAACAGATAATTAATATTTAATATTGTTGATCCAACATTCATACCCGGCGTTAAATCATAGTTTTTATTATCTTAATTATTTTGTAAATATTATTATTAATAATTATAAATTATCTGATCCTCCAGTTAAAACTAGTATTTAAAGAGTGCGGTTTAAAATAATTTTGTGTCAAAATGTTTTAAATAATTATCTAGATGATTATTCTCAAATAGCCTTTTTATTTACCTAGATAAAATAAAACTGTATTTTGTCTAGTTAATTATCTATATAATGCACAACTTGGTAGTTATAATTAATTTATAATTTTTAATTTTATCTATTTTACTTCAACATTCAGTAGCTAATAAGTTTTTTTCAAATCCTTAAGTTCAATCAATTTGCTGGAGCATTTATAAGGACTTACGATGTTGATTTTAGGGAAACATACTTAAACGCTCAATTTATTTAGATTTTATAAAGATTTAAGACAATGTTTATGCATAAAGTTAAATCAAAATATCTTGAGAGCCCTATGTTTTCATTCCTAAATCTGTCTTTTATATTAATTTTCTATAGAGATATTCACTTTTAGATATTTTCCTTAAGTTAATTCTCGATAAGTCCGTTAAAAGTCAAAAACATTCTAACATTATTATTTAATTTAAATTAACACAATTGTGTATGTAACTAATTAATTATATTATTTCATTAATACATTGTATAATTTTTATATACTTACAGAAAAATTTGACAACAATAATAGATTTAACATCTGTTAAGCCAGCTAAATCATCACAATCTGCTACAAGTCGTATGGTAAAAACATCTTCAAGTACAGTAAGTTAAAAAGACAAAACTTAGTATACAGGAAAATGTATTAGGGAGAGAGTATTGTAATTTTATGGATATAAGCTAATAAATGTAAGGCCAACACACCTATCTATTTTAGCATTGTTAATACACATTTTATAAAATTATTTTGATATTTTTATGATGCATAATCATGTATAATAATGAATTTTATTTTATTTATATCAATAGCATTCTGCTAATTTGCCAACTAATCAGAATCAAAGGAGTCTTTCTGAATGGAAAAAAATACCCCCTGCACCTAAATTGAGTCTTTCTTTATTAACTGAGAATTCAAAAGGTTATTTGATTTTTTTTACATAAAATATAATTTATAATATTAATACTTGTTTATTTTATTTTGCAGCATTAACACTTTCTTGGGACATGAAATTATCTTCTTTAATTGCTGATATATCATCATATCAAATTTATTATTATAATACTGATGCCTCTACAGTTCCTACACAAGAGTCATGGATTAGAATTGGAGTAGTGAAGGCTCTTCCTTTACCAATGTCTTGCACATTTGCTGAAGTAAAACAATTTTTTATTTTTAAATATTTGGTAATTTTTAATTAATTTTTTTTTTTTTATAGTTTTCATGTGTTGAAAGTTATCTTTTTTCTGTAAGAGCTATAGATATTCATGGACGTGCGGGACCATACAGTGCAGCAAAAAGTGTATATAATCCTTGATTATTCAAGTATGTACCTTCCTTCCCATCCTTCATTATATGTTTTAAAGCTATATATCCAGTTTTTTTCCATTATCAATGATAAATAATTCCACTATGAATAAAATATTGTTTTAAACTTTTATCCATATAAAATTATGAACCATTAATTATTGTATTTGATTTTCGTTTCTTTTTTTCACTATAATAAATTGTATTTATTATATAATTAATTGATTATTGTGTACTATTATAAAAAATTGATTTTTTGATCATTTATTGATTTATTGTATTTTGTTATAATAAAAATTATGATATATTATTTTTTTAAAAAATTATAATTTTTTGTTTTGAAAACAAAAATAATAATTATTGAAATTGTTTGTTAATCGATTGAAATAATTGATTATAGGTATATGTTTATTCATTTAATAAAAAAAATTATATAACTTTCAATTAAAGTTGAATAAAACTTTTTACTAAATTCTCAAATAAATATTTTCTCTCTTTAAAAACTAAATTAATTTTTGTGTAAATAATACATAACATGTAATCTATAATTTGATCTGCATATGGTATATTATATTGAGTAATTTCCCTATATTAAATTTATTTGTATAGATTTTACGAGTGTTATGCTTAAATTTTTTTATGAAAATAAAATAAATTTAAATTTAAAACTTCTACAATTGTTTGTCCAAATTTAGATAATAATTTTTGTTTTTGGAATAATGTATCAATATTAATCAAAACACATTTTAGTCTAATAAATACAATGTTCACTATTTTGATAAATTGTGTTAGAACACATATTAAAATAAAATTGTGTTTTATGACTTGATTAATGTAGAATTTAGATTTAAGTCTTTTGTAATTATATAATAATATTTTTGTCTGTTCATTTTTTCTCTTTTAGATATTATATGAATCTTATATTTGTGTAAGAAGTTAGTGAATATGTTTTGTATTATTTTTTTCAATGTTAATTATTCAATTTTGTGTTCAATAAATTAAAATGAGAGTTAATAAACACCTTATATCTTGTGTATTTCTTAAAAATGCATAATTATGCAACCACGATTGATGATAAATTAAAGATATCTTTAATCGTAACGAAAACTAAGACAAATCAATCAAATCATTTTGATTGTTTGCTAATCAGTAGCCAACTTTTAACAAAAATTAGTCAGTAACTAACCTAACCTAACCATATATAAACTTAATATGGAGCCTCCCAAAAAATAGTCGTGGGGTTATCGGGGACGGGAAATCGGTGTACAAAGCAAATTATGAAAATCTATGAATTCTCAATAAAATCTTGGGTATTTGTAGAAAAATCATAAGAATTTATTGAAAATCATTTACAATATTGTAGGAAATTTATAGGAATTTGAATACCTGGTGTAAAATTAGTTATTTCTCTCATGAATTACCCCCCAATATATGATGTATAATATATTAATATATATCACATATCATAATTATGCATATTATACATATATACACACATGCAAATATATATTTATATGTATGTATATAATAGTTTCCTAATTTTAATACTTTATGAACAATTACTATGTTTTAAACTTATTAATACATATTATAATTTTCCATTACATATACACTCTAAAAAAAGTATCTTAAATTTAAAGAAATATGAGTATGATTTGGATCCAATGGAATCAAACCATTATTTGAAGAAAATAAATTCCATTGATTCATTGAAACTATAAATATAATAAATAAATTTAATTTACTATTAAATAATGACGAATTGACTAAAATTAAAAAGTTATTAGTACTTTGAAAATATTTAATTTATACTAGAAATAATTAAATTCTGTAATAAAAACTACTCCAACACATTTAAAATGAAAACATATTGTCATTAAAATAATGGAATAAAATCATAAATTCAAGAACTTATATTATTAATTATTATTGAGTAACTATAGGAATATTTTTACAACTCAACATGTTTAAACACATTATATTTGTCATTAAATATATCAGATATGATATAGTTTTTATGCTTATACTTTACTTATAATTCTTTGATTTTAGTCAAATCATCATTGTTTCTAATATTTATAATTTCAATAAATCAACGCAATTTATTTCTTCAAATAATGGACCAATTCCATTGTTTAAACGCCACGACAAATCTTACGATTATGGCAGTTGTTTGCCGCGACTTGTTTGGAAATGGAACAAAATAAATATCATAATAACACTACAGCGATTTGGTGTTCATGCGCAAGGAAATATAATTAAATTAACAAATAGGTAACAATTCAATTATTATGGCCGACAATTGCACATCAATTATACAAATGATAAAACAAAAAAACAATAATTACATCAATTACAAAAATAATATACAAGATTGATGTTGATGGTGAACGCGACACTGCAACAATTTTCAATTATTTTCACACCACGACCGACAGCACCGTACCGGACGCAAAACTGTATTATTAGAGAGTTTTTGCAAAAATACCCTAAATTTTCCGGTAAAAATAACGTTCGGTTAAATAAGAAATAGCATAGGAGGTAAAACTTTAGTTTTTGTATTACCGTAATTTTTTTTACCTGTATACCTGGGCGGTTGTAAGTGAGGAGGATGTGGGAGATTGAGACCTCAAATAGTTGTGAGAGAGAGCAAAGAAGAAGATAATTATTATATATAAATATATAATATATTTACATTTATTTTGTTTCAGAAAACTTATATCTACTTAAAAGTAGGAAAGCTGCCCCATAGTGCTGCTATCCGGAAAGCTATAGATATGTGTTTTGAGAAGGCAATTCTGTGTAACTATAGCTATCATGGAAAAACTAAAAAAAATTTCACAAAGTTGGAACTGTTTGTTGTTATTAGTGGTTAGTTTTAATTATATATAAATGTATACATTTCCTCATAACTTTTTTTTAAAAAATCGATTAATTTTACTTTATTATTATTTTATAGAAGCTTTATCTGGATTACGAAAAACAATTGAAACATACCTATACGGTATGTCGATATCACATTGAAAGTTATCATAAACTTTCGATAATCCGTGTAATTATAACGGATCAATTAACACGATAAATCGATTTACCGTAACGATATTTGGAGCGCATGCGCACAAACATGTTTTGGTAAATAACGTTAACGGAGTTTTTAACCGGTGTTGTGCAAAAACTCTCTGAATAGATTGTTTTATATAATAACTTTCGATATGATGTCGACATACCGTATAGGCATACAGGTAAAAAAGTGTTACGGTAATGCAAAAACTAAAGTTTTACCTACTACGCCGTTTCTTATTTAACCGAGCGTTGTTTTTACCGTAAAACGAAGCGTATTTTTGCAAAAAAAATCACTGAAAGAAGAGATTGCTCGCATTCGAGCTCCGCAAAACGCACACGTTTTTACAGGCCGCACGATTCACTCGACAACGATCGACGTTCGAACCGTACGAAAAACAGTCGCGCGCACAAACGACGACGGCGACAGTAATCAATAACAAAAACGTTTATATCGATGGCGGCGGCGCTAAACGGCCGAACGGTGCACCGCGACGACAACGACAAGAACGACGCGACCGACCGACCGCTTTCGAACTCGGCCGACGTACGTTGGCAAAGGCGAACGCGCGGCTAAAATAATTCGTAGCTTTCGCATCGTCGTGGCTAACGTGACCATAATTTTCTCCCCTCAAAGCGGGACGCCTGTAAATTTTAATAGGAAAAGCAAATTAGGTTTTCAAGTTTTTGCGCAAGACTCCAACAACATAAATATAATATTACGTATAATATAATGATAGAGATAATAAGAAGACGTATTCAAAACGAGTTAAATAATGTTTATTTTACTAAGAATTAAGAATTAAGCATATCATAATATAAAATATTAAAAAAAAAAATTATTCCGCTGTTTTTCTATACTTCTAGAAATACTTATACTTTATACTTCATATAAATTAATATGTATAATCGTATACGAATACGAGTATTGATTTCTGTTGAAACAATTAAATACATGATCAGATGCGATAAAATGCAATGCAGATCGCCATTTTTTCCAAAGCGGGACATTTTTGGGATCGTTGGGGACACCGGGACGTATGGTCACGTTAATCATGGCGGGCGGCGGTATTGGTAATGGATTTTTGGCTACGAAATGTTTAGCACCCGCCGCGCTTCCCGTGCGACCGGTCGCCGCGGCAGCCAAAACACGCGGCGCGTAAATCAAAAATTTGCTCATGTTCGAACACAAATCGTTACCCGTATTTCTTTGATTTTATAGTAGTTTTTCATTAAATTTAGAATCAGGGACGGATCCAGGGGGGGGGGGGCCCCGTGGCCCCCTTCAGAAATTCTATGAAGAATATTAAATTTAGTGTGTACACGCGTTAAAAATGCACATTGTACTTCAAATGCTTCAATTATGATTGTTCTAAGACTTATTAATGACAGTGATCGTCGTAATGTTTAGAATAGATAGGAGCAGCTGCTATTTCACAAATAAATTGAATCAAATTTTGACTAAGATTAAAACTAATGTTTATTCTGTTCCTATTGGATATTAAGGATAAGACAATAGTTCTGTATATTAAACACATTATTCTGAATAAATGTAATTATTTCATTTTTCGTTTTACCGTTTATTATAGTCATTCATCACTTTCGGTGTATTGAGTTTAAAAATTGAATTTTAATTTATGTTATACTTTCATGTATTATTATTATGGCTCAAAAATCAAAAAACTTTAAAACTTTACACTCCTATTTTACACAGGTAAGGCGTAATGTAATTTCAATTTTTTTTATTACCTTATAAATTTTGTATAGTTTCTATAATTATTAGTGTTATAAAATTATAAGAATTATATACATTTATTTTTCGTGGCTTATTATTATTATTGTTACTAAGTAAAAGACATTAAAATAGTGTTTTTTTTTCAAATCTATGAATATATGAAAGTATATATATATATACATATAATATTTATAAATATACTTTTATATAACATAACCTTATAATATATGAAGTAATGTATAATTTATCGTAGTTTAAACAATTGGCCCTCTCCAAACCTTAACTCTGGATCCGTCCCTGTTTAGGATACTTTTTTGTAAATTTAATATATATATATATATATCACTGGCGTAGCGTGGGTTTCAGCTTGGTGTATGTGTTGAAATTTTAAGTTAATGAAATCGTAGGGAATTTGCCCCCCACGCTGTTTTTAAAATTTTACATTCACATATTGTATTATTTGTATTCATTATTCATATGTCACACTCACAATATACACAGTTAATACGAACGTTACAACTTACAATAATTGTTTAATATAACCGGCAAAATAATATGATAGACGACGGTCGATGACAGCGTATGCAATACTGATTCCGCACAAGGATGGACCAAAAATATCAATATTTGTGCACAATATATCAATATCATTTGATATTATCCGATTTTTGATATCATAGATATATTATCATCTTATATTAATATCGATATTTAAAAAGTATACAAAAATTTAAATGAAAATAAAATATAATATAATATTAAACTATGAATAGGTATATAGTTTAATTTTTTTTTTATCGCCAGATACCAATTATTATCTGACACAATTATTACTATTCAAACATACTTTTAGATTATTTATTAAAGATAGACTTAGTAGTTAATGGTCAATTAGAAGTTATTACAGTATTGAGTTGTCTTTTATCGATACAATATTATTATAGAACCTTACAAGTACGCCCAGCATTTTAAAAAAATTGATTCAAACACAAACAGATGCAAAGTATGTTTTCGAAATAATTAATTTAAAGGGACCTAACCTTACACGTCAAATATGAAGATAATACAACTTTCAAATTTTATTATCATATTTTAATAATATATTACTTATTAGGATATTACGATTATATATGATTATTACGTAATAATAGAATAGACTATTCTATAATCAATGGTAATACTATGTATAAGATGTATGGTATAAAATCTCTGTTCGCAAACTATAGACGAGAATACGAAAAAAAAATATTTGTAATATATCAAAATATCGATATTTTTGGGGAAAATATCATTATCGAATAATAAATTTTCCATTTGATAAATATCGATATTTTTTCATATTAGCCCATCTTTAATTCCGCATACACGAGTGACAAATACACGTCCGCGAGCGTAACATGTTTTGTTATTAATATTATCGATAAAGGTACGGTTTCCTAGACCCAGCTGGCCGCCGCGACGGTTGATCTCAACGACTGAGCTGGTTTCCTAGGCGCGACTGGCCGCGGCGGCTTTCCAAAAAATTATACATTAATACGTTTATAATGTGTAAAAACTAAACAGTTTGATTTGAAATGTCGGGACGTTTACAAGTCATGGCGGAATTTTGAGTTTTAAATAATAATAATATAATTCTAATGACAAATTAATGATTAATGACATGATATTGTATCACTAATAAATATAAATCAAAGCTTTTACTGTTAACTTTTCGGTCGTTAGATAATTTTATTTTCATTGGCAACTCCATATATTACATATAATAGTGCAAAATATGTATAGAAAAATATAATATTATAATTCTTAAATTTAGAAACGTTATAAAATGTAAATGGTTCGTACAAAACAATTGATTGAATCAATAGATTATTTTATTTACTGTACAGTTTGTAGAATTGTATCTACTGTGTGCTAAGAAAATATCAAATTATCATCTAGTCTAAAAATTGGATTACACTAGGTAGCAAATTGTATCTAATAATATGTAAGAAATTAATTAATCCGGATATTTTGACTACAATATCATAATAACGAGTCGCGTAGCAACAGTCGCGCGTAGGAAACCAGTTTAATGGAAATACATAGTAACAGTCATTCGGCCGACGGTCGACGCGGCCACCCGCGTGTAGTGAAACCTTACCATAACGTCGTTGACGGGAACAGACCTCCTATGTAAAAAAAATGTAGTTTTCAGGAAACACAAAAAACTATTTTAAAAAATAACTTTATAAAATAGAATATAGGAATAATTTATTTCAAATAGTAATTTGTACTGTGAACATTTATTTGTTTTTGTTTTTCAAATGAATCTATTGAATTATTTAATAATTTAATATTAAACATAACTTTTGCACATAGGAGATTTCGGAATAAAATATTTTTTTTTAAATAGCACACATAGCATAATTGTTTTCTATTGAACTTTATTATTCATAAAAAAAAAAAAATAAACAAAACTATACCTTTATATTATTACAAAATAATATGGTCAAATACTGTTTAGTTTTATGCATTCAACAAATAAATAGAATTTATAAAATGAAAACTTGGTAGATAAAAAATGATAAACTTAAATTTCATTATAGAATAAAAAATTATCATAGTACATTACATAAAAGTGTTTTTGTTTTCTATGTCTAAGATGTTTGGATGATTGTATTTAGTGAAACTTAATAGTAAGAAAACAAGTGTTTAATTTAAACATTTTAACAAAACATATAATAAAAATAAATCTTAATACCATCACAGTATATTATCAATTGTTTTTATTAAAACAGTCATTCGGCGACAGTCGCCGCAACTAGGAAACCGTACCTTAAGAAATATAAATTACTAAATGTCTGTACTCGTACGCAAACGCCAACGTGCATACTGCGTACATAATACACATGGTTGGTATTAGCCATTAGATATTATAATGACTTTAGCGCGGCGCCGCGGTGATGTTGCGGATTGATCAATCCCGACGATTAATGAACTCCATTGATATCAATAAAATCCGTATAATATTATGTATATACGTAATGTACAATATATAATATATTATAATACTAAATTAGTACAATTGAAATTTTTTTTTATAAAAATATAGTATTAATAATTCATAAAAAATTTATATTTTTGTGATTTGCGAAGTGTAAATGCTGTGCATACACAGCATACGCACACGCTACGCCACTGATGTCTCTACTTTTTAATTACCACCGTAGTTATAGCAGTCTTGTAAAAAAATATTTTTGAAGAAGTATTTTATTACTAATATTTAAATTGGAATAAATTTGTATTCTAAATACTTTTCAAATACTTAAAAAAAAAGTATTTTATAACTACTTTCAACATTTTAAAGTATTTGAATAAAAATACTCTTTCGTTATTATTAAATATGTTAACTAGTGTTTAAAAAAATTAAAATATTTACTAAGTTTATCTAATTGAATATAACTAATAGTTACTTTACATGAAAAATACTTGTTATTTTCATAACCTTCAGTCCTGATGTACATTGCTAAAAAATGGTAAGGAAATGTGTAAAAATTATGAATTTTTCATAGTAGCTTAATTTTATAAAAATAAAATGCAAAGAAAAAATTTTTATCGGTGCCAATTTTAATACAAGTATTTTTTTTTCGTAAAAAATACTTTTAAAATGTATTTAAAATACCGAAAAATACCGAAAAATACTTCAAAATCTATTTAAATACTAAAGTATTCAAATACTTGTATTCGAATACTTTACAAGACTGAGTTATAATATATATAACATAACGTAATGAGAAAAATCAATGCTATATAAAAGTGCTTATTTGCAGATTCGGAATTGTACTACTCATTACAATTTTATTCGACACACTATATAGTATGTACTACTTGCAATTTAATAACAAATACTTATTTCCTAATGCACTACAAACAATGTACAAATATTTATTAATATTTATTCAAAATAATTTTATAAGTTCGATAACAATTTCATAATACGTTCACTCAAATGACAAAACTCAAGTTTAATAATTTGTTAAAAAAATAACGAAAGCACGAGAACCGAGATTAAACTTCACGTAGTTTGCACAGCCCTAATAACAATTTTTATATTAAATATATAACTGTTATGTATTGTAACATTGCAATAGTTATATATATATAACATACGTTATATATATGAAACGTATCTGTTATATAAAATATGTTCAAATAAAATAATTTCATTTGAAATGTTTTAAAAATATTTTTTTTAAATAACAATTGTTTAATAATAATAATATTGCTGTAAGTAATATTATTTTTATTATTTATTTATATGAAATATTTTCAGACGTGTATTATATAATATATATTTAATATTTTAGTATTCTGCAGGATTATATCAATTAAATAAAATAATTTATATCATAAATAATTGCTACGCATATAGCGTAATAAGCCCGAATTTAATTATTATTTGTAAAATATATAACTCTGCTGAGGCATAAATTTTTAGCCGCAATGTCGTGCAATCATATATGATTCATCTTAATATTTAATATTCAATCAATAATGTTGGTAAATTCTATATCTTTTCTTACCGCAACTTAATTTCGCAACTACTTGTGTTTGGCGAGTGCTAACGAATGCGCCGTGTATAACAATTAGTTTTTAATTTGGCCGTTACAAACGTTGAGACGTCTTTACAGTTTACAACCGTAATTTGAATTTTTTATCGTTTTCTTGAATTGTATTTCGTATAGCATCGCCGCGTGACGACGTGAACTCGTCGTAGTCGAACGGGTTTATATATATAAATATATATATTGAAAATAGCCCTCATCTCTAATGGTCTGTGGTGGTCAGGTCGGTCTAGGCGTCTCATTCGTGTCAGGTTATGTTATGGATATATAGGTAGATTAGGTATGAAGGGTCCCAGGTTTGAATCACGGATCCGAAGATATATATTTTTTGTGGATAATATTTTGAAAATATTGCAAATGCAGCAATGTTATGTAACGGATACATTATTGATATGTATTTGTACAATTAATTATGTTTCGAAATGTTTATGATTTAGTTAAGTCACGTGTATTTATTTTTGAATTTGAATTATGTTGTATTTCTATGGATTATTTGTTATTTCAATATATATGTATTTTTAAATCAAGTTTAACTAAACACATTTAGAGATGTCCTAAAATACATTTTTTTAATCGAAAGAGTTAATTTTTTGTTACAAGATTGGTAAATTTAATATTTGTAGTATTAATATTAGTATTTAATTATTTTTGTTTTAGATATTGTATCAATTTATGAAAATCATAATATGTACAAAATTTATTTTTTGGTACTTATTTATGAAATTGTTTTCATTCATTTTTTTTCAATTTTTTTTAATCCAAAATACTTCTTTTTATAATCACTGTTAGTTATACGAAAGGTTACATTGAGTATATTAAAACGTTTGGCGAAAGCGGACATTACGACATTTAAGAAATGTATCATACACCTATCAGATACGCATAGTTGCGTATTTGCAACACTGCAATTGTTGTTGTGAAATGTTCCGATAGTATACTGAAAAAATTATGGCTGTTAGGCAAGTTACAATAATTAATATTATACAAATTACAATGCAGCTTATTCGGGAACACTAAAATGACCATCCCAAACGTGTTCGTTGATAAATTGAAATTTAAAAATTAGTTATTATTTCATTCGTCCGCGGCCGAATGCATGTTTTTACATTGACTAATCGAGAACAGATCGCGCATAAACTGTTCCGATCAAAAACATTTATAATTTTACAGACTTCTATAAAACATTTTTCGTATAAAAAAGTAGAGGTGTTAATTTTCTTTTCTAATGTTGACCCTGAAAATCAGCTAAATGAGCATTTAAAACGCACATTATACTTGCAAAATTGCCTACGGAAATATATTTATGGTTTTCTAAAAATTATATGTAAAATGATATAAAATATATGTTTTTTTTTTATTTTTCGTTGTATTTGTTGTACCTGTAAATAATAATTTGTAATTGACATTTTATTGTTTTATTCTTATAGATTGTATTATTATCTTAGTTATTTTTACGTAAGTTTAAATATTTTTTATCCCTTCTGGGACGAACTTCGGTCATGAAGGTCGCCGCACGGTTAGAAATACCTGAGTTATAATATTATATAGGTAATATTTTGTTTATCTTTATATTACATGTGTGTGCGATACGATCGCGCCGCGTCGATCGGCGATTACCATAATGAGTCATCGACCCTTAATAGTTCTGATAATAATGTAGATATGTAATATGTAATAATAGTAGTATGCTAATGAACAAGAAAATAACGAAAGTGTACGTTTTAATTATTTATTTTGTTGTTTTGCCCTTACATAAGTTATAATTCATATTTTTGTTGATAAGTAAAAATTAATAAATACTAATTACTTATTATTAAATTAATAACGTTATATTATAAATAAAATGTTTACTTGATTTTATTTAACATAAATTATGATTAATACTATTTTCACAATAAGGTCTAGGTACAACGTAGCATATGATTTTAAAATGTTGAATAAATAAACAACTTGTGTTTATTCATTTCAATTCTAAGACATCTTAGATTCTAAATTTTACAAGTACGATGTTTCTTAGGTGAACCAACTTGTAATAAAATATATCATTATAATATATTAATATCTAATACATACTCAATAATTATATATATATATATATATATTTAATAGACATACTTTATGTAATAATTATTAAAATATTATTTTGTTAACAAATAAAAATAAATCTAATCTAAAAGAGAAAACAAATAAACTTAACAAACATACAACAAATCTCTAAATGCAAGGGTTACAACATTTAATAATTAATAATTATAATAAGTAAAATAACTAGGATTAGTCGGATTCTAAATCTCCTCGATTCTATGATGACAATACAACAACAAAACAAATAAATGCGTTTATTGGTAAAAAAATTACGAAAAAATATGAAAAAAACCGCGAAAAACAATTGGCGAAAATATCAAACCAACTGGACTTTGAGAGTGAAATACTGTTTTATCAATTCGGTCATCAGTAACCGGTACTTGAGTTTGTCGCTGTGGTCATTCGCCGGGTTGTCGTTGCCGGATGGATGGGCTGTAGCAGCTCGCGGACTTGAACAGTTTGCGATTCTCGTACTCGAGAATTCTGACGGTGGGCAACAGGTTAAACAGGTTAAATTTTATGAACTTTAAAAAACCGGAATGTCGACTTTGGACGATGTTCTTTCTATGTCCCTTCGGTCCTCGGAGAAATGAGTGGTTTATTATATTTAAGATTTTAATGCAATGATATTGCATTAGAAAATACAATGCATTAGAAAATTCTGAGGGACGATTCCAAAAGTAGTCCAGAACCCTTGGACCCCCAACCCCAGTAAATCCACTGCTATATTCTATAATCAATGGTATTATGACTAGTTTTGAACAATTTGTCTAACGTGTGTTAATGTTTTTGATGTAAATGTAAATGTAAATGTAAATGTTTTATTTTATTTTTATTATTATTACCTATAATAATAAAAATGGAAAGGTCGGTTTTGGACGTTCCCCTTCAGTCCTCGGAGAAATTAGTGATTTATTATACTTAAGATTTTAATGCAATGATATTGCATTCGAAAACACGATTTTGAGCGAAACTCAATATATTACAATATGCTATACTGATAATCCATTCTAAAATTTTACCACGTGTGTAAATTACGAATGTACATATTTAAAATAAATTTTACGTTCCTACGATCTAAACTTAAATATTTATCAAGAATTAAAATAATGAAACTGTTATTTTGCCGATTTTTGGGAATTTTTATTTTTACTCAAAATTACGATTTCAGTGAATTTTGCCGTTTTTCCGTCTTTTGGTAGTTTTTCTTCTGAAAAATTTTTGAGAAATTTGAAAAAGGAGCTAAATATAATTGGCACATTGTAGATGCAATTTTCAACCGCAAGCACACCAATAAACAAATAAACAAATAGCACAATAGGGTGTCTATTGTGCTAATCGGACCATTATTTCTACCCATAATGTGTTTCAAGCATAAATAAAAAATTATTTTCTGTATTTTTTTTTTCTTCTAAATATTAGTAAGAAGGTGGACAATTGCAATCAACGTGTAGTAAACCCAGGTGGTTTACTAATAATTATTAATTAATAATATATATTTATATAATATAAAATAACGATTATACGTTTCTAAAATAATGACACAACTGCTGTTGTTATTCAACACAGAGCGCACCCTACTAGTGGGCGAATTAATATCTCCGGGTTTAAAAGAAAACAATCTCTTAGACAATATAAAAATTTGGAGATTTACAATAACAAGTTGTTTACGCAGTTTAACCAGACCATAAAAGGAGCGACATCATTTTGGAACAAAGTACGAAAACAACATTGTAGGTACTGCTATCCGAAGAAGGTCCAATAAGGAAATTTGGTAGTAGTAAACATCCTTTCCACTCCCTTGGTCTACTAATATAAATACTAGATGTAAACTAACTTAGATTTAGATTTTAACTATATTTTTAATGTCAAGACGTCTGTGCACGTTATTTAAATCTCAGGTAGATACAATAAGTATCTATCTTCAAATTTCATTTATAATTTTGGTGTGTGATTTTTTTATGTTATTAAAAAGTTTAATTAATTAATTTAAAAGTCTTAAAGTTTATTCTTTTCAACCTCGAAGTAAATTGCAACATCTTACAGTGTCACTGACTTCGTTGCTTAACGTAGAACGTGTTACTTGTAGGTTCACTACAAACGGAATGCAAGAGAAGCGAGCACTAATTTTTGGTGGCACTTTCTTTGATGGCTTCTTTAATTCAGTTCCCGGTAACATAAAACAGTCTTATCCGACCCTGGTATTCAACGTGACCACATGTTAACGAGGCCAACCTTTGACTAGCGACACTTGCGTCCGACCGTTGAAGTAGTTCAACTTGGACAGGAACAACGGCCGAATGTACACCGTCATGGTAGTCGGTGCGAACAGGCCCTCGGCCACCAGATGCGATTCGTCCCAGAACTTGTGGTCCAGCTCGCAGTCCGCCCATCCCTCTTAGAATGCCTAGTACAGAGGCATATTTTGCAATTTTAAAAGGGGGATTCAGATTTTTTTTTTAGAAGCCTCGTGAAGCCAAACCCCCTGCCCTCCTCCCACCTCTTTTTGCTTTATAATATAAAAAAATTAATTGCAAAACAATCAAAATAAACATATTCTGTATTTACATAAATTATAATGCAAAATCTAAAACAGGCGACAAAATATAATATTATTAATAGCAATTTTGTTTTTTATTGGTCATGGGGGGTTTAAATCCATTCAAACTTTTCCCTCCATAAATACGCCACTGGTCTGATAATTAATAATAATTCTCATCATATATAATACGAGTTATACCTGCATTCAGTGGCGGAACAAGAAATTTCTCACGGGGGGGGGGGGGAGGATTTTATAAGTGTGTACATATATGGATAGGTATACTTTATTAATATAGACATGAAATAATAATTATTTATATTACAAAAAAAGCTTTATTTTATCTACCAGGTGGGGTATATGACCCCCATATTGCTCCGTAGATCCCTCACTGCCTGCACCACTATACGGAAATATTAAAAACGTAAACATTTGGAATTTAAGTTTATAACAAAAATGAGGTGTCATGTGTGGTCAAGTGGACTAAACACGCATTTCAGTGCACGAGATTCAAGTCATACTTATAGGTAGACGTAGCAAACTAGCTACAAATTACACGAAAAAAAGCCTTATCATTTAGTTAACTAAAACGGTAATAATTATGATGCCTATAAACTGAATGAAAATAATGCTGATCCGATATAATTATTTGTAAAATCGAATATTTGAAAATATGATTAAAAAAAACTAGTATATTGTACGTATTCTCGGTATATATTATTATTTATTATAATGTCTAGATAGTAAATAATAAATATGAGTAATTAATTTATTGTATTTAATCGTATATTATATTTGAATAACATAATAAGTAATATAAAATACTTAAAAAAATTAATTTTTGTTTGTTTTAAAATCTTTTGTTATTTTATAATACCTAATAGTATTTAAATTATTAAACACGCATTTATCTTAAAAATAAAAATAACAATTGTACTATATTAGTACCTAGTTATCATCAAAGCTAAAAAGCATTTTTAAATTAAAAAGCGATTTTTTTTTACTAACAACGTAATTCTATTTACTAACGACAAAATAATAATGTTTAATTACATATTTTACAGATATTATAGTATATAAAACATAATAGTCATGTTATAATAATTATATTATAGGTTTATAATATACCTAATTATAACGATAATTGTTCTAAGTAGGTAGATATTCATAGTCGAATATTAGTCGATGTCATTAAAACTTCTATCGAAATAATCGACAAAAAAATACATATTTCCTGGAAAATATAATAAATATATTACAAATTAATTGCATAATAAACTTTTATTTTGTAAGGCCATTTTATTCGATTGGATATTACTCATAATGTTTGGGCAGGGAACTAATAATAATAATAAGCGCGCTCAGTCATCTTTTACCTGGTCGGTCATACGGTGCGTAATATTTGTTTGTGTATACTAAAACTAAAAGGAAAGAGGTAACTAACGTTTAAAAATGGTAACGCTGGTGTATGGTAAATAAATTTTGTGTATTGCTGGTACAAGGTAAAATATAAACATAAATAGTAGAAATCACAGCAACACAAAAATAGATAAATAACACACAATTGCCTGTTTGACACAACGAATTAATAATTAAATAGCCCTTCTGGCTCAACAATAATAATAAGTAAAAATAAATCAATAAAACTCACATTTTTTGTCGGTGTGAAGACTGGCCAGCTGCACACCTGTACCTAATTAAAAATAAATTACAAAAATCACACAGACACACACACAAAAATGGTAAGATAGGTAATAATTTTCAATACTGTTCGGCCATTCGAGCCGTTTAGAACAATAATAAATAAAATGTAAAATAATACAAGTTGCTATTAGAGCAGTATTGATAAATTATATAAAAAAAAAAAAGGGTAAATTAGTCACCGCTGCTATTAGAGCCAATTTATAAAATTATCCACCGAGATAGATGGGTTATATGAGGCCGACCTATCCTATACATTGATAGTATTAAAAACAAACACACGATTAGCGTGGTTACTCCCGATTCGATTAGCCAACGGAAAACAATACTAGTTCGATCACAATGTTTTTTGGCTATTTGAGCCGATCGAATTCGGTACCGAATTTTAACCTACACGAATACGCGATTAGCGTGCGGATATAGTATAATGAATAATTTAAATGGGTTATCCAAATTATGATTCGCGATTTGAGCGAAAACACTTCACTTCACTCGATTTGCGAGGATTTAAAGAAAAATAAAGCCGACACACCGCGATAGCACAATTTTTCGATCTACGAAACGGTACCTGTACTAAGACGACCGACTACCGACCGTTGTGGAATTCACGGCCGACGGAAATTTGAGACATTATTATAAAATTATTTAATTCAGTCGTATGGCCTTACATAATGATATAAAATATAATAATAATTACAACTGACAATAATTAATGTATATGTGTGTGGCCGACCGGTGACAACGGCGACCGATAAAAGTTATGATGGTGGTCAAAAGTGGTGGTTGATTATTTCCATTATTTAATCAATTATTCGTATCGCTCGCGATATGCCATTTCAGGCCGCAACACATTTTACGTAAGTAGACCTACCTAAACACCGTTTATGAAAGTGGATTTAAAAATTTGTTTTTTATTATGCATAAATTAAAGACATTTTTGCCTTATACAAGGGATACATTTATGAATTATGAATATGAATATATGATTATATATATAACGTCATTAGTTATAAGTATTTCACGTACGTCTCACCAGCCCCCCACTTTCGAATTTCGAAAAAATTTTAACACCATTAATTTGTACGTAATTTGTATGAATTTGTACGATATTCCTTTTCCTGCTATAATAAAATTATACTGTGGGGGGGCTGGTGAGACGTCTCGTCGTCGTCCCCAGGATAATTTTATTATAGCAGGAAAGGGATATCGTACAAATTCTGAATGTCATCGTTCAATTTCATACAATTAGAGCACAAAACCATACGTAAAAAAATTCTGAAATTCCAATGTGGTGTAGCAGGGTAGACTTCTAGAGTCGCCAGCCCCTCATATTGAAATTTCAAAATTATTTTTACACCATCGGTTTCTGCTCTATTTGTATGAATTTGTACAATAAATTACAACTTCGGAAAACTGAATTATAATTATTGGAAGAACTCTAAAGGTCCCCCTGCCCTCCCATATTGGAATTTCAGAATTTTTTTTTACACCATCGGTTTTTGCTCTATTTGTATGAATTCGTGGGATAACAATTATAATTCGTAATATACCCATTATGGCCTTTTACGGACATAATAAAATGTTGTTGAAATAGGCTGACACGACGTTATTCTAGCTCCTCTACATCATTTTCTGCTATAATTATATTCATGACTTTTTTTATTTTGTAATATCTTATCTTATAAGTTAATTAGTTATATTTTTATGTATCATGATAATAAATGATAAAATATTCATAACCCAAAGATATACTATACAAACGAGTACATAATATAAAAATAAAGCATATATATAAAAATTATTATTTAAAAATTTGTAAATTATATATATATATATATATATATATAATGAATATGACATATCGTATATAAACAAAATCAATATTGTTTAAATCATTTTATTATGAATAATAAGTAATTGCATTTTAATTTACAATAATTATATTGATTATAATATTATATTAAAAAATCTCCGCATATTTCTGTTTTAATTTTACAGGTATTGGTTTTTTTTTAATCGTCAAATTGCCAATTTTCATCACTTTTATAGTTAACAGAAAAATGTCCAACAAAATTTCCGTGTCTACTCAAACCTTTTTAAACGAATTATTATTCAAAAGGTACTTTTTATTCGTGTCATACGTACGTCAACTTTTGTAATTTGTTACCATTTTTTATTGTGTACCCCGTCGCTGTGCCAATTACTGTGTTTACCGCATATATTATATAATATTGTGAATTATATACAATTTATTTCTGATGTTTTCAACGTTAATTTGATGTCGTATTATTTTGTGTATCATTTGGCATTTACCATAATTTTCATCAAATATTAATGTGAACCTATCGCCGTCACATTATATTAATAAGATCGTATAAATTATGATTATTATTATTATTGTTATTATTATTATGATTATTATTATTATGATTAGTTGATTTTGTGTCATACAAACACGTATATTATTTTTATATATTGTATTATTTCGATTTGTCAAATAATAATTGTATGCCAATGTTCCGATAATATTCTATTCTATTTTTGTTTATTTAATTTAATACAGTCCACTCTATACATATAAGATTTATCTATCCATTATATCCGCAATTTTTTTTATTAAGTATATTGTCCGGCAATCATGCGTCCGATACTAACCTGCGAAAAATAATCCGTCAGGCGTACGGCCCAAACATAAGTATTTCCCATTAGATTAATTAGTATTAAATATTAATACAAAACAAATTCCGGTCATAATGTGACATAATCGAACAACGCGATTTTATAACGATTAGAAAACATTAAAAAAAATACGCCGTCGATAAACAAAAACATTCAAACGAGTATTTTACTAATGCATTTATTATAGTCGCGACTCACGAGCTCGGACACAAACAAAATTAAAAATAGTTAGAAACCGTGTTTTCGTCATAAAACTCTAATTTTTTTCTATAGTATTATTATAACTTATAAGGTCGGTAGGGAACAGGTATGTATTGGTAAATAATGTCTTGAGTATACGTCATGTTTTTCTCAAAATTACATTAAAAAAGAAAAAAATTACTCGAAATGATTATTATGAGATTAATTTTATTTTTGATTTTTAGTCAAATAATTAATTTTTAATTATATATAATAACTATAAATAAATTATAATTAGGAATCTAAACTTTATTAAATGAGAATTTTGTTTGTTTTAATTTTAAGTCGTAGTTGTATATAATATATACATGAATTAACCAATAGAAACACAATACTTTATAAATTATAAATAAATACTTTATGTATTTATTAAAATACACTTGATATTAAAATTATATACATTTATTGTTTATATATTATAGCGGACTCTTATCATATGATAAGCGAGGTGCGTTTCGTGATCGTCTCTATCGGCACAATCGCATGGACAGCGAAATATTCATATTTATATATGAATACGGTATTTGTGAATATGTAATCGATTTTTGCTAATCATTACCCGCAACCATATTTCAAAACGATATGAATATGAACATTAAGATAATAGATTATGTAAAAATCTGGACTACGAACGACCGACTACCAACTTACGAAGCGTTTGTTCGTTTGTAGGCGTTAGTTTATTCGTAGCATTTAGTATAAATATATATATATATTTTAACCTGTTGTAGTTAATCATTTTTTATTTAAAATAATATCATTTGTTTAAAACTACTTAATTGTGATTACTTTAACCAGTGCAGTGTTAATCAATTTGCCGCCTGGGTACAGATTTTTAAATACCGCCCTTTTATATCCACCTAAAATAATAACCTAAGTATTATAATTCTAAGTGAAATACTTAATTATTGGAATTCCATGCAATAAAATTGATAAAAATGGCATATTAAAAAATTAATATTTTTATTTTATTATTCTTATTATTACCTAAAACATAATATGAAATTGGAATTTTTCTTTGATGTTTTAATTCCATAATAATAGAAATGATAAATTTAAATTTTGGAATATTAAATTAAAAATTATAACAATAATATATATTAAATTATAATAATAAATAAAATATCAAATATTTAATTTAAATGATTGTTACGTAGAAAAAAAATTTAATTAATATTGGTTTAGAAAATATTTTCTAAAGCAAATACAAATAAAGTTTATGGATGTCTGAAATACTTAATATATTACATTATTTGCTATAAATTATAATTAATAATAAATTAGAAACAGTATATACGAGGTACATTATAATTTTTACCTTTCTGAAGAAATTCTGAATTTTAGGTATTTTCATAAGTATTGCTTTTTCTTTATCATTTTTTCTGTCGATATCTTACGATATTCTGCTCCACTCATTTTAATTCATTTTCCACTCATATTAAACTATGTTTACGTATTGGCAATTGGGGTGGTAATTGTGAAATAAAATATTTTATGACGTATATATAATATATATTAACAATTAGTTATAATACGGCTATATGGGAAATACAAAAAATACTTTATATCAGTGTGTGGAATGCTCAACTTTTATGTATATATTTATAGCATGTTTACTACATTGAACGATGAAATATTGTTAGTACTTCAACCACGAAAACAATAATATCACTACGGAATAATTTGACATTTATGAATTTATTATTATTCATCTTTTTCAATAATATTATAATAATTAATAAGTACAATGGCGTAACTAGTGTTAAAATTTAGGGGACTCTATAGTCATAAATTAAAATATTTAAAAAAAATTGAGAATTTTCTTGTTATTTTAAGAGGCTATGAGTAATTTTTTTAGAGGGGGCAAGCCCCTTTAAAATAAATAATTCTTAAAATAAATCTAAATTAATATAATACAACATTTTCTTTTGAATAACAAATAATTATTGTTCTTTTCTAAAGTATTACTTCTAAAAGGTTAACTTAATATATTAGTAAACTAAAAAACATTCAAATCTACAAAAATTCAACTTTTATAATGTGAATACGTATTTTGATAATAATATGATATCATCCTCAGTATCAAACGTCGATTGATCTATAATAACCCATCGATTGTGGGGATCATGATTTTTTTGTGGATTTGGGTGCATTCTAGTTATATACTATTAATTATTATAGGTCCTCGTAATATTATCCACAATTCATATTTGTATAAAATTAAAAAATTTAAATGTACCTAATATATCTAATATAATCAAATGTTTATTTAAAAAAACGTACGTCGTACGTATAAAAAATGTTTTATAAAAAGAGAAAGTGGTGACCAATGCAGTCTATTGTTGACGCACGATATAATATAAAATATTAGTTGTGAACCGGTTGGTTGTAAATAATAATAAGTGTTCTAGTGTACGCGCAACTGTCAACCGCAACTAGTAACGGAATATTTACACACTCTAAATTCTTATTTGTTCTAAACAAAACTAATTATACAGTCCACTCGTAATCCGAGACAACAGTGATAAATACTACTATATAGATTTTAGATAATTTAATAATAATAATTGATGAAAATATGCCAACGTCGCTTATTTTCTACCAGTTTTATTATAAAAATATTAAAATGGAGCGTGCGGATTTATAATTTTGTATCGACATTGAACAAACGTCGAATGCGTAAAATTATAATAGTACCGACTACCGACAACGGATGGCGGTGGCCGTCAATGTTACGGGTTGCGGAGGGATTTAGGCACGTGCTGTGAACGTTATTGTCGTCGAAGAGAAACTTTAAATGCGCGATTTTTGGCGTTTTACAGTCGTGCGATCATTTCCCACAATTTCTCGTACTTCCTTTCGTGATATATATTTTTTTCCTACATGCCCCTTAACGGCCTTAACGTCATTCACCAAATATCCACCCAGAGCAGACTAGTATTAACTAGTCGTGAAATTGTTTAGATTATTGTTATGAATTTTCTTTTGCGAGTGATTTATAGTGATTTTAGTGATTTACCTCACTGGTCCTTCGGCTTAAACTTTTTGTCTTCGTTCGTACAATATATATATTAAAAATTTCTAGAATTCGATTTCACTATTTACGTACTTACTTTGCGACAATATTATATTATTATGTACGAGGTTTTATTTATGGTTGATATCCAGGGGGGGTTTGGGAGGTTAATTGACACACAGTTTTATTTTTAGAGAAATTTGGCCCCTCAAAATAACAAACTACATAAATATATACAATACTACAATAATCAA
>CM023361.1:331770-478850 GCA_013282895.1 Eriosoma lanigerum
TTTCGTCCCTTCAGTACTTGGAAAAAATTGTGGTTTGTTATAATTAAGATTTGAATGTAATGATATTAAAAAATATTACTCTGCGAAACTCTAATATATTATACTGATAAATTATCAGTGATAATCCATTTCAAAATAATAGTAAAATAAGTAGAATTATAAGCTAAACATATTTAGTTAAAAAAAAAGAATTAAAATTTGAATTAGCATAAGTTTCATAAGCTTAACGATTTGTTTGAATATTTTTTATTTTTTTTGTTCCAAGTTAAACTTTTTATGTTGACCAATATTAAAACTAAAATTTAAATAGGTGATTTTTGACATAATTAAGCATAATAAATTAATTTTGACATTTTTAAGACGTAAAAATGAGTATTATAAAATGTTATTCTATATAGGTATATGAAATTCAATATAAATGCCATTTAAAATGTCAATTACATGATTTAGATAATTTAATTCAAAGCTGTCAAGTCGTCTTGAAAATATATGGATTTTTAATTTTAAAATATTTTATTTGCCTTCGCCAGCAAAGAAAGTATAATACCTTTATAGGTACTATTCTCAGTGTAATTAAATGTTTTCATCTTATGGTCTAAATGTTCTATGATACTTTTCAATGTCGTTTTTAAACAAACATTAATAATGAATATACTTATATTTATTAGTACACAAGTATACTCTGTGCAAGTAATATATTATATCCATTCTAATAATTTGATTGGTAATTAATATTTAGTAATATAAGTTAGGTATATAATATAAAAATATATATTTAAAAAAAAAAAATGCATTAATGTATTTTATTGTTAAGTTTGTTTCAGAACCTACCACAACAATTATAATTTTAACCTACAATGTATATTTCTTTAAGTATAATAAAACTATAATTTATCGGAAAAATGTATTATTTATTTACCTCCTAGATCACATTAAAACAAATGTTTGATTAAAACACATTATTAAATACTTTAAAAAATGACAGACTTAAAACGAATTTAAGTTTTTATAATTGATTTGGTTTCACTTTTATCTCTAATATTTAAAACTATGACAGTTATTATTATCAAATTATACATAGTACCAAACTATTTATTGTAATATTAATATTATATAATTGACTATAAAATGTATTTATTATTTCAATGAAATAAATAATATAAAATATATATTTTATTATATAGCATTAAAATAATATGGTTTAAATTTCAAATCAGAAAATTATAATGTTAATATAATATTTACTACACTATTAGTAAAATCAATTTATTAATGTTAGTTAAATATTATACTTTTAACGTAAATCAAAATCAACTTTTGGCTCACAAAACATATATGTAACATTCATAAAAGGTTAATTTAGCTTTTTTATAAGTTTGTAACTAAAACTTAACGTTTATTCAAGAATCAAGGTTATATTTTAATCGTTTATTTAATATTTCGGTAATATTTTAATATTATGTAGATTGTTAATAATACTGGAATTTCATAAAATCAAATATACCTAAGACGGATGAATTAAAATATTGTATATTATAGTGAAAATATACTTTTATTTAAAAGAACGTGTAACAACATACAATGTCAAATATTAAGATGTCACATTTTATATTGATCATTGACAATATTGACATGTTGAATAATGATTAAAAAATAATGTATAAACAATATATAAAAATTTGTAATGTTTTTAATCGTAACTTTAAAAACTTGATAATACTATCAGTATCAAACACCTGTATAGTAAAATGCAATCTAATATTTTAATATTTTAACTATTAAGTACTTATTTATACCAAATGTCCTAAAGTCTAGTATCATAATAATTAATTTTACTTTTTGAAGATTTGAACAAACAATTTTAAACTTATATAGATAGTCCGATACCTAATAAAAATATTTAATTTTTAATTTAAAAGCTAAATGACTTCTAAAAGACACTAAAATAAATTATAAATGCATACACCTATCGTGGATTTAAAACCATAAGAAGTACTTTTTTAAATTTCTTAAAATTTAATCGTAAAATTTTGAAACGGATTGGTTTTTTTTTGGCTAAATATAAAGCTTTTAATTTTTTCCAAAAATGTTTAATATTACTTACAGTTTTTGGTTTTAAGGTATGAAATTTTTATAGAAGCCTACTCATATACTATTTAATCTATTTACAAAATATTTTGAAAATCGTGACTGACAATTTTTATCATGAAATTATAACTCCTTGAATATTGATCTTAGGGATTTGAAATTTATTTTGCATATTTACATATGTAATTTACATTCGTGGTAAATTTTGAAATTGATTATCAGTATAATATATTGCAATATATTGAAGTTCGCTCAGAATCGTATTTTCTAATGCAATATGAATGCATTCAAATCTTAATAATTATAATAAACCACTAATTTCTTCGAGGATCGAAGGAACGAAGGAGGAACGTCCACATTTCCAATCATTCAACTCACTTTTCTAATGATAAAGTGTATGTGACAAAAATGTAATTATATATGATCAAAATTACGATATTTTTTTTACAATACGCACAAACTATTTGTATTATTTACGATAAATTACAACTCAAAAATAAAATAAAACTACTATACGTAGTACGTAGCTGATCGAACGGTTTATAAAGAATTGTATGTGCCCCAAAGGTAACAAACCAGGGTCGTATTTAGAATTGTGGCGCCCCAGGGCATTTTTTTAATTCCGCCCTTTTTTTTTGGAAGACTTAATTTTTATAAGTAAATATCAATATCAATAACCAAATACCAATTATTGAATTATTGTTATTTAATCACATACAAATAACAAATTTGTTAAATATTTACCATTTTAATAGTAAATATTTTAAAATTAAAAAAAAATCACTTACTTTAATTGATAAATTTTTCACGCATTATAAAACTACAGAATACTGAATAATATTAAATAATACATAATAGGCACACATATTAAGTTGAGTGAAATAGCCCATAAATATATCACGTTTCCGTTACCTATACAACTATAAGAACCAACATATATATGTAAATATTATCACAAAAAAACATTTTACTTAATTGTTATTTATAAATAATAATTATTAAATTATACATAAACTCAAAAAATAAGTTCATAAAAATTTACCGCCCCCAACGTTCCACCAATTGTCCACCCTGCCCCCCCCCCCCACCCATAAATACGGGCCTGTGACAAACATAAGAAAAATAAATTTAACTTTCTTTTTACATAGAAATTATAATATGTTAAAAAAAACATCTTCGCAGAAACAATACATTCCTCGCTCCGCTCAGAATCTAAAACGACGGAAAAAAGAAACAATAATAAATTACAATAATATTAAAATGATACTTCGTTCAGGGGAATGGCGACGAACAACAAAAATAAAACACACATACAGGCGTTGCCCGTTTATAAAAATAAGATAAACATAACATTAATTAGAATTTTAATTAGACATATTATCATAAATATTCATATTATTTATCGGCGCGTATAGGCGCGAACGTGATTAGATAGATACTAATGAATGGATATTTATTAAGTGATCGAACACACATCGAATTAAAAATTGTTTTATGAAAATATTGTAATTGATTAAATAACAGTTATTACATTTAGTATATATTTATATATATTATTTAAAACAATATTGACTTAAGATATTGTATTAATATATCACCATTTAAATATAATGGAAACTTGCAATTTGCTTAATTTGATTTTTTTTTTAAAAAAAAACATGAATTTTTTCTGTTTATTTCAATTAGTTTTGCGTGCCAAAAATTATAAAAATCAAAAAAAGAAATCTGGGTAGTCGATTCTAAGCATTTCACCTTCATCCCATCGATCCTCGGAGAGGTTAGTGATAGAATGATTTTTTGTTATATTATAATTGAGATTTGAATGCAATAATATTTTCGCTTTCGATTTTAAGTACTTATTTTAAAATGTAATGATCTGCCTTATTTAATATCTTAGAACACAATATATGTGATATGAGGCATTGTGTTTTACTTTTTCAATTAGATATTTTTTTTTGATTCGAATAAGTTTCAATAAATTTATGAAATTTAATTTTAATTTTAATTATTCATAAAATCATATTTAAAACACCAAATGTAGGTTCAATAAGTAAATTACTTATTTAATACCTACAATATAGTATACAATATTTAATGTCAATAATGATATCTTGAATTATATTTTTCCTTCAAAGTTGCATACCTACTTGAATCTGAATGATATCTATAATCTATATATACATACTGGAGATATGAAACAAATAATAACACAATCTATTGGAGATTTACACGGAAAACGAAGAATAAAATACAATTTATATTCACGTATATGATTTCAAAGATAAAATAGCCAATAACCTTTTTATCAATACTTTCAAAAGTAACAATAATCATTATGATACAGATGCATACTATTATAACGCATGACTTACATATTATATAATGTTGATACTAATTTTATATTTAAGTATCTCCAAAAATAATTTAAATGAATAGACCATTCTAATTATGTAAAATAATTGTTGATGCAATTGTTTATATTATTTATTAATGACTGCAACAGAGAATAGAACATACTAATATTAACATTAAAAAGTGAGAAAAGCCGATTGTGGACATTCGTCCCTTCGGTACTCGGAAAAATTATTAAGATTTGAATGCAATGATATTGCATTAGAAAATACGATTCTGAGCGAAACTCAATATATTACAATATGCTATACTGATAATCCATTCCAAAATTTTACCACGTGTGTAAATTACGAATGTACATATATAAAATAAATTTTAAATCCCTATGATCAATATTCAAGAAGTTATCATTTAATGATAAAAATTGTCAGTCACAATTTTCAAAATATTTTGTATATAGATTAAATAGTATATGAGTAGGCTTCTATAAAAATTTCATACCTTTAAACCAAAAACTGCAAGTAATATTAAACATTTTTAGAAAGTATTCAAAGCTTTTTATTTAGCCAAAAAACAAACCAATACGTTACAAAGTTTTACTAAACGTAAATATTACCTATATTAATACTCGAAAAAAAAATTTCAAGTTCCTACGATCAAAACTCAATTAATAACCAAAAAAGAAAAAAAATTATATAACAGAAACCTTATAATTTTATCAATTTTCCGCTTCTCGAGGAAAAACTTTTGGGAAATTCAAAACATGAGCTAAATAAAGTAACAACTAAATAAAAGTCGGTATACAAAGAGTACCCTATTTGTGGTAATCGGACCATTATTTCTACCCGAAAAAAGGTTTTCATACATCAGAAAAAAAGCCTATAAAAATTGCCGATTTTCCACTTATCAAGGAAAAACTTTTGGGAAATTCGAAAAATGAGCTGTATAAAGTACCAAGAGAACATGACTTGCTATCGAAAACATATCCCACTGTGATAATCGGGCAATTATTTCTCTCCGAAAAAATGTTTTCATACATAAAATAAAATAAGAAAAAAAAATCTTTGTAGAAAAAATACATTCCTCACTCTGCTCGGAATCTAATCTAATCTAATCTCAGTTCATTTATAACTTCTACAATAAAATAACGTTAATCTTTTATAATATAACACCATAACCTTTAAATTATAATTAACCAATTTAATAATTCTTATTGGATGGAAATATTGTTTCAGAGAATTCTTCACTTTCTTACTAAACTTAAAATAATTTTATTTAATATACAATATTATCTTCCTAATAGAAAATGTGACTTCATATACAGACATGTTAAAAGCAATGGGGTCTTGGAAATTACATGTATTACAGTGTATTTCAAGGTAATGATTTTTTATTGTGCACTAAACACATAATTACAATAGTTAATTCTAGATATTTACTTTAGTGATGCGTATACCTATAAAATAATTTATGTTATAATCAGGTATACTAATATTTAATACTAATTTCATATTATAGGTAAATTGTATCTCATCAAATTAAATGAATAAAATATCCATACCTTAAACATTTTAATAATAATAATACCTGTATATATAATGAAGACAAATATAGACATTTATAATTTATAATCTAATTAGTTTTATCTAACTTATAAATACCTAAGTACTTTTGTTTTTATACATTTGTAATTTTAGGGATATAATCACGAATTTACGAACACAGTATACACCAAGTAAGTGAAGTGGACAATTAAGAATCGTTTAAGAGGTTCTAGTCGGTCAATTTCTAAGGCGGGTTGTATAGGCAATTCATCATGCCCATTGTTATAAATTGTTTATAAATTACAATATATTATGTTTACATGGCCGTATATCTACCGTATACTTATAAAATTATTATTTATATTGCGTATACACACACATACGTCTCACCAGAGCCCCCCCCCCAATTTCGAATTTCGAAAAAATTTCAATACCATTATTTGTACGTAATTTGTATGAATTTGTATGTTATCCCTTTTCCTGCTATAACAAAATTATCCTGAGGAGGCTGGTGAGACGTCTTGGCAGCCCCCCATATTGAAATTTGGAATTTTTTTTTACATAATTGGTTTCTGTTTTATTTGTACGATAGAGATCAACTTTGAAAAACTGAATTTTAATTATGGGGGGAACTCCAGAAGTCTCCCCTGCCACCCCTCCCCTCATTGGTATTTCAGAATTTTTTTTACACCTTTGATTTCTGCTCTATTTGTATAAAATTGTACGATTACGTCCAGAATTTGTACAGTATCCCTTTTCCTGCTATAACAAAATTATCCTGCGGAGGGTCCACCCCGGTGAGACCTCACGGAACTCCCAATATTGAAGTTTTTAACCACTTATACGCACTTTTATACAAATATTGTTATAAGTATACTCCCGCATATGCTCCAATTCACCACTGGTAGGGTACCACTGACAACACCAGTTCCTTTATTATTTTCTTTCATTCCATTATGATATTCTTACACTTAACTTATTATATATAATTAAGAACATCTTATATCATTAGTGTTTTATTTAATTTACGTATTATAAAATCGGTAATTGTTATGTACCAACAAATTAACAAAACAATTCATTCCTAGTTTATAAAAAATTGTTTGATTTCATAACATATTAGATGATTAAAAATAAACATTTTTTTTTAATTTGAATAATTATTAATTATATATAATTTTTATAAAATGAATTTATTTATTAAAAATAGATTTTTCTACTTTTCATACCACCGAATGGAAACAATATAATCATACTTTATATGGTCGACAATTTCATTTTTTATGGATATTATTGCCAAATTAAAGTTTTTCTTGTAAAAGAGTGCTTCAAAGATAGTTCTTAATTAACTTAATTTTGAAAATTAACATTATTACACATTCTAAACATTTAAAATTATTTGTTTTATCAGTGTTAGATTATAAATAAAAACAATACTAAGATGATATTTATATACATTATAATAATGGTTTACACTAAAACTGTTGGGGTTTAGCTAATACCTAAACGATATTGATACAATTTGATTTTCGCGGAAATAATCCATCTTCCATTGAACATCTGCACTACACAATACCATTTATATTGTCTACTTTATCGTAAAATGTCTCCTTTTTAATTTAAGCTTCATATAATTATCACCTCATCGTTGTTTCCAACGTATTATTAAATTAATATTTCATTATTCTATTGTATTTTTAAAATATTATATAGGTAATTATTATGTAGGTATTTTTACGTTAGATTATATATATTAACTATTTAATATTTATTAAGCATAAAATTATTGACTTAAATTTTATTAAAATTCTATTTACAATATATTACGATTGAATAAACATAACGTCATCACGTATATATATTATATAATATGGTAATTCAAGTTACCTACTAAAATAAGGGAAATAACAAACGTGAGTTGAAAAATATTCAATGTTTTTTTTTTCTTTTTTCCTTTTTCTTTTATTTGTTTTGGTCATCAAACAACCCGACATTCGGCCACTCACATAGAGTGCCTCAACATTTCAACAGGTATCCTTACAAAGACAGTCAGAAAAATATTCGTTTACAAATTATATTGGGAAGATATACATATATAATATAAATAAACGAATCTAGAAATTTCTATTAAGACAAGCCAAATATTTTTAAAATCATCGGCATCAAAAAAACGAAATTCTTAGGCGCCTTGTAAATATTAGTATAATGATATTATCTATTTGTAGATAATACTATGGCTAGGCAAATTAACTATTTTTTTTGACTCGTTAAGTTAAATTATTTTAGAAATATTTCAGTTAAGATGAAAGTTAAAAATTACTTTTAATTTAAATTAACTTAGAACCGTTTAAAGTTAATTGAAAAAATAACTTAACTTATTTAATCAATTTTAAAAAAAGTTAAATTTACGAAGACAATTTTTTTTTTGGAAGAAAAATGATTGATTAGATACTACTAATGTATTCATATATATTTAAACTTTTATTTTTCCTACTTGTCACACATAATAACATTTTAGATAAGTTATGATTATTCTTAATCACATATAAAGAATTTTAAATTGTTCTTTATACATAATTTTATATTTTGAGTTTTTAATTTTAAAATATAATTTTTTATACTTAGCATTCTATATATTATTTAAACTAAATATAAAACTAAACACACGTTCACCACTGTAGTGTTCATGTGTAAATTAAATACATATAATAATAATAATCATAATAATAATAATAAAGTAATTCAATTGAAATATTTTAATATTTTATCCATAATAGTCTATACTTTACCAAAAAACAAATTTATTTTATTAACAAAAATACCTAACAATTATTGACGATAACTGAATAATAAAGATAAAAACGAAAATAAGTGGGAAAATCGATATTAGATGTTCCTTCTTCGTCCTTTCAGTCCTCGGAGAAATTATTAGTTTATTATAATTAAGATTTGAATGCAATGATATTGCATTAGAAAATACGATTCTGAACAAAACTCAATATAATACAATATATTATACTGATAGGTCGTTCCATAAGGTTATCACACGTGTAAAGTAAAATACCTATGAGAAAACTCAAAAATAAATTAAAGTACCTACGCTGAAAATTACATTAGTTATCATAAAGAACCTACGATTTTCGTAAATTTTGAAATTTTCCCGTCATTTTTTGGTAGTTTTCCATTTCCTAAAGGAAAATTTTTAAGAAATTAAAAAAATGAGCTAAATAAAGTACCAACTAAACGCAGTTTGCTACCGCAAGGATACCCAACTTGTGGTAATCGAACCATTATTTTTACCCGAAAAAATGTATTCAGATAAAAAATCATAATATTTAATTCTACCAAAAATATTCAAATTTTAGAACCTTATAAAAAAAAAAAAATTTGTGGTCTACAATTTTCAAAATATTTTTAAAATTTATAAAGTATTATATGAGTAAGCTTCTATAAAATTTTCAAACCGATAAACTAAAAATTGCGGGAATTATTAAACATTTTTGAAAATAAATTAAAAACTGTACCTTCAGAAAATCAATCAATCGTTTTGAAATTTTTTTCTCTATTGAAGAACTTTTATGTGAATACTCAAAGAAATTTCAAGTTCTTACAATCATAACCTAATTAGTTATCACTAAATAAAAACATTTAAAATAACAGAATTCGTAATTTTCGGTAGTTTAGCTTTAAAAGCTTATAAAAAAATTTTCATTCACAATTTTCAAAATAGTTTGTAAAAATATTAAGTAATATATGATTAGACAGCGATAAAATTTTCAAACCAATAAACCAAAAATTGCAGGAAATATTAAACATTTTTGGAAAAAAGTTTGAAGCTTAATACTCAGTCAGTAAAAAATTTAATATAACAGAAACCGTGATATTACCGATTTTTCGACATTTTTTGGTATTTTTTCCCCTCCCAAGGAAAAACTTTTGAGAAATTTAAAAAATGAGCTTTATAAAGTACTAAGATGATACGAATTGCTATTGAAAGCATACCCTACTTGTAGTAATCGGACAATTATTTCTACCCGAAAAAATGTTTTCGTACATAAAAAAAAAAAATATTTTTGTGGAATCAATACATTTCTTGCTTCGCTCAGAATCTAAAATATATAAAAATAATCAGTAATTGGCCTGTTTGGCACAACACTAATATAAAATTCAAATAATAAATAACAAAAAATAAAATAATAAAAATATATATAAAACAAATCAAATAAACAATATTTGACGATCATAAATAACAATAAAATAAAATACAAATAATGAAATAGAAAATATAATTTTAGCCCTTCTGGGCTATTATTAATATAAAATTTAATTAATAATAAAATATACTTTTTTACGATTAGCTCTGATTATCTTAATTAACTTAAGAGGACGCTATACACCGATAAATAGGTTGTGAATAAGCATATTCGCATTTCCGTCACTACTCAATATATATTGATATCTTGTATAATAATTATCGTAACACAACTATTTTGGTATCAAAAAAAAAAAAAAGGGGGAGAACTTGAACCGTGCTCTACGTCAGCTATTTTTAATTCTTAAATTTTACAATGTTTTATACTAGTTTAAAAAATTGAAAAAAAAAAATTTTAAACTAAGTATAATTTATAAAATATTGCTTCAAATTAAAAAATCCGACGTACAAACAACAATTATATTCTCCTTTCTCTTTTAATACCAAAATTATTTTTCTAAGATAATTTTACAATGAGTACTTACGGAAATACGAAAACACTTTTTAAGCAGAACAATATAATTTATACTGCCGTATAGTGCTGCTTTTATGTAAAGCGGCAGCATTTGATAATAGTTCTATACCTTTACTTCAATCAAATATCTACAGCGATATAGTTCAAAATCAAAACCTGTGTTTATTTAATGCTGTCATTCACTCGCCTGTGGTGTCGCAGCGATATAATAATTCTAATAATGATATAATTAGTTTTAATTTTAATGGAGTTACAATAATATCAAATATAAATAATATAATATATCATAATATTTGGTACATAATTACCGTTGCGCGGTTGTCATGTCGCACATCTTATCGGTATTGTCAATTTGTTGTATTATTCATAAAAAAAAATAATTTAAAAAATTTACCTATTTTATTTTCATAATTTACAGTTTTACGCGTCAATACGACACGACAATACTACGACAAACTATTAGCATTATTATAATTAGTATATAACTATTGTATTACGCACACCTGTGGCGTATTTCCGGGGAGCTATAGGGAGAGATACTCTTCCTTAAACAATTTTTATAGATTTTTTTCGATAAATAATCTATTACAGAACTAAAATATCTAAATTGCAACCCTGTCACCCTGATATTGATGATGGTAAAAGAATAAAGCCCACCTTAGTCAATTTAATGTTGCCATCGCATATCCCCCCCCCCGTAACAAAATGCTAAATACACCACTGACGCATGTTGCATAATTTTTTATTATAAATAATAAATAATAATGTAAATTTATAACATAAAAAAGACTTAGAAAAGTGTACTTATTTTGATTTAAAATAAATTCATATTATATTAAAATATTGTTTTTAATGTATCATATTTTATTGTTATGTTATTATAATATTAATATATTATTTGTTCTATTTTCAAAATTAATATTCGATTCCAAAAACCATAAATCGACGTAATTTCTTTACAAAATAATCCAAGTACTCAGAATAGGTATTATAGAATTTTAATATTTATTCAATTTCTTGAACATTGAACCAAATTAAAAAGTTATAATTGTTTAATACCAAAACTTGGAATACATATTTTTAAACAAACTTATGATGACTTAAAAACTATTTATAATTTGTGCTACTGACATATTAAATAACTGTAGTTAGATATTTGATTATTATAACTTAGAAGTAAGCAATAGTTGCGCATTCAATTCATCAAAAACCACTATAACAAAGACAATTTTTTTACTCAATCTAGATTTTTACCCAGTAATTTTAAATTGGTTACAAACACTAATATTACTAATCACAGTATCTACCAAAGAAAGATTTTTTACTGTGTCCACACAATGTACCTTCGATATAATATACAGGTCAAGAAAGTCTAAATGATCGGACGACTCTCAATAAACACAAACAGGTTAGTTATATAATAATATTTATCTATAGTTATAAATCAAATTCTGCATCGTCCATATAGTGCTCATAATATAAAAAAAATATATATAATCTCTCCCCCCGTTATTTTGTCTGGATCCGCCACTGCTGTTTAGTATATAATATAACATGTGAAAACATGATATTAAATTGTGTCCCCCCCAAGAATGTTTTTCTGGTTGCGTCATTGTAGGTACCTGCTGGTTCCAGGGTACGGTCGTAGGGATCTCATTTATTTATGCTATTTTAGTCATTAGTGCTATATAATAATATCTATGTATAAACTATAAAGAGATTATATTTGATTAACAATTATTGAAACATAATTGAGGTTATAGTCCCCTTAAATTGATTTTACCTAGTTTCACCTCTGATTATACATTTAATTTACAATATTATAAATAATATTTGTAAAAGTAATAATAGTTTGTTGAACAGGTTGATTGACCTATACTTATATCAGGGACGGATCCAGGGGAGGGGGACTGAAGGCCTGTGACCCTCTCCAGAAATTCTGTGAAGAATATTAAATTTAGTGTGTACACTGCACACGCGTTAAAAATGCACATTGTAAAAATGCTTCAATTATGACTTTTCTGAGACTTATTAATAACAGAGATCGTCGTAATATTTAGAATAGATAGGAGCAGCTGCTATTTCACAAATAATTGAATCAAATTTTAACTAAGATTAAAACTAAATCTAAAACTAATGTTTATTCTGTTTCTATTGGATACTATGGATAAGACAATAGTTCTATATATTAAACACATTATTCTGAATAAATTTAATTATTTAATTTTTCCGTTTATTATCGTCATTCATCACTTTCGGTGTATTGAGTTTAAAAATTGAATTTTAATTTGTCTTATACTTTTTATATATTATTATTATAGCTCAAAAATCAAAAAAGTTTAAAACTTTACACTCCTCCTCGTATTTTACACATGTAATTTCAATTTTGTTATTACCTTATAAATTTTACATGTTCTTTATAATAGTCCATTGTTCAGTACACTTAATAGTTGATTTACTTTTTCCCAATAATTTTACTAATAAAAAGGTTAAAAAAGGTTAAAAAAAAAAAGTAAAAGGTACTAGACAAAAGGTTCTATTTGATATATTTATGAAATGATAAGTATTATTTATTATGAAGTATTTGCATAATTATACTCAGTCTTGTAAAAAATACTTTTGAAAAAGTATACTAATATTTAATAATACAAAATTTTAAAGTATTTGAATAAAAATACTCTTTCGTTAATATTAAATATGTTAACTAGTGTTAAGAAAATAAAAAATATCTACTAAGTTTACCTAATTGAATATAACTTATAGTTACTTTACATGGAAAATTCTTGTTATTTTTATAACCTTCAGTCCTGATGTACATTGCTAAAAAATAGCAAGGAAATGTGTAAAAATTATGAATTTTTCATAGTAGCTTAATTTTATAACGTATAAAAATAAAATGCAAAGAATAAATTTTTATCGGTACCTATTTAAATACAAGTATTTTTTTTCGTATAAAATACTTTTAAAATGTATTAAAAATACTAAAAAAAAATACTTTTAAAAAATGTATTTAAATACTCGTTTTCAAATACTTTTATTCGAATACTTTACAAGACTGATTATACTATATTTATAAATGTGTTATTTGGCAAATTATGAATAGGTACAATATTTTTATTGATCACTTGGTCATTTTTTCAGTACCTATAGAGATATTGGTAATTTGATCAAATGAAAAGTATTAAAAAATACTAACAACTTAATTAATTCTACACACATGTAGTTTCTATAATTATTAGTGTTATAAAATTATAAGAATTATATACATTTATTTTTCGTGGCTTATTATTATTATTATAACTATTATTGTTACTAAGTAAAATACATTAACATAGTGTTTTCTTTTTTCAAACCTATATGAATATATGAAAGTATATTTATAATATATATAAATATACTTTCGTATAACCTAATCTAACCCTAACTATAATATATGAAGTAATGTATAATTTATCGTAGTTTAAACAATTGGCCCTCCCCAAACCTTAACTCTGGATCCGTACTTGACTTATATTAGTATTTATACTATAGTAATTAGTAAGAACTATAACATTAGTATCTACATTTCATTGAAATGAAATATTAGTTTATCTTTATTATTTATAAAATGGCATACTAATACCTATTCTATATTTATATTCGTGCGCTTTTCAATCTTATAACATCATACATCATTACAATTAGTATGATCCTAGCTTTAGTATGATTATTGACGACTTCAGAGTTCACTTGGGACTTGACTTTCAGACAGTTTTAGATGTTTTGACAGTTATATTTTTATATTAATATATGTATTTATTTTAGTTATCTGTTTTTTTTTTTATCTATTAGGATGTTAGCTATAAATTATTTATTAGTAATTAACTAAAATACAACTACTTTTATATAAATATAATAAAACCCTAATATAAAAAAATATTTATTCACCATTAAAATATGGCAAATATGGCATTAATTTATCAAAAATTGAACTTCTTACGTCTAACTGTATACTTCTCTTTCTCTTATTTTGAGTCTAGTAGGTGTCTGATGCCGTAGTCGTGTACACATAAAAAACAAAACAAAACACAAATTAGGTGTTTTTTCGTCAATGACAATAATTTTGTATACAATTTTCTATGTAGACACGAAGACACGACATAATTATATATTTTAAAAAGTGATAACAAGAAGAATATAATTCAAGCTATGTTATAATATAGATTTTATGAACCATATATTTCTATACATATTTAGCCAACAGTAGCTTAATATATCAATAATTTATAGACTATCATACTATAGAAATAGACAGGTTAGAAGAACCGCTGCGCCACGCCATCCGTAGTCATAGTTATCATAGTTATTCCTAAATAACCATAATTTGCGACGCGCACAGCCACGATCAAAATATTATATAAAATACAAATATTATAATCCAGGCTCTATTTTTTAGTGAACCCCGACACAAAGTGTGTAATCCGAAATTGAAATTGTTCACTACGGTTTTGAGAAGTGTGTACCTATTAATAAATAATAAGACTACTGGCTAGATAGCAAGTAGTACCTATACAGTACACATTATTCAAATTTAATTGCTCTGTATTACTGTATTCACATTAAAAAATGTGTAGTACGAATCTTTATGAAAAATATGGGCTGTTATAATCATCAACATATCGATACATCATAGATATTTTATACCTACCTATATTTTTTTCAATCAAATTTATTCTGTATGAAATAGATATTAGTAAGTTACTAAGTTACGTATGCCTACAAAAAAAAATAAAAAATATTATCCAATATTATTTATATACTTTAAAAAGTAATAAGAGTAAAAATATAATTCAAGCTATATTGTATTATCGATTTTATGAACTAAATGTTTATATACATATTTAGGCAAACAGTACCTCTCATTTACAATTAATTTGTGTATACGCGCGTGATCATACTAGACAGTTATGGGAAGTTATAAGTTATAAGTTACAGTTATGGGATTCATAAATATATAACAACATCGCAGCCGTACGTATATATAATTACTAGAGTCCGGATTTGTATGCAATTGCATATTTTTAGCTTGGTGGGTGTGAGAAATGTTGACGATTTGTTTAACAATGAATGCATAGGAAAAAGTTTATAGTGCATATAAATGCATTTTTAGGGATAACGGTATAATTGAAGAATTTTGCACATTTAAGCATATTTTATAGACTTTTTCGTATAAAAGTAATTTTTTCTCTATATTTTTTTATTTGTTTTTTTTAATTAATGTGAAAATATGTTTTTAAACAAAATATGCACAATTGATAAATCTATATCTTTGTGGACATTTTTTTTTTTTTTTATAATTCGTTTAATGAATATTATTTGTTAACTATGTAATTTATTTTTGTTTGACTGAATGATGTTTAGAAAAAGGACTGGATAAAACCAATATACATATTAATCTAACCTAACCTATATAGTTTTTTCTAATAAATGGCATATTATTATATAAATTAAAAAGTGTATTTATTTTTACATTTTTTACTTGATTTAAAAATATAAAATAATTAGAAAAAATATAAATATTTGCATATGAATGCATATATTTTGGATAAGAGCATATTAGATGCATATTTCAAGTTTTTTTTAAACATATTTGCATATTATTTTAAGCTTTTTTAGTGCATATAAATCCAGACTTTAATAATTACATAATGTGCACATTACGAACGTTCATAAAACAATTAAAAAGCGCTCTCGATTTGTGATCTAAAATCGCGATGTGCAATCGTCGCGTACTTGCGCCGTTACAAAAATAGTAAAAGCGCGTTCTATGATCTATTGCACGCGTTTTTGTTTCGGTATAGCATCCTCTTGACTTAATTTTTTGTCGATTAGCGTCTATACAAATAATTTTGGCTATTTATGGTAAATTCTTCAATAGGCTATTTGAGCCTCTACGCTTAATACAAATAAAAATATGACAAATATATTGTACTTACAAAGAATCGTAGAACCAAACATTAAAGAATATATCACAAATTTGTCTATTTGAGCCTATTAAAAAAAGTAGTAATTTTCGAACGACAGTTAACACACGACGAAATGCACACGAAAACGATTTTTCAACGACAATAATTACAATAACGAGCGTCGCCGTCGGTCTTTACGCGATTATATAATTCACAATAACATACAAACAGGTAATTAAAATTCACGAACCAGATAATTTACAACGCTACAGATAAAAGTGCAGGTTTGTGTGTGTGCTGACTGCTACGCGACAAATCCATAATCATAATATATCGATAACGACGCGAACAGTATCGATTGTACTATTTACACAGCCAAAAACACGCAATACGTCATTCCACGTTGTTGGCAACAATTTTGTAAAATAATTCCTTAAAAATTGTAAATTCTTTAAAAAAACTTTTATGTTTTCAACATTGTTAGCGACAAAATATCGTTTCTACATCTGGGGACCTATTCTCGAATGCAGTAGAATGGCGTTCGTATACGAATAATCGTACTTTTTCTAATACTTCGCAAAAACAATATTCTTGAATGCCATTCGTCTACGAACCAATTCTATTCTATTACTAGATTCGTATACGAACGGTACGTGTGGGTTGAAGCAGTAGAATCCTACTATTCGTGTACGAATTATAGTAACCGATGAAATTACATTTTACCTATCTCAATTATATCATAATTGTTTATACTTCAATAACAACATATAAAGTACGGTAATTAAATTATTAGTTTTCTTATATATTTGTAAATAATACATAATTATAATAATTTATGTATTTTATATTTAAATAAACGTCATAACAAATTATATTTTTAAATGTTCTAAAATTTTAACGCATATGCATTGTTTTGATTATAGAATAGACATTATTCTATCTACAGGTATAGTCTATTGTCTATTCTATAATTAATGGTATATGTATAAAAACTAAAAAGACAATAGTAAATAATATGTAATGTAGTGGAATTAATTATTTTTTATAATTTTTACGTAAAACCTAAAATATAATATAGGTTTTTAATTATTATAGTTAATATTCTTATGATGAAAAAACAAATTGTATAAATTCCAATCAAATGAAAGTTATTAACATTGATAACGAAAGGAGATTTTTGTAAGTTGAAATAACCCACAATATTTTTACATTATTTTAGTACCACTTACAAATGTACAATACTACAATGTATAAGGTTACTTAAAAGGTACATCAAAATTCAAAGTATAAAAAAAAAATAAGTAAATCGTAAATAATATGTTCTATTTTTTTATGTCTTTATTTTATTATTAGATTCTGAGCGAAGCAAAGCATGTATTCGTTTTACAAAGATTTTTTTTTATTACATTTTTTCGGGTAGAAATAATGGTCTGATTACCAAGAGTAACCTTTCGGTAGAAAATTGCATCTAGTTGGTACTTTATTTAGCTCATTCTTCGAATTTCTCAAACACTTTTTTTTTTTTTAGAAAAGGAAAACTACCAAAAAATGACGGAAAAATGTCAAAATTTACGAAAATTGTAATTTTGATGAAATCGATTTTAGGTTCTTCATGATAACTAATGCAATTTTTAGTGTAGGTACTTTAAATTTTTTTGAGTTTTCTCATAGATATTTTTTACTTTACACACGTGGAAAACTTATGGAATGACCTATCAGTATAATAAATTATATTATATTGAGTTTCACTAGGAATCGTATTTTCTAATGCAATGTCATTGCATTCAAATCTTAATTATAATAAACCACTAATTTCTCCGACGATCGAAGGGGGAAGGAAGAACATCCAAAATCATCTTTCCCACTTTTTATTTAATATTATAGTTATTACTCTATTAGTAATTATTATCTGGAAAATAACAGTGTTTTAAATAAAATATATTGCTAATATACTATTTATTACTAATATACCTACATATAATAATTATTAATTACTATATTATGTAATTTGGATATAGCTATTTTGAATTTCCATGCAAGTGCACGCTTTGAATTTCGCACGAAACTTAATTTCAACCAATGAACGAACGGTTTTGCAACGTTGCCGTATGAACTAATAGAATAGTTTTTCGTGCGCGAACAGTTCTATTACTCGTTGTTCTATCCATTGATTAATTATACATATGTATAATTTTTCAAGTTTTCAAAAAACACGAACAATTTGAAAAACAAAATTGTTTCGACATTATCGACAAAATAACACAGAATTGATGTTTTGTTTTGTTTTTTTGTGGACAGTGCCGTATTTATTGGGGAGCAATGGTCCCGTATTGCCCCTAGCAGCAATTTTTGAAAGGGGGCAAATTTTTACTAGATCATCAATATATACATATATATATATATAGAACTAACTAAGGCAGCTATCGTGTTATTAGTCGACATTTAATTATAAAAAAATTATTGATGGTTTGAAATATAATATTTTTTTATATTTCTTAAATCTCTTGTGCATTTCATGATTTTATTATGTAGGTATTTTTACCGATATTTGAATAGAAATAAGGGTAAATTTTTTTGCTGTTTATTGTTGACTATTTCTGCTTTACTCAAAAAAATATGTGTTCGTTTTTTTTGAAGAGGGGTGAGATAGCAAAATCGTGTTCTACCATTGTTCAAGAAAACGATTTTTCGTTAGTAGTAGAAAACTCGCTGGTAGAATGATTCGTATATGAACACTATTCTACTACATTCAAGAATAGGCCCCCAGAGGCGGTAAAGATTAAAGAAAGTTGAACAACTTTTCCAGGAGGATATAAATATTATTGTTAATATACGGTTAGGTATTATTATGTTTTTGTATTATTGTGTTTACGAATGTTATATACGGGTTTTATTATACTGATATGTGTATCGATTAAGTGGCTGTCTTTTTTTTTCTTACGTAAAATTAGATATGTATTGGTAAATAATGTCTTGAGTATACGACACATTATTCTCAAAATTACATTAAAATAGAAAAAATTTTAAAAAGTGGGAAGGTCGATTGTGGACGTTCCTCCTTCGTCCCTTCGGTCCTCGGAGAAATGAGTGGATTATTATATTTAAAATTTTTAATGCAATGATATTGCATTAAAAATATGATTCTGAACGAAACTCAATTTAATACAATATGCTATACTAATAATCCATTCTAAAATTTTACACGTGTGTAAATTTCAAGTTCCTACGATCTAAACTTAATTAGTTATCAAGAAATAAAATAATGAAACCGTAATTTTGCCGATTTTCAAGAACTTTTACTTTAAAAACTTATAAAACAAAATTGTCTTTCACGATTATCAAAATATTTTGTAAAAAGATTAAATAGTATATTTCTAGACTTCGATACAATTTCCAAACCAACAAACCAAAATTGCAGGAAATAATAAACATTTTTGTAAAAAAAGCCAAAACTTTATACTTAGAAAATCAACCATTCGTGTCTAAATTTTTTCTTGTAATAAAGTTCATCTAAGTAAATACTCAAAAAAATGTTCAAGACGCTATAATTAAAACTCAATTAGTTATCACGAAATTAAAATATTTTAAATTTCAGAAATCGTTATTTTGCCGATTTTCCGCCATTTTTTAGTAGTTTTTCTTCTCTCAAGGAAAAGCTTTTGAGAAATTCGAAAAATCAGCTAAATATAGTACCAACTAGACGCGATTTTCTACCGAAAACATACCCTACTTGTAGTAATCGGACCATTATTTCTACCCGTAAAAGTGTCTTCATATGTAATAAAAAAAAAAAAAACATCTTTGTAAAACCAATACATTCCTCGCTTCGCTCAGAATCTAAAAATGCTTGAAATTATTAATATGACATTAATTTATTTTTATATTTTTAGTCCAATAATTAATTTTTATTCTTAATAATAAATATAAATAAATTATAACTAGAACTCTACACTTTATTGAATGAGAATTTTTTTTTTTTGTAAAATTTTTTGATTTTAAGTCGTAGAGGTATATAATATACTATTTACATGAATTAACTAATAGAAACATAATACCTTATATATTTATTTTCATTAATAAAATACACTTAATATTAAAATTATATACATTATTGTCATTAAATGTACAACAAATTTATAAATTATAAAATATTTTGACCGTAAACCTACGATATATAAAATTATTATTTATATTGCGTATACGCACTTTTATACAAATATTTTATGAGTACACGTCGTATACTTCTATATACGCTCCAATACTGCGTAAAATATAACTAAATAATACATAAACATAACTAAAATGTGAAAAATAAATGTTTCTTTGTTCTGAACGAACACGTTTTTTCACAATATTGACAACTTTGTTGGCAACAATTGCCGAAATTTTTGACAAAAAAGTTTCCTATAATATTGCTCTGAACTGGACGCTACTTTAGCCAGTGCTTGTCCGATTCGTATTGGTACAAGGAACATCGGTTTCCGGTTTTGGTGGTCCATAGGAAGCGAGACCGTACGCTTATGATTTTATGAACCTCCCCGGTATAGATAGTAATTTGAATTGTATCTCAGATAAAGATAAAAGATAATTTTCAATTATCTAGATAAGATGTTCAATATTGGCATGAAATAAATATGCATAAAATAATTTATAAAGTATAAATTGCAACTTTAGTTTAAACATCATATAACTTTTAATTTCAAAGAATTAAGTTTATAATTATATGAAATTATGAATATTATGAAATTTTAATTTATTCATTTATAGATAATATTATTATTAATAATTATTATAATATACAATTATATTATATAAGTAGAGTTTATACTATATGTTTCTTAACCATAGTTAAAAAATTAATATATATTGTATAATAAATTTACATAATTTTTACTTTATTCATAAAAGTATATAATATTATTTTATTTATAATTTTTATTGATATTTTTCTCTAAATTGAAATAAATAAATTACAAAAAGTGCATATTACATCAATTGATATTTATAAAGTTATAATTCACTACATAAACATAAATAGGTATATAAATATTTAATTTTTACATGAATAGTTTATACAATGAAATATAATTATTAATTATAATAATTAAAAAAAAAAACAATATAATATTCTATTAATAATTTATTTATATTACTATATTTACTATATTAATATAACTTAAGTATATTAGGTTATTTAATTTGTAACTTCTATATACTTCTATATACTTAAGTATTAAACATTGTAATTTATAATAGGTTACGGACTAACAATAAACAAAAATAATTTATGATATATTTTCTTTTATAATAATATATGGGTGGATACCAAGTATTGAATAAAGGTTATATTATTTAATATTAATTGTACTTCCATATAGAATAGTTTGAAAAATGAACAAATATATTATACTTTTATACTTTTTACCATTATACTTTATATTTCCAACAGTCGTTGCACGTGCGAAATAAAAATTGTAATAATGTATATTTAAAATTTATCTTTTTTAATTTTTAAACAGGACAGATTAATATTTCTATTCCATTTAGATAAAAAAATTTAAAAAGCGGGAAAGTCGATTATGGACATTAGTGGTTTATCATGCTAAAGATTTGAATGCAATGATATTGCATTAGAAAATACCATCCTGAGCGAAACTTAATATATTACAATATGCTATACTGATAATCCATTCCAAAATATTACTACGTGTGTAAATTACGAATGTAAATATGCAAAATAAATTTCAAGGTCCTACGATTTAAAATTGATTATTTATCAAGAAATAAAATAATGAAACCGTAATTTTGCAGAACTTTTACTTTAGCAATCTTTACTTTTACTTTAAAAGCTTATGAAAATAAATTGTTAGTCACGATTATCAAAATAATTTATTAAAGGATTAAGTAATATATGGTTAGATCTCGATAAAATTTTCAAACCGATAAACCGAAAATTGAAGGAAATATTAAACATTTCTGGAAAATATTTCAAATCTCTATACTTAGTCAGAAAATTAATCAATCGTTTCGAAATTTTTTTCTCCAATGAAGAACATTTATGTGAATACTCATAAAAAATTTCAAGTTCCTACAATCAAAATTTAATTAGTTATCTCGAAATAAAAAAATTTTAAATAACAAAATTCGTAATTTTGTCTATTTTCGGTTGTTTAGTTATAAAAACCTATAAAAAAATTGTCAGTCACGATTTTCAAAATATTTTGTAAAAAGTTTTAGTAGTATATGATTAGACTTCGATAAAATTTTCAAAGCGATATATCAAAAATTGTCGGAAATATTAAACTTATTTGGAAAAAAGTTCAAAGTTCTATACTGGGCCAAATAATCAATCAATCGTGAACAACACGTGAATATTACCTATGTTTATACTAAAAAAATATTTCAAGTCCCTACGATCAAAACTTAATTAGTTATCACGAAATTAAAAAATTTAAATTAACAGAAATCATAATATTTCCGATTTTACGCCATTTTTTGGTAGTTTTTTCCCTCCCAAGGAAAAACTTTTGAGAAATTCGAAAAATAAGCTAAATAAAGTACCAACCAGACGCAATTTGCTACCGAAAGCATACCATACTTGTGGTAATCGGATCATTATTTCTACCCGTAAAAGCGTCTTCATACATTTAAAAAAAAAAAAAAACATCTTTGTAAAACCAATATAAAATGATTCAATGTTCGCGCCAATACGCTCCGATAAACAATAAATATATTTACGGTATGTCCGATTAAAATTTTAATTATTGTTATCATTGATTATAAATACTAGCATTTTATATTTTATCCTACGATCTATGGTGTTATCTTATTTTTGTCAACGGGGAACGCCTGTGTTTTATTTTAGTCGTTCGTCACCGTCCACCGCGAACGCGGTGTCATTTTAGTATTGTTGCGATTTTATTAGCGTTTCTTTTTTCCGTCGTTTTGTTTGTCGCAGTTTTGTTTTTCTCGCATCGTGGCGACCCTTATCTGTCGCTATCGTTTGTTCTATACACGCCATTATTGTTTCGTTGTTATTATACCGTTCACTAGTAACACGTTATAATTTCCATGTAAAAAGTGAGTGAAATTTATTTTTATTTCACGTTCGTCGCCTTCGGGACACATAAAATTCTTTGTTTAAACCGTTCGATCAGCTACGCACCACGTGTTAGTTTCGCACCGCTCGGAATCCAAAAATGTCAATGCTCCTGCGCGCGTCTCTCTTTTCCAGCGCAATTATTGATGTTTACGCGCTCCATCGCCTCGTGAAAACGAAAACAAAAACGATTGCCGTTACGAGACGATGCGTTGAATCTGTTGTTGAATCGCGACCATCGGTCGGACGCGGTGCACTTGCGAGACCGCGACTAATACGTACCGACGCGTTATTTATCGACGATCCGATACTCCGATGTTTCCGGTTGCGGCCTGATTGCAGATGATGATGAGGTGTACGAGACCACCTATCCGGCTACGGGGCAACAGGTATGTTATTCTACCTTTATCTCTCCTTACACTCCCGACTGTACGAGGCCATAGATCTCGATCGAGAATATTAATAGATAATACGATAAATGCGTGTGTTTTTATAAAGGTTCGCTCAAACCGAAGCGGCAGCGGTAGCGGTAGCGGCAGCGAAATTTAATGTCCATACGTTTTAATACGAGTGCACTCACTAGCGCGAAATTAATACCGCGGCGAAAATGTTACCGCAACATTGAGCGCGATATTTTTATTTTTCGCTGCAGACACTATATTTTTCGCTTACCGCTGCGATAATCAGTTGTAAATTCCCAATTCATATTATTAATATATTTATCAAACACATATCTATTCATCGAAATCGTGCACCTTGAAGTTTGCACCTCGCAGTTGAATCTAACGTCGTGGTGTTTGAATGTATGAACGATTCTCTTGTTTACAATTTAATTTTTTATAATAAAAATGACTAATAAAGTTGAACAGTTAATAGCTATTGTTAAAGAATATCCCATCATATATAATATGACACTTCCAGAATTCAAGGATACGAGGAAAAAAGATTATATTTGGGATCACGAAATACGTGTTAAAAAAAATATAATACGTAATAACAAAATACATGTACGCGCATGGGTGTCACAATGTCGACTAGTAATTTTTGGCGAAATATTTCGCTCCGGTTAGGTGTTAGATCAGCGGTATTTAAAAAGCGTTAAATACCGCTGCCGCTTCGGTTTGAGCGAACCTTAACAGTGACGGTTATACCGGTGTTGAGGGGGAGAGGGATAAGGGGGATATATACACCCCCGTGACCTTTTTGTTATTATGAATTATTTTTAACGATGTACCGTTTATTACCTATATATTTATAGTGAAAAAAAAAAAAAAACCGGGAACGTCGATTCTGGACGTCCCTTCGGTCCTCGGAGAAATTAGTGGTTTATTATAATTAACATTCGAATGCAATAATATTGTGATAATAATATTAGATATAATATGTTTCCGAGCGAAACTCAAGATATTACATTATTTTATACTGATTATCCATTTCAAAACTGTACGTCGTGTAAACTACCTGTGAAAATACTCAAAAAAATTTCTAGTACTTACGTTCAAAATTGCGTTCGTTGTCATGAAATAAAAAAAATTTAAAAATGAGAACCGTAATTTTGACATTTTTTAGTAGTTTTTCTTCTCCTAAGGAAAAATTGTTGAGAAATTCGAAAAATGAGCTTTATAAAATACCGAAAATATCTTTTCTACAGAAAGCATACCCTATTTGTAGTAATGAAAAAATATTTTCATACATAAAAAAAAAAAAAACATCACTCTAAAAACAATACATTCCTTTCTCTGCTCAGAATCTAAAATAAATTTAATAATTTAATAATTTTATTACAATGTTATTAATATGTTATGATTGATATTTACAATTGTCAAAATTTATGTTGAAAAATCAAGATGTTCCATTCCCCCTTGACAAAATAATTTGACACTGATGTATAATATGTATAATTATGATATGATATTATCCATACATATTGAGCCATTGAGGAGTAATTCATGATAGAAAAACCTAATTTTATATCTGTAGATGTTAAAATTTCTATAAATTTTCTACAATATTCTAAAAGATTTCACACAAATTCTTATGATTTTTCTATACAAATTTGCAAGATTTCATTAAGAATTATTGAGGATTTCATTTTTCTTTGAACTCCAATTTCCTGTTGCCAATTACCCCATGCATATTTTTTAAAGCATATTTCAAAATAATTGTATTCCATTTCAAACTGCGCAAATACTGATCCAAAATGTCAAGTATACATATCAATAAAAATTAATAAATTATTATAATAGTTAATATACTCTTAATTAATTCATTAAAATAATAATATTATTTAAATCTAAACAGGATTTTAAACATTTAATTTACTTTTTATTATTTAATTTGATAAAATATTTAATCACGTTTATTAATTATTTTTCATAAATGTTATAATATTATAATTCCTACACGTATCTTTATAGATACTGTAATACGTACAAGTACAAAATAAAATAGTAAATATTAAATTTAGTTTTAAGTAAATCGGAAATTACTTAATCGAATATTTAAATAAGTTATAAATTATACACACTTTTTGTCGAATCGTAATTGGTGAGTTTTCCAGAGTTGGTATTTATTTTAGCAATGTAAGTTGTGGCCAATGCGGCGTTGTACGATTTGTACGAGTTACGGTAAAAACGATCTTTTTTCAAAAGAAAATCTGCCAAAAACATACAAAACGAAAAGGAATTGTTTGGTAAAAATAAAACATATATGGTTACTCGTATAATAAAAAAATGCATAAGACATCGGACTGTTTTTGGTAATGATGATTTATATAAATGTAAATAGGTATATGATCACAAATAATACAATAATTTTGTCAGCACAAAAAGGGGACGGAGATTCAGGCATCTTTTGATCCACTTAATTTTAAGTTAAGTTATTATAAGGGTTCAGAACTTATTGCATTTGCATATTATTTTATTTAATTGTCCAAAAAATTGCTATATAACATAGAAATATGTTTTAAGTGGTAAAAAATTTAAAATTTTTATTATAAATTTGTTTTTTTATAAATATGCATATACAGGGTGATTCTTTTATCGTACTACACTCATTATTCAATCAATTTTTATGTTTTTCACATAATATTTGTAACCTAATGCTCTTTATTTTTACATTAAATTAAAATTTTTTTTATTGCCTAAATTTTTGGTTTTATACTTTTTTAAATGACATGCTGTATTTAATTAACATTTTTCATTTTTGTTCATTAGTTTTTGTAATATTGGTATTTGAAAATTTGATTATTAATGATACATAGAAGATGCTTTTGTAACTACGGTTCACACTTCGAAATTTTCCATATTATAATAAATTAATTTTAAAATTATGGAATATGTACAAATACGTCTTTATAGGCAGTTATTAAACTAATTATTTGACTAAAAATAAAAAATAAAATTAACGCCATAATAATCATTTCAAGTAATTTTTTCTTGTTTAATGTAATTTTGAGAAAAATATGGCATATACTCAAGACATTATTTACCAATACATCCCTGTTTATAAGTATAAACTATATCTATATAGTACTTATATTTCAATTATTATATAAAACTACTAAACGAACTACGTAGATGTGTAATACAGATAACGCGCAGTATGAAACTGGTTATAATTTATATTGATTCCGAATTCGTATGTAGTACTTTGAACTTTCTGTGAAATAGGTAAAAACAGTCATTATCATTATTATAACAGATTTGTGATATTATATTATTATTTATCACTTTGTCAGTAATATAATCAATCATTCAGTTTATGATAATAAAACAGAATAAGTAAATGATAATAACTTCTAAATTCTAAAATCTGTTACAAATTTATATTCACTGTTTAGTATTTAGTTGTCTACATTTCTTGTATAAATTAAATTATTTATTACTGTATAATATACTCTGACTGCATTACTAAAGCTGTCTGAATGTAAAAGTGTAATAATAATAAGATTGTAAATTGAAGGAATTTCAAGAAATATGACTTATGTATCATCCAATAACAAATTAGTTTATTTATTACAATATCTATGTATATTTTTGAATTTTTCAAATGTGCTGAAAATGATGACCATCTTCTGTTACATATAATGCCATAAGTCAATAAACAGGAATATATCACAACATATTACACCACTGTGGTATAAAATATGTTATAATGTAAAGATGTGTTTGTTTAAATGCATTCATTATTACACAAACATTAACCACAATAAAAATAACATCATGATTATGGACATATAATATTGTATATGACTAGTCATTATTAGCTTATAACTTTTTGGGATAGTTCCCTCGGACAACCTACCTATAGTTTTGATTAATTTAAATTATACATAACATTTTCTACAATAATATTCTTATAAACTATATTATTATAAACTACAATTATTGTATTTGTAAAAAATTGACTTTATCCCTTGCTATCTGGGACCAAAGAAATAATAATAGATATAATAATATTAGCTACAAGTAGCGGTCCAAAACTTGTAAATTGGCACCGGCTCATTGTGCTATAGAATATTAGCATTCTGGTTCAGTCCGCTACTGTCTACAACATGGTTATAGATAAAAAAAAAAAATTATAGTATAATTTGGTTTGTTTAAAAAAAATAACATTTACAATATAAAATTATAAAATATTATTTATATAAATATTATTATTTATTAAAATAGTATTTATATATAGTACACTTTTATGAATGTCTTAATAATAACATTTTAGTTATAACATGAGTAATTATTAATAATATAAAATTAATTTGTATGATAATCTACTAATATTATATTTAAGAACAATATCATACTATACATATATAATATTCATTAGGTATATAAACTTATATAAAATTTATATATAAAATTATAAAATATTATAAATAAATATATACATATTACAATTTACAAGTATAATCATATCTTATTATTCTAAACAAAATATGATCATATACATAAAGTTTAATGTTAAAAGAAGTGATTAGGAACTATGTACAGAGCTTTAATTTAATAATTATTTATATAAATATTATTTAAACTTATTTATCAATATTAATGTACAATTGTCATATAAAATTATAGGAACAAGTTTTATTATTTGCAAATTTACTACAAGTTTTCAAAATTTTCATTATCCACCCAAACATTGTACATTTGTATATTTTATTAGTATATACTACTAGCATATACTAACTATTACTGTTAAATTTAAATTATGTATTTACCAGAATATTTGGCTTGAATTTTGAGTCAATGACAGTAACATAGTAATACAGATACTACCAAAACATATTTGATGAAACATAAAATTATGTATCTTAGTCATTCAAATATTCCATAAACTGCTAAAAATTAAAATTGAATTTCAATTACTTTTGTATTGGTACAATAATAATGTAATTTATAAATAAGTAGTTGGTATCACAGATTCGCAGAATTTTTTTTAAAAAAAATAGACTGTGATAGTACTCAAATAAAAATGATAATGTTGTATAAATTATAATTATACAACTTACCTTGATTTAATTAATCAAAGTTTGGTTCTACATGTCTTCCATTGCTTTATTTAAATTGTTCAATATTCATTAAAGAAAATATAACACCTTCTATAATAGGTATTCGGTATGGTATATGAACAACATAAATTATTCGTAATATTTTTGAAAATAAAAATTATATAATAAATATTAAGTAGTTATTATTTATTAAACAATGAATGTATTACAAATAAAATGAAATAATATGATGTATGACTGTGGTATATTATGATTTAATGATAAAATATTTTTACTGAATTTATTATTTTATAATTTATTATTTACTAAAAATTCATTTTAGCACTTAATTTAAATCACTGTATTTCATTGAAAAGTAGACAAAATTAAAAATAACAAAGAAAGATTAATTTTATATATTTTTTTACTATTTAGTGATGTAAAAATTTATGTACCATGCCATTTAAAAAAGTGTAAAACTTCAAAAATATTCAAAATAAAAAATTGTAAAAAAATTTATTTCGAAGTAAAAATAAAGGGTAGTAAGTACTAAACATTTTGTAAAAAAAAATTTAAAAACATAAGAATTGACTGAAATAATGAGTGTAGTACCACAGAATCATATGAAATGGTAGTATGATAAAAGAATCACCATGTGTAGATTTTTATAAAAACATGCATATTTTTATAGACAACATTTTTTTATGCATATTTACGATATTCAAGACGATGTTATATTTATTTTTTAAATGAAAATTTTTATAATAAATAATTTTTAAAAATAAGAGTAGTTAAATAATTTGTCTATCAAAATATTTTTAGAGTTTGATAATTTATACATTTATTATTATAGACCTATTATAAACTAAATTTAGTTTATAATTTAACTATTGGTGTTTTGGAGGGTTTTTATACTTTTTAACAATTTAATTATTTAGCATATATTTCTGAAAACAAATAGAAATACGCCCGTGTACCTCCGTATATCAATTAAAAATATAAAAAATATATCAATAACCAATATTAATAATAATACTAATTATTTATTATATTATTTTAATTATAATATATGTCTATGCAAAAGATTAAAATTCTATAAATTCATTTAATAACATTGGATCCAAATCATACCCGTATTTCTTTAATTTTATAGTAGCTTTTCGTTAAATTAAAGATACATTTTTCTGATAGATACATATTTATAATATTATTATTAAAAATTATAAAATTACTTAATTGTGATAATTTTAACAATTCATTGTAATTAATTAATTTATATTACTTAAACAATGTTTACAGTTTTTTAAAAATTGTAAAAACTTACGCTCTATGTCGATTGGTCAATGACCAATTTATTTAAAATTATTCATTTTTAAGAAATACACAAGGTACAGGTGTTTATTAATTTTCATTTTAATTTATCGAACACATAGTTGAATAATTAACATTGAAAAAAAAAAATACAAATACATATTCACTAACTTCTTATACAAAAGATTCATATAATATCTAAAACAGGGAAAAATGTACAGACAAAAATATTATTGTATTTTAATCCAAAAATAGATCAAATCAAATATTATGTTTTTAATAGAATAATAAATATTATTACATAATTACAAAGGACTTAAATCTAAGTTCTACATTAATCAAGTCATAAAACAATTTTATTTTAATATGCGCACAAACACAATTTATCAAAATAGTGAAAATTATATTTATTAGACTAAAATGTGTTTTGATTAATATTGATACATTATTCCAAAAATATAAATTATTATCTACATTTGGACAAACAATTGTAGAAGTTTTAAAATTTAATTTATTTTATTTTCATAAAAAATATTCAAGCATAATACTCATAAAGTCTATAAAAATAAATTTAATATAGGGAAATTACTCAATATAATATACCATATGCAGATTAAATTATAGATTGCATGTTATGTATTATTTACACAAAAATTTTGTTTTTAAAGAGAGAAAATATTTATTTGAGAATTTATAAAAAGTTGTATTCAACATTAATTGAAAATTATAAAAATGTTTTATTAAATGAATAAACATATGCCTAATTAATTATTTCAATCGATTAACAAACAATTTAAATGATTATTATTTTTGTTTTATAAAAACAAAAAATTGTAATTTTACTAAAAAATAATATATCATAATATTTATTATATCAAAATAAAATAAATCAGTAAATGATCAAAAGATCAATTTTTAATAATAGTACACAATAATCTATTAATTATAATAAATACAATTTATTATAGTCAAAAAAAGAAACGAAAATAAAACGCAATAATTAATGGTTCATAATTTTATATGGATAAAAGTTAAAAACATATAATGAAGGATGGGAAAGAAGGCACATACTTGAATAATCAAGGATTGTATATACGTTGTATTTCACTGAATGGTCCCACACGTCCATGAATATCTACAGCTCTTACTGCAAAATAATAATCTTCACCAGATAATAACTATAGCAAAAAAATTGAAAATATAGAATAATTACCAAATATTCAAAAAATAAAAATAGTTTTACTTCATTAAGTGAACAACCCATTGGTAAAGGAAGAGCTTTTGATTCTCCAATCTTTTTCCATGACACTTGTTTAAGAACTTTAGTGGGATCCTCATGATAAACATAAATTTCATATAATGATATATCAGCAATTAAAGAAGATAAATTCATATTCCAAGAAAGTATTAATACTGCACAATAAAACACAAATATTAATAATTATATAAATTTGATTTTATGTAAAAAATATTAAATAACCTTTTGAATTATCAGTCGGTATGTAAAGACTCAATTTAGGTGCAGGGGGTAATTTTTTCCATTTAGGAAGACTCCTTTTATTCGGATTAGTTGGTAAATGTGCAGGCTATTGATATAAATAAAACAAAATTTATTATTGTACATGATTATATATTATAAAAAATAACATTTAATTTTATAAAATCAGTGTATTAGTACTGGTGTAGAATATATTACCTTTTTTGGTATTATTTCAATAGATGTAGAAGTAGTCGGTTTAGAATATAATTCTTTTTTTGGTGCTATTTTTATATTTTTTTTAACAGACAGTTTAGAATTTAACACCTTTTTTGGTATTGTTTCTGTAGTTTTTGAAGTAGACAAATTAGAACATAATACCCTTTTTGGTATTGTTTCTTCAATTTTGGAAGTTGACGGTTTAGAAACCGTCATTTTGGAAGTAGACTCATTTATATCAGTGTTTTCAAAAATAAAATCACTATTATCAATGATAATAATAAAATCTACAGATTTTAGTTCAGCTACATTTGGTAACTGTACATAATATTGTTCCTATAAATTTAAAAAAATTAATATTAATGTTCTAACAATTACAGTTTAATTAGTCACTTTATTTTCTATTTTAAAAATACAACATGAATATATCAAATACAATCTAGCTAAGATAATAATTTGTATTGAACTACACTTCGTACCTTAGTTGGTAGCTCATTAAAATGTACATAAACACAATAATGAATATACAAACAATAAAATATTATATATCAATAAATTATAATAAAACAACATGTTAGAATATTTATCTTGACCATATAGAAAAACAAAAAAAATAACCATAAGTTATAAGGGAAAATAACCTTATATATGTAGAATATTACCTAAAAATATACATCTAAGTTAGTATATTAAAATTGTTTTAATAAAGTTAGTCTTTGTTTACTATGCCTAGTCAATTGCACCAATACCTAAATTTGCATATTAATTAACTATAATACCTTTTTTGGTGTTATATCTGTAGTTTTGGAAGTAGACTTTCTTGAATTTAATACTTTTTTTGGGATTGTTTCTGTCGTTTTGGAAGTAGACGGTGTAGAACCTATTACCTTTTTTGATATTGTTTCAATAGTTTTAGTAGTAGCCTTTGTAGTACTTAATACCTATATAGCGTAAATACAATTAAAATATTTATATAAATAATAAAAGACATTGTAATATTTTATGTGAAATGAGGAGAGAGACTTATTTTTAATATTATTTTTATAATATTTTTAATTAATTATTTTGGGTTTATAACAGGAAATTCAACAACGGAACCAATATTTTATATGAGGCAGATTGTGAAAAAATACAGAAAAGTAAAAAAATATTTAAAATATTTGCCTAAAATTTTATAATATTTCATTAAAGTTAATATATTAAATTTTTTTTAATAATGAGAGTCTTTGTAAACTATGACTTGTCACTTGCAACAATGCCTAAATTTACATATTAATTAATTATAATACCTTCTTTGGTGTTGTTCCAATAGTTTTGGTAGTTGACGGTTTAGAAATCAATGCCGTTTTAGGTGATGTTTGTATAGTTTTGGAGGTAGACGGTGTAGATTTTATTACCTTTTTTGATGTTATTTCGATAGTTTTTTTAGATGTAGACGGTTCAGATGGTACTACATCTTTTGGCTGTGTTTCTATAATTTTGGAAGTAGACGGTTTTGAAGTAGACTTTTTTATATCCGTGTCTTTAAAAACAACAGCATCATCATCACTAATAGTAATAATATCTTCAGATTCTTGTGTAGCTGCATGTGGTAACTGTACGTGGTTCGGTTCCTATAAAATTAAAAAATAAATATTAATGTTCTATTAATTACAGCCTAATCATTTTTTTCTATATCAAAGATACAATGCATATATATTAAATACAATTTAGCTAAGACAATAATTTGTATTGAACTACACTTTGTACCTTAATTGGTAGCTCATTAAAATGTACTTAAACACAATAATGAAAAAACAAACAATATAATATATTATATATATATATATATATATACAAATTTTGACAATTATTAAAATTAAATATTAAATTTTATCTGACTATTTGATAAAAACTATAAGCAATATTAAATTTATTTATGATGACATTAAACTAACAATTTCACATCTTGAATAAAAATGATATTGCCACTGCATAAATCCAATTAAATATTTATATAAATAATAAAAGACAATGTATCATTTTATGTAAAATAAGGAGTGAGACTATGATATCAAGGAATCATTTTTCTGTATAGCACATAATGTGAAAAAATACAGAGATGAAAAGAAAATTGTGTATGGAATTTATAGATTTAAAAAGGCATGTTTTAGGTCCCAAGAGATTTTAGAGTGGACTTTAAGGAAAAAAGTAGTATTTTGAATGTATATTAAAGTAATAGAGAATATGTATGAAGTGGCAAGGAAGAGAGTAAAGAACATGTATGAATATTTTATGGTATGAAAGACTCAATTTGGGTGCAGGGTGTAATTTTTCCATTCAGGAAGCCTCCATTGATTCAAATTAGTTGGCAAATGAGTAGGATATTATTAATATAAATAACTGTCGTTGAAGATGTTTTTACCATATAATATGAGGCAGTTTGTGGTAATTTAGATGGCTCAATAAATGTTACAGATGATAAATCTACTTGTATTGTCAAATCTTCCTGTAACTATATAAAAATCATACAATGTATTAATAATATAATTAATTAGTTACATACACAATTGTCTGCTATTAATTAAACAATAATGTTATAATGTTGACTTTTAACAGACTAAAGAATATCTAAAAGTGAACATCTCTATAGAAAAGTAATATAAAAGACAGATTTAAGAATGAAAACATAGGGCTTTCAACAAATTTTTATTTAAACTTATGCATAAACATTGTCTTAAATCTTTATAAAATCTAAATAATTAATCTAATTAAGCGTTAAAGTATATTTCCACAAAATCAACATCGTAAGTCCTTATAAATGCCCCAGAAAATTGATTGAACTTATGGATTTGAAAAAAAACTTATTAGCTACTAAATGTTGAAGTAAAATAGATAAAATTAAAAATAATATTTTTATAAATTAATTATAATTACCTGTTGTGATGAAGTCCCTGTTGATATTTGTGTATTTATAGGTGAATAATTAACAATATTATTAGGTGGATGTTCTATATTTAATCCATTTGTTACATCAATTAAATCATCAGATCCTGTTAGATGAATATTACATTTGGTATCAGTATTAGCTATGTCCAAAGCAGATGAAGGAGGACCAACTTTTTTGTGTATCACATTTGAAGGTTTAAGAATAACTGGTGATGATGATGTAATAGTACTCTGTGAAAGTGTTAACTAAATTAAATAATATATTTATAGTTGAATATTTAACAATTTTATTAGGTGAATGTTTTGTATTTAATCCATTTGTTACATCAATTAAATTAATTATATCAATTATATTATCAGATCCTGTTAGATCAATAGTATCTACAATTGATATTAGTATTAGCTTTGTCCAATTGAAACAAAGATCTTAGAATATTTATCTTAAGCATATAGGAAAAAAATAAAAAATAATCATATGTAATAAATGAAAATAACCTAATATTTGTATAATATTGCCTAAAAATATACATCAAAGTTAGAATTTAAAATTATCTTAATAATGTTAGTCTTTGTAATTTATACCTAGTCAATTGCAACACTGCCTAAGTTTGCATATTAATTAATTATAATACCTTTTTTGTTGTTGTTTCTGTAGTTTTGGAAGTAGACTCATTTATATCTGTGTCTATAAGAGCAACATCATCATCATCATCAATATTAATTATATCTACAGATTCTTGTGCAGCTGCATTTTTTAACTGTACCTGATTTGGTCCCTATAAAATTAAAAAAAAAAAAAAAAAAAACATTTAAGTTTTATCAATTACATGAATCATTTTGGGTCAATAATATCAATTTATTTAGGAGATCAAAATGTATGGAGGTGTAGTACTAGGATAATCTACCCCAATCACATCTAATTGGGAACTTAAGGCAAGGTAGAAGAATATATATATAATTAAATAATAATCAATTTATTTTTGAAGAACTTGGTATTTTCAATACTTGTGTTCCTTGTGTTTCAAAAGCTGGTAATCCTTCAGGTCTTTTAAATATATATGGTTTAGGAAATTGATTAACCGTTACTTCTTCACTCTCATATATTTCATGTTTAGCTTGTAATTCTTTCAATCGTCTAGATATTTCTTTATATTTTTCCCGCCATAATTCTTCTCTATTTTTAAGTAGTTGCATTTTATAAAGAATGTTACCCAAATCTCCTTTTTCATTGATATCTCCAATATATTGTGTTATAAAATTTTCAAATTGCTAAAGAACAAAAACACAAATTTTTAATTTACATACTTGAAAATTAATTTAATTTAAAAGAAAACATAACTTTCTTACATCAAATAGCTTTATTGATGTTCCAAACAATTTTATAAACCGTAAAAATTTTTTTTTATTAAAATTTTTAATTATATTTATGACATGATTAACTAATTCTTCATCATATGGTTCATCATAATCAGATACATCAGAATTACTATCAGAACTATTATCATTACTATGATTATCACCATTATTATTAATAATATTTTTATTTCTGCCTAGAACTATCATTTCTATTATTTTTTCAATCATTTGAATTTCATATTCAATTATTGAATTGTCAATATTCTCATCAAGTCGAATTTTTTTACATATATCATTGTATAATGATTTATCTACTAATGATCGTTTTAAGCCGTTTGTTGGCTCATTATTTGAGAGAAAAGATGAAGATAATGCTTCTTCATTGGGTGTATTTGAACTTTTACCTAATAAAAAAATTTAAATCATATTAATTAAAATATTCAACATATAAGTTAGCAAATAATAATAAACATTATTATTTATTGAATAGCAATTAAACCTGTGACCAATCATAACGATTAAATCGCTTTTTTTCAGAAAAAGTCTGACTTGGAATAATAATAAATACCTAACAACAATTGTTTAAATACTTTAAAAATAAATTTAGCAAAATGCATCCATTTTGTATGTTATATACCTTGAATACTTTTTTTAGAAAATATACTTAATATAAATTTCAATTAAATCATAAATATAATAATTACTTAAAAGAAGATACTTTTATATGTCAGAAAACAAGAATAAATTTGTATTTATTATTTTGAGATTAATTTAATCGAGATAAAGAAGTAGGTACTTAGCAAAACATTTATGATTATATTTTATGTATACAAATACTTATTTATAATAAACATTTTATTTCAATAAATAATGAGTCAGATATAATTTTAATATGTTTGTACAATACATTTTTATTTTAAAATAAAGACACCAAATTAATTAATACTTTCACTATAAAGGAATATTATATTATATTATGGATTATTATTAAAACATCAAAATACTTATAATAAAATGTGACAATAGTAGAAAATTTTGGTTTCCAATCATTTGTAACCATTTAAATAATACTATATTATCTATATTACTTATAAACATAAAATTTACAAGTTAAGATAAAAAATAACAACTTTTAAGACATGGTACTCAAGTGATGAATTTATTTACAGTACCCAACAATAACTATAGCAACACATCGATTGACAAATGGAAATCTAAATGTATTCAGTATCGGTGCAAACATTGTTCAACAACATTGAAAAATTTTGTTAATAAGTTACGAATTTATTTTGTTTATCGTGCAAACCAATTCAATGGAATACTGACTGTCCTTAATTGAACACTAAAGAGCAATAGCTTACCCTGAGCTGCGTCGGATTTATGTTCTGGAACTAAGTGTATATTCGATATAACAGATTTCTTTTGTGCGGACATTTTATCAATGTTTTCGGCGGACATGTTCACCAAAATAGTAATTTACTCGTCCCCGTAGTAAATATTAATTAACGTGTTCGGCGACAACTGGCAATAATTGTAAAAAGAACTACAGAAGTGAGCAAATAATTAATTGAAAAATCGATGTCACTGACGTTCGTGAACGCACACCGTTATCACCGAGCATTTTATCAACAACGGAAGACGCGTTCGTGCACGGTTGCCACCGTCAGTAATCGGCGGTGTGGCCCAAACATGGAAACTAAAAAATAAATAGGTAAATTTGTATATGCTCGTCATCGATTTATAATATCAAATAATTGTACTATATATCGATGGTGTTTGTAACCCCCAAGTTCATGACAACAAAATATTAAACTAACGGAATTTTAGTATTCGAGACCGCTTCGGTCACAAAGTCGTAACACCGTCGTCGGTATGTTGACTAATCCGAACCGTCCAAAAGACCCTTCGACGACCTGTTGCCAAGGCCGAATTTCCGACTAGACAGCTGCCTAGGTGCCCCTGCTTTCTCGGGATTAGGTTAGGTAAACACACAAAAAAAAAGATATCACACATAAATTGATTACAGGAACGTAGCTGAGGAATGGTCACCCAACGTAATTTTTTGTTCTATTATTTGGATATTTGAAATCAAATAATACGGGAAATTTTAAATTAACAAAATATATACGTATAACTTTTATGTACATATTTATACGAGTACAATCATTGTGACACACAAAATTATCAGTGATATGTTATACTTTATTGCGATTACAGTCTGTATTGTCAGTTAGCACTACTACTACAAATTATTATTATAGTGAATTATATAATCCCACGTTTACGTTTTTTCTATATTTATCCTTTTGTAAAAAAAATCTATTAAAATATCTCTAATAGTCATTTGGGACAAACTATTAGATATATTTTAATAGTAAATTCTTAAAATAATTAATTGTTACTATTGGATCTGGTAGTTTTACTATTAAATTTTAATAGTAGAAATATTAGTTTCTAGTAGTTTTACTACTACAGTTGATATTAGGTCTACTATTAGATTTCAGTATAGTTACACTTTGTAATTGACTACTGAATATTTATAAATTATAATATATATCTATTAATAAAACTATATTATTTATAAATTGATATATATATATATATATATATATATATATATATATAAATGTTAAATATTAAACACAATATTTTTTTGTATACCTCTTTAATTAAGTATTAAAGTTTTATAATTTTAATTAATGTCAATAATACATGAAATTAAAACTAAAGATATTTTATTAAGAAATAGTATATATGCATATATAATATTAAACAGATTTATTTTTATTATAACTGTTCAGTTTCATTCTCATAGTTTTTTTCAAACTCAGCTTTTGTTATGTTTGGAAATATGAATAAAGTTAAGTCAGCAACAATACAATTTTCACCAAATATTACATACCAATATAAATATCTTCATAATAATACTAACTGTGGATAGCACAAGTTTTTTTATAATTAAATTTTTCTTCAGAGGTTCATTTGTTTTTTTAAAATTACATTTTTTGCCACATACTGATCCATATTTCAATTCGTCTTTGCTAAATATCATAAGCATCAGATCACCAATAAGTTTAACAGGTATTTTACGATTAACTAAAGCTAATCTATTTGTGTGAACTTTAACATTACTGCCAGGCCACAAACCCTCTAGTTCTAGGATATTCTAAAGATTCAAAATATATTATTTTTTTTATAATACCTAGTAATATTGATGTATAATATATGTAGTATATAAACTTTATGCAACTACATTTTATTAAATAATTAATTAAATGTATGATCAATTGATACTTCAGTTTGCATTTTTGATATATTGCTATTTTTACCATCATTAGTTATCAGTTGACCGCTCAAATCAACTTCCTTTAAATAAAATTATATTTGATAAGGTATACTTATTATGAGTACACAATAAAATATTATATATTATATAATTTTATATTGTATTATTAAAGAATTGACATTTTTTTATTTATAGTATATTACTGAAAAATCTTGAGACAGTGTGTTTTATCACAGGTAGAATCCAATGTTTCTGTAGTAAATACACAAAAATTAAGTAGATACTTTTCATCTTGACTAAAATTATCTAAAGAATGTATCATCAAATATTAAAATACAAAATATATAATCATTGATCAATTTTATAACAATATTGATTATATTAGCAGTAGATATTTTAAATATTTTATAAAACAAATAATATTAAATAGGAAATGTATAAATATAACAAATTATCAGCTGTTGAATATTTAACAGTCTTTACATTTGCATTGGCCAAGTTCAACAGTGTAGTTGTTTTATTGTTGGTTTCTGTAGGCAAATTATTTTTTGGAGTAATAATTCCTGAGTTATTAATATTTCCACCATGGTTATATTTTAAATTCGTTTGTCCATTATTGCTTAATATTATCTCCTAGTTAAACATTCATTGAGACGTATAAGGTAATTGTATATTAATTAAATAATTTAAATAATAATTTGTCTTACTAGTTTATTTGTTTCTGATGGTGAACTTTTTGGATAATTGATTTATTATGTAAATTTGCAGTTTTAAAAATGTTAAATGATGATTTTAATATAGTTTATATATTATTAGAAACCTTGTTTATGTTAGATATGGCTAAAATATATTATATATTTTAATAGGTATATTCAGAGATGTATTGGTAAATAACGTCTTGTGTATATGCCATATTATTCTCAAAATTACATTAAAAAAGAAAAAATTGCTTGAAATGATTATTATGACATTATGAATTATTTTTAGATTTTTAGTCAAATAATTAGTTTTTATCCTTAATAATAATTTTAAACAAATTATAACTAGAACTCTACACTTTATTAAATGAGAATTTTTTTTGCTTTTATTTTTTTTTAATTTTATGTCATAGAAGTATATAATATACTATATATATATATGAATTAACTAATAGAAACATAATACCTTATACATTAATTGTCATTAAATGTACAACAAATATATAAATTATAAAATATTATGGCCGTAAGGCCATATACTTACTGTATACTTATAAAATATTGCATATACGCACTTTTATATAAATATTGTTATGAGTATACGCCATATACTCCCATATACGCTCCAATACATCACTGGGTATATTAAATATTTAAACATAAATAGAATGTATTTATATTAAATATCTTACATTCAGAAGCTTCTACTATAGCTCGTTGTTAAAAAATCTAAGTTCTTAAACATTTATTTTCATACTGCAAAACTTGAATTGTATTATATAGTTCATCCTTACTCTATTATCATCATCGTACACATCATCAACATTATCTGCAATATTGTCCTATACAGATAATTAAATAATTCTATTATTATGTAGAATAAAATTTTAAAATATAATTATTGGTAAAAATTACATTATAACTTCTTTCAGTTTTTTTTGGAAGTAGAAGATTTTTGTATAGAATATGATCTTTTTTTAAAAATTTTATTCATTATTTGTTTTGATTTATCAAGTAGGGTATTTTTTATTAGAAATAATGTTTTATTGCTTTGTTTTTGATTATTTTTTAAGAACACATTTGAATAAAATTGTATATAGGAATGTATAGGTATTTTAAAAATATTGTTTACTTATCATGTAATTATCAATTGATTTTACATTTAATTCCAAAACATACATTCAATGACACTCTCTTCTTGTACTACGTGTTAACTTAGTTTCATGAAAATTTATTACTTGGTTGCTTTCATCACACATCTCTACCCATGCTACATAAAATAAGTTAAAATATCATAATTTTTTCAATTATATATAATAATATTTTATTGAATATATTTATAATACTGTTTATATGTAATTCAATATTTTCTAAAATAATTATTTCGTAAATACGTATTTCTTTAAAATACGTATTCAAATATATCCTGTTAAATTAATTAAATATAAATACAGATACTTTTAAAAAGTATTTGAAATACTTGAACGAATACTTTTTTTTTATTTCTATAAATTTATACTATTTTAATAATCAACACAGTATTCAATACCTTGTAGATGAGGACATAGATTGAGACTATTTTGATGGATATTTTGTAAAACTATAATAAAAATGCCTAGTGTGTAATAGTCTTTAAATTATAAAGTGGTTGGGAAGATATTATCGAACTGCATTACATTGGTCAATCTCGGATCAAACTTTGACCACTGATACCAGGTAGTACAAACGGTTTTAAAAACCGAATAATCCGAAAAAATTTGAAACCGTTTTTAAACACGAAAACTGAAATTCGATCAAAATAAAACCGAAAACCCAAACCCGGAAAAAATTAAAATCAATTTAAATACTTAAAACCTGAAACAATTTTAAACTAAAGATTGATAAAAATAAATTCTGCTTGCTAGTATTGTGTTTCAAATTTTCAATGAATATTTTTGTCTATTTTATTAATACACATAAACAATTATCCTATGATTTGGGATAATGTTAAAACTACTTGCATCATTTTTAATATTCATATAGATATTAAATGTTATAAGTTTATTACTATTTGGTAATGACCAATTATTAACTGTAATTATCTTGTAATTAACTTATAATTATTTCAATTATTTATTGAAATAAAAAATGTGTATAATTACATTGTTATATCTAAAAAAAAGTGGGAATTTTGATTGTGGACGTTCCTCCTTCGTCCCTTCGGTCCTCGGAGAAATTAGTGGTTTATTATACTTAAGATTTGAATGCAATGATATTGCATTAGAAATACGATTCTGAGCGAAACTCAATATTTTACAATATACTATATTAATAATTTATTCAAAAATTTTACTTAACCTTACTTGTATACTACCTATATTAATACTCAAAATAATTTTCAAGTCCCTACGATCAAAATTCAATTAGTTATCACAAAATTAAAAAATTTAAAATAACAGAAAACGTAATTTTGCTGATTTTCCGCCATTTTTTGGTAGTTTTTCTCTTCCCACGGAAAAACTTTTGAGAAATTCGAAAAATGAGCTTAATAAAGTACCAACTAGACGCGATTTTTTACCTAAAACATACTCTACTTGTGGTAATCGAACCATTATTTCTATCCCCAAAAAATGTTTTCATACATCAGAAAAAAAAACTACTTGACAAAAACATATATTAATATTTAATATCTAAAATAAAAATTAATTATTATATTTTAACAATAAAATGAAAAAAAAATATAATATATTTTATTATAATTAAAGAGTATATAGCAGTCTATTATATAATACCTACTACTCACTACTAATATATATACATATATATATAAAGTACCAATACTATAAAGTTAAAAAAAAAATCGGCTGATATCGAAAAATAAAAATTATTTTTTATTATATTTTATAATATTGATAATATAAGAAGAAAAAACATGGTTAGACAATTTAATACTTTTACTCAATAGCTCAATAATTATGTATATTCTAAAATATTTGTTAAGGAAATTTTCGTATTCAAAATATCCAATAATAATCAACATTATTAATTTTATTTTTTTTTATTTTTTAAACCACTTATTATTTTTTCAATTAACTACAATTATTCTAAAATATCAAATATCAAATTGAGATACCAAAATTATGTTAAAATACTTAAAATACTATTAAAACTTTTAACATAACATAAGGTACCAATAAAAAAAACATTTCATAATATATAATATAAAATAAATATATAAATATATAAAAAACCAAGGTGGGTGCAATTTGCAGTAGATTGAAAAAAATCTAAAATTAAGGCGGTATCATAAGGATTAGTGGCGCAAATAGTAAAATTTGTCATGGTGGGACTTAAGTCCTCAAACTTTTTTTTTCTAAATATACGAGGTGAACATTTTTGATATTGATATTGATGATTTCGTATATAATAAAAACGACCTATAACCACTATTTAAAAGGAAAAAAATGCAAAAATTAAAGATTTTTGGATATTGTATGTATGTCTGATAAGGAAATCGATAGTCTTATTTTTTTTTCAATTATATTTACTTACGTGTAATTATTTTTTTTTGTAATATAACATATTGGGGATATATTTTTTATAAGAAGTAATTATTGAGTTACATTATTTCTAAAAATAGTTATATATACCTATAATAGGTACGTGAAAATATCAATATTACTAAAAAAATGTATTCGTTTAATTTTATTTTATTTGTTTTTCTAACTTTCCCAATATTTCTAAAATTATTTCATTACCTATACCTAGTGACGTTAATACCAATCTCAATCCATACAAGTTTTTAGCCATGTGTTTTTACGATTTATTGTCGAAAAATATCCCTCAAATGTTGAAGAACTAACAGACAATATGATGGCAATTTGAAATCATTTTCTTAAAATTTGGGAATACATTATTATCGCCTATCATATAATAATATATGTTTTTTAATTTGTTTTAAATTTAATTTTGTATACTAAAAACATTTTTTATTACGTAATTTAATATAATATTATGGTATATTTAGGGAATTCCCTATAATTTAATAGTATTCATTATTATTATATCATACGTAGTACTTATTAATGGATATAATTTAATCATAAATATTAAATTAGTTATAAGCATAACTCAGAAAGAAAATTTAAAACTTTACCTATTCGAAATGAATAGGAAAAAACTATACAAATTAATTGTTTTATGATACAGGGATATAGTCAATTTTTATTGGGAATAAAGGTATTTTTTTGTAAAAGGAGCTTAAACACACTTTAGCGGGGTTCCTTTAAGCACCTCCCTTATTTGCGCCACTGAAACTGATCATTAGATTAGCTATACTCGTATATTGTTGTTATGTGAAAATTGTGTACTTAAATTTTTATGACCGAGTGGTGTTAGGCGCTCATAAAAAAATGTCGTTAAAAGTTTAAACAATCAACTATAGGAAATGTATATATATATATATATTGTTTTTTTCTTTTAATAAAATAATTAATTATTAATTATTACGTAATATGTAACAGTATGTATGTGAAAGACTATAATTTAATCATTTATTTTTTTATCTACTATATAGTATATATACTTTATGTATGTATACTATACGTAAATTATTAAATATAAAATATAATGTAAAAAATTTCTTTAAAAAAACCATTTGGCCAGAACGATATTGTTTTTTAAAAGTTTGACAGAGACTTATGGACAAAATAACATCGTTAAAATTAGATACCAAGTACCTTATGAAGTTATGACTCGATGGTCATCAATTATTGCGTTTTTTTTTTTTTTTTTTGTAATCATACATAATATTTATTACAATATATCTCTAGTTTGTTTTTGTTTATAAATGATAATGATATACTTCATAACGTTTACAATTTTATATATTATTATTATTATTATAGGTAGGTATATAATTTTAATATGATAGATACCAGATACTCTGGATGTTTTTGACATTTGAATGATTATTAATTTATATTAATTGATTTTTTTTTAACCGTGACATTCCACGTTAATACAATAAAATATATTAAAAATTTTATATAATACGTAATAATTAACGTATTAATTACACCAGCTATTCTAGTGATATTACAGTACTTTAAACAAAAACAAAAAAACATACTTTTTGTGAAAAACAATTTTGTTATAATAAAAATTGTTAAAAACAAAATATAATTAATAATTATATACTTTGATAATTTGTTGCGTAAACTCAAAATTTTTTTACAACAACACCACTGGTCATATTAATAAAAAAAATTTTACCTAATTAAACGAAATCTACTATATATTTATATATTTCACATAAATATTATTATTATTATTATTATTATTAATATTATTATTATTAGGTACATACAAATAACATTTTAGCTCTAAAATATGTGTATACAAATAATATATATTTAATTTTTCTACCAATATAGATGACATACCCAAATGTAACTGCATGGTATCAATCACAAATGCAATCGCGCTGCAGGTGCTGCAATACGCACCGATAATACAACCATACTCGCCGCCACCTCAACATATCTTTATCAAATACAATATCCGGTAAAATTTAATTTTTTGAATAATTAATTTTAATATTATACAATTATTCAATATATTTATCTGTTTTTCAGCCAAAGATTATAAAAATAATCCTGTAAAATGCTGTAATCACAATATAGTACAGACGAAAAAAATAATAAGAAAAGTAAGTAAATATGAAAAGAATATTTTACAAAACGCATATAAAAAAGGAAATACCTAACATTAAAATTTGTCATTTTGTTATGGGATGTAAAACGTGTAATGTTGGTATATGTTGGTGGGTACAACGTATAATAATAATTCATTCAATAATTTAATTTCTTTTCCCTTTAAATAAAACAAATTTTTAAAATACAATAATAATTTATAGGGTGATGCAAGATTAATAGAAGAATTTATTACAATTAATAGAAGACAAAAGATGAGCAATAATAACGAAAAAGATGAAATTGAAAAACAATAAGTGATTCATTACAATTTAATTTAATAAAAGAATAGTAATAATAATTGTAATAAATTAAATTGTTCAATTAAAAAGTCATTAAAGAACAAAGGTTTCAAATCAAAGATTTAGAAAAAAAACTCAAAAATAAAACAATGACAATTTAAAAGTATAATGAAGCTATTATGTTCATAATAATTTGTATAATACTTTACTGATATTTTTATATTTGTTTTAAATAACGCACATAACAAATAAACTATCAAAAATATGAAAAAAAAAATTTAAAAAAATATTGTAACCTATTACAAAAAATATATATAAATTAATAGATATATAACTAATAGTAAAATTAATTATCACGTACCTTTAGGTAATACATCTATTTAATATATAAATTAGTCATTACTCTTTTGATTGGTTTATATATATATAGCTTAAAGATAATATAGTAAAATAATCATTATCGTATCTCTCGAATTTACCAAAAAAATGGTTAAAAAAGCACAAAATTCACGGAAACTGACTTCGACATATGTGATTTTAAATATTTTATGAAAACTAATGCAATTTTGAATGAAGGGACTTGAAAATTATTTGAAACGAATTAGTTGATTTTATGTCTAAACAAAGAGCTTTGAAATTTATTAAAAATATAATTTTTTTCTCAAAAACGTTTAATATTACCTACAATTTAAAGGTTTGAAACTTTTATAAAAGCATAATCATATACTATTAACCTATTTATAAAATAAAATAAAAATCGAAAGTCGACACTTTCTTTATAAGCTTCACAAAAAATATAAAATTTTTAGTAGAATAAAATATTATATTTTGGTTTTACAAACATGTTTTTTTTTTTTTTATGATTTATGAAAACACTTTTTCGGGAAGAAATAACGGTCCGATTACCACAAGTAGGGTAAAGTTCATACTTTATTCAGCTCATTTTTCGAATTTTTCAAAAGTTTTTCCTTGAGAGGGGAAAAACTACCAAAAAATAGACAAAATTACGGTTTCTGTTATTTTAAATTTTTTAATTTCGTAATAACTAATTGAGTTTTGATCTTAGGGACTTGAAAATTTTTTTGAGTATTAACACAGGTAATATAGATATGTGGTACAATTTTAGAACGTATTGGTTGATTATTTGGCCAAGTATAGAACTTTGAACGTTTTTCCAAAAATATTTCCGGCAATTTTAGATTTATCGCTTTTAAAATTTCATCGAAAACTAATCATATACTACTTAATCTTTTCACCAAATATTTTGAAAATCGTGACTTACAGTTTTTTTTTATAAGCTTTTAAAGTTAAAATTTCCGAAAATCGGCAAAAATACGGTTTCATTATTTAAAATTTTTAAATTTCGTGATAACTAATTGAGTTTTAATTGTAAGGACTTGCAACTTTTTTTGAGTATTAACATAAGGATTCTACATTTTAGAAAAAACCTAACCTTTTGAAACGATGATTTTAACTTTTTTTCAAAATTACGGATTTTGCTATTATACATTTTTCTATTTCGTGATAACTAATTAGGTTTTGATTGTAGGAACTTAAAATTTTTTTCAAAAACACTCTGGAGAAATTTGATAAATGAGCTAAATAAAGTACCAACTAGACGTAGTTTGCTACAGAAATGACACTTTTCAAGTCTCTACGGTCACAACCTGTGGCGGATACAAGGGGGGCTAAAGCCCCCCCTTTATGTACCTACATATAAATAAATATTTGCGTTTTGCTTTTCAGTTCCTACTGTTTACATTTATTTAAAGTAAATTTTTTGGATTAGCCCCTTCCTTTTTTCATTTCTAGATCCGCTCCTGATCACAACCTAATAAGTTATCATGAAATAAAAATAACAGAAACCGTAATTTTGCCGATTCTTAAGAACTTTTACTGTAAAAGCTTATAAAAAAAAATTATCAGTCACGATTATCAAAATATTTTGTAAAAAGATTAAGTAGTATATGATTCGACTTCGATAAAATTTTAAACTGATAAACCGAAAATTGAAGGAAATATTAAACATTTTTAAAAAAAAATTCAAAACTTTATACCTAGTCAGAAAATCAATCAATCGTTTCGATTTTTTTCTCTATTAAAGAACATTTATGTCGATACTCAAAAAAAGTTTCAAGTCCCTATGACCAAAACTTAATTAGTTATCATGAAATTAAAAAAGTAGGAAGGTCGATTGTGGACGTTCCTCCTTCGTCCCTTCGGTCCTCGGAGAAATTAGTTTATCGACATTTATGTCGATACTCAAAAAAAGTTTCAAGTCTCTATGACCAAAACCTAATTAGTTATCATGAAATTAAAAAAGTAGGAAGATCGATTGTGGACGTTCCTCCTTCGTCCCTTCGGTCCTCGGAGAAATTAGTGGTTTATTATATTTAAGATTTGAATGCAATGATATTGCATTAGAAAATACGATTCTGAGCAAAACTCAATATGTTAAAATATGCTATACTGATAATCCATTCCAAAATTTTACCACGTGTGTAAATTACGAATATTTAAAATAAATTTCACGTTACTACGATCTAAACTTAATTAGTTATCAAGAAATAAAATAATAAAACCGTCATTTTGCCGATTTTCAAAAACTTTTACTTTGAAAGCTTATGAAAAAAATTGTCAGACACGATTATCAAAATATTTTATAAAAAGATTAAATAGTATATGTCTAGACTTCGATAAAATTTTCAAACCAATAAACTAGTAGTAGTGCTAAAATTGTAGGAAATGTTAAACATTTTTGGAAAAAAACCAAAATTCTAAATTTAGTCAAAAAATCAACTATTCTTTTCTAAATATTTTCTTGCGATGATGTTCACCTAAGTAAATACTCAAAAGAATTTTCTAAAAAAATAAAGTTGCAATTTACGATTTTTTAAATATATTGTAAAAAGATTAAATTGTATATGATTAGACTCTGATAAAATTTTAAAATCGAAAAATCAAAAATTACAGGAAATATTAAACATTTTTGGAAAAAATGTCAAATCTATATATATCTATATTAGATATAATATATTAGATATTATCTTATCTATATCTATACATCTATATATCTATATCTATATTCTATTCAGAAAATCAATCAATCGTTTAGTTTTTAAAATACCATTTGCATTTTGTGTATATTATTATTGTTTATCCATTATTCAGGTAAAACAGATTAGGAAGAAATAAGGAAGATATTAAATAAATAGGTCATACCTTTAAACATATTGTATATTTTACAATTTATAGGTTAATAATATTATATTATTATTAAATAAACATTATATAAAAATACATGAATAAACATATATGTGTATTATATTATTATCATGCACCTAGTATAAATTATAAATAATAATTATGAATCTCTATAGGTACTATACATAGACAATGTACATTTAATAATACCAGGTATAAATGTATTAAGTACATTCAACATACATAAACAAAAAATTATACTAATTAATAGTAATAATTGATCCAAATAAAAAAATAATAATAATCAATTCTATAAATTAATAAATATTATTATAATTTTTTATTAATATTAATAGTTTTAGCATTTGTTTTAACCTAGAAATTATTATTAGACATAATTATTATAATTTGTAATTATATGTATTAAACATTTTTATAATAATTAGGTATAAATTATTTTATAACTATAATTATTTTATTTATAAAAATTATTTAATAGTAGGTACATTAATAATAAATTTACAATTTCTTGATGCTAATTTGATCAGTTTTTGAAAAAATATTTTAATATTTAGGTAATTGAAATAATAATTAAAAATACAATACTAAATTTCTACTGTTTCATCAGTAAACCCAAATTTAATTAATTAATAACTGGTGAATTAAAAACAAATTATATACTACATTCATCATAATATATATAACACTAAAATATAACTATAAATTATATAAATTTAAATATAATTGTAAAGCTTTAAATAAATATTATTAAATTATACTTACAATATTTTAAACTAAAAGTAGTGTTTGGACTATTTAGTGGTGACAATAATATCGACTGTGAGGCATGAACAAATAATGGTTCAGTATAACTATACTTAGTTATCAGTCTGATATGATTTTGATGCATCAGTGCTAGAAAAATCTAATAAAATAAGTATATATAATTTTAAAACATAAATAAAAAGGTAATGAAAAGTAAATAATGGCATTCAATTTACAATCTCTTACATTCTTTTAAAGAAGTTAATGAATTGGTAAGTTTTTTTTAATTCAGCAATTCCAGCCACAGATGATGGTATAAGGTTAAAATCAATATTTTTCTACTGAACTTATCAACTCTATTATATAAATTGATTTTATTAAAATAAATTATGTGTATTTTGAAACATTTTATGAAATAATTATGTATATGAATGTAACTAACATATGGATTTTAAAATACAAGCCTTTTTAAATAATTTTATGTATATTTAGCAGAAAAAGATAAAAAATCAATAGTTTCATTGCAAAAATAATTCAATTAAAATATATTATGACAAATTTGATAATTTATTGTCATATATATCTTAATATATTATATAAATGCTGTATGATAATTACCTAATTAGATAGGTAAATATAATATATTAGATAATTTAATTCGTAGAAAATTGAAAGTATAAGAAAACATATTATGTCCATTATTACATTTGAAAAATGAGCTAAATAAAGTACCAACTAGACGTAATTTACTATAGAAATGACACTTTTCAAGTCTACTATCACAACCTAATAAGTTCTCATGAAATAAAAATAACAGAAACCGTAATTTTGCCGATTTTTAAGAACTTTTACTTTAAAAGCTTACGAAAAAAAAATTGTCGGTCATGATTACAAAATATTTTGTAAAAACATTAAGTCCTACTTATCTAGACTTCGATAAAATTTTTAAACCAATAAAATAAAAACTGCACAAAATATTAAACATTATTGAAAAAGAAGCCAAAATTCTATACTTAGTCAGAAAATCAACCATTCATTTCTAAATTTTCTCTTGTAATGAAGTTGACATAAGTAAATACTAAAAAAAATTTGCGAGACATTATGATTAAAACTCAATTAGTTATCACGAAATTAAAAAATTTTAAATTTCAGAAATGTTATTTTGCCGTTTTTCCGCCAATTTTCAGTAGTTTTTATTCTCCCAAAGAAAAGCTTTTGAGAATTTGGAAAAATGATCTCGATAAAGTACCAACTAGACACGATTTGCTACAGAAAGCATACCCAAAATTTTCAAAAAATACGTTTTTACTATTCAAGATTTAAGAAGTAATCAAAAGCTGTTTTCTTTCTTTATTCCTTTGTCATGCATATAGTGTTAAACTAAAATAGATGTACATGTATTTTTGAAATAATATAATATGGAGTTACGTGTAATATTACGTGTAGTATGATCATAAAATACAAAACTTACTTGTTTTGGAATGATGATCTAATAGATATTTTTTTTTTTAGTTGACACAGACTTTTCATATAAGAGACAATATATAATCTTTCCATCCGATGAAAATACTTCTTAATTTTCAGTATAAAGAGCAATCCAATTCGAAATTTTATTTTAGGCTACGAATAACGCTAACGAATACGTTCACTGTGCGGTCAAACTGATCAAAGAAATAGGTACTAAGGTATCAACAGGTAAACGCACACGAATCGTTGAACTATACTACGTTGAACTTAATTACCACCATATATATATACAGACGCTTATCACTCACTGGACTGTTTTAGAACTTTCGTGCAGTAATTTGAGCTAGAAAATTCCAGACGAACGATAAACGCCTATCAAAAATGGTTACACCGTCACAATAGTTTAATACAAAATGTATGACGGTAAAAATCATATATCTAGAAAATTATAAATAAGACTTTGCGGCATTTCACCGAGTCCCTCATCTGGTAATAACAGATATCTATAAACGTAAGTATGGATAATACACTTTTATACTTCTAAGATCATATTATAATCAAACCAATAATAAAAATCCACAATAATGTTATTATTTTTATGTTATAAAATTAGTTAAGAAATATTGATTTGTACATTTGAATACGTGAAATATACAAAATCGCAAAAACGTGAAATTAAACAGAAAGACAGTAATTAATACAAATCGTGCACATATTTGATTTATCTCGACTACAAAAAGAGTTGTAATATCAATTAAATCCTGTATTTAGTTTTTACATAAAACGTGTGTGTGGTACAGTGTCGGAGAATGATAGCGTTGAAAATCGATAAAATATTGGAATCTCATTATTTAAGTATATAAATAGAAAACCGACGGGGCGGCCTGCAGTAGTAATATTATTTGATCGGCTGGGTTATCGATTGCGGGTCGTGGAGTGTACGTGTTATAGTAGTATAGGTATAATATCGCATAGAAAAATGAAATCGTTCTTAAGGTATGTCCACACTAGTGCGTTTTTGCTTGCGATTAGAGCATGCGATGACGAATGAAGCGCATTCAATAACGCATGCGTCTATCGAGTTGAACGGAGAAAAGTTTTGTTCAGCATGCGACAAAGCACGTGTTTCCAAGGCCAGTGGATTTTTCGTGCGATTTGATTGCGACTTCTGTAATTATTTTTTTATTTCAGTATTTTGATTTATACTGTTTGGAAACTTTAAATAGGTACATAAGAGATGAAAATGAATCGCCAGTAGCTAAATACCGAAGTGTTATTAACAATTTTATGTTAGGCGGTACTGCCCCTCTAAATTTGGTATTCTGTTTTACAATTTCGGGCTCGATTATCTTTAATAACGAAAAAAAATTTGTTTTGGACATTCGCGTAAAGTTTCCAAACAGGAAGTCTTCGTCCAATTGCAAATCGTTAATAATACCAAAGTTTCTTGTTTTAAAATAATTTTTTATCCATTTGGAACGCTTTTTCTCACGTTTTTTTTTCGCATTCGCGATAATATAGTACACTGCAGAAATACCTAAAAGTAAATTTGAATCTGACATACTTTTAGTTTTAACTATACCGCACGGTGAAAAACGACTGCTGGCGTAGACACACAGATGTGGACAGAAAGAAGCATACGTTTAAAGCATTCAACAATCGCATGCGCTTATCGAATGACGAAGAGCAAATTGAAACGCAAGTGGAATCGAAAGGTGAAAACGAAAACGCACTAGTGTGGACATACCTTTATATCAATTTTATTACGGCAATACTCATAAATATAATGCCCATATACTTCATGATTTATCATGGCTGAATATATATATAGATGTGTCGGCAACTTTGTAAAATGTTGTTGGAAATAATAATGAATACGAAAACGGAACGTATGTAAAATTATATAAAATAAACGAATATAGCATAACAATAAGCGATCCGACACCTTTACCCATAATATCCGATATAAGTATGAAAATCGAAGTGATGGGAGAAATAAATAATACTCGTCTAGAGTTCATAGTAGAATACGGGAGCAACTGCTTCAATAATTAATATAAAAAATTTACCAGAGGGGACTAAATTAAAAATAATAGATAATGTAACGTTAATTACAGCTAATGGCTCAAATTTAAATTTACTCGGATTAATTGATATAGTTATTAAATTTCAAAATATTAATTTTCCAATGCAATGTATGGTGGTCAAAAATCTAATAGGACCAAGTTTATTAGGTACTGATTTTTTAAAATTGTATAATGCAAATACATTTGTTAAATAACGATAAGGTAGTTATATTAGAATTTGACAAAGATGATTTATTAATAATTAATTATTAATAGATAGTGAATTAACAATAACAATAATATTAATTATGAAATCGAAGAAATAATGTAATATATGGGATAATTATAAGAATGATAATGATAAATAATTATATATTCTCATATTGTTAATAATACAATAAATGACATAAACGAAATTAATGAAAATAAAAAATTATAAAGAAAATTAACAATCCAACATTGAAATGGCGGGATAACGAAAACTAGCCTAAAATAATGTATAAATATGATATAAATAAAATATAATCTGATGAAAATAAAATAAACAAAGAAAATGAAATAAATATAATCAATTGTGAAAAATTAAATAAAACGTTAACATTATTATCTTCTAAATTCGTTAAATTGGAAAATGTACCGAGAGATGGCAATTGTGGTATTCATGCATTACAGAAAATCTTACAAAATGAGAAAATAAAGATAAATTTTCAAAATATCCAAGAACTATTAAAAATAAAAAACAATGAAAAAACATTATGGTTGAAAACAGAAGATTTAGTTACTGTAGTAGATTATTTTGGATTTAATTTAATAATATTACAGGAACAACAAAATTCGAATTACATAGCACTAGTATATTATAAATCCGTACAGTGGAAATTTTTGTGTATCTTTCATAATTTTAATCACTGGACACTAGGTATCATATAATATAAGATAAATAATATTATTACAAACACAATTCTTATTAACGATATTCCCACGTTAAATTCAAGACGCACTATTTTAGAAACACGTTATAAAACTGATGACTTACTAGAAACTACAAATTCACATAATGTAACAAATATACTTCAACAAAATCATCGTCCTATAATAAATATTACGAAATTAGAAAATATATCACCTGACACTATAAAATCAATTTTCGATATTATTTTAATTCCTAACACTTATGATCACTCAGTAATTGAAGAATTAAATAAATTACAAAAAGTTCGCGAAACAATTCCAAAAATATTACGAAAAGCATTTCAAAATCAAAAAGATAAAAATATAAATAACATTGACTATAAAGTAGGTGACAAAGTCCTAGTTAAAATACCAGTACGTAAAAATAAATTTTCAGATAGATACGATGGACCGTACTCAATAATTAAAAAACTAAACCAAAACAGTTATTTAATAAAAATAAATAAAAACGGAAAATTATTAGATATACCAATACATGTACAAATAAAAAAATACATTGATAAAAGTTACCAAACTTATAATATATATTACTATACCTAACACAATTTACGTGTGAATAAAATAAAATATTGAAATAAATGTTAAAATTATTTAATAACGTATAAATAAATTAAATATAATATTAAATAAAATATTAAAATTATAAAATATGAGATAATAATATTATAGAATAATCTTACTCGGTCACACACGTCTAATAATAAAATATATATATATATAAATAATAGACACTGCATCAACAGAATAAAATTATAAAATACTGCTTGAAAATCGGTAATCATTAAATTAGTCCAGAGATAAATATTTAGTGATACAAAAAAAAAGTGGAAAAGGCCGATTGTGGACGTTCCTCCTTCGTCCCTTCGGTCCTCGGAGAAATTAGTGGTTTATTACAATTATTAAGCTTTGAATGCAATTATATTGCATTAGAAAATACGATTCTGAGCGTATCTCAATATATTGCGATATATTATAATAATAATCCATTTCAAAATTTACCACGAATGTAAATAACATATGTATATATGCAAAATAAATTTCAAATCTCTATGATCAATATTCAAGGAGTTATCATTCCTTTTTTAAGAAAAAACTTTTGGGAAATTCAAAAAATGAGCTAAATAAAGTACCAATTAAATGAAATTCGGTATAAAATGGGTACCCCACTGTGATAATTATTTTTACCTGAAAAAGTTTTCATACATTAGAAAAAAATAAAATAAAAGCCTTTAAAAATTGCCGATTTTCCACTTTTCAAGGAAAAACTTTTGGGAAATTCGAAAAATAAACTTAATAAAGTACTAAATAGATGAAATTTGGTATAGAAAGGTTCCCTTTGTGTGATAAACGGACCATTATTTCTACCCTAAAAAAGGTTTTCATAGATCAGAAAAAAAAAAAATAAAAAGCCTATAAAAAAAATTTGCCTCTTTAGATTTTCAAAATATTTTGTAAAAAGATTAAGTTATATAGTATTGGACTTCTATAAAATTTTCAAACAAATAATCCCAAAATTGTAGGTAATATTAATTTTTTTTGGGAAAACGTTCAAAGCTCTATATTTTTCCAAAGAATTAACTGTTCCGTTCCAAAATTTTACCACGCTTGTAAATAACCTATGTTAAAAAAAATTTTCAAGTCCCTACTATTAAAACTTATTAAGAAATCACAAAAAAAAAAAATATAATAAAAAGTGTATAAAAAATTGTCAATTTTCCGCTTCTTAAGGAAAAACTTTTGGGAAATTCGAAAAATGAGCTTAATAAAGTAAAAAATCTTTGTAGAATCAATACATTCCTCGCTCCGCTCAGAATCTAAAATAAAAATAAATCAAAATTTAAAAATAACTGTACGTAAAAAAAGGGAAACTTAAAAACCCAAATATACGTGCATTGTGCTAATGAGAATTATTTATTTACTTTACTAATGAAAAAAAAAATACTAAAATTAAATCTAAAATACTATCCAGTATAGAATACAAATTAACTTAATTTTTATGTGGAGAAATTTTTAATGTCATATTGTTGTGAAGGGCTGACGTGCGTGTGTGTGCGCATGTGTATTGTTGAGTATTTTATATTTTATATTTTATATTTTAATATTGATTTGATAAATATATAATTTGTAATTTGAAAATTATATCAACTATTATTTATTTCAACTGTCTTGGAGTTGATAACTTAAGTTTTAGATTTTGGCCAGGACCTTGCGAGTCTACATTGCTGTGTTCACATTAACCCCACCTAAAAGATAAATTTTGTGCGAATATTGACAATAATAAAAAAAAATAGTTCTAAAAAAATAATTTTTTAGATAATAGGAAAACAAATATTGATGAATATTAAATCGTGTATGAAGATTAATCAACTAATTTAAATGATTATAATTATAAAATTTGAAAATTTGTATTTATTACTTATTGATGCATATTGCATATATTGTACTTATACTGATAATAACACATGGGTGCACAGCGTGCGATTGTTTTCCTACTTGGTGGAAATTAGAAATTTCTTTTAATTATTTAAGAATAATGTCACATATATAAACAACAATGTTACACAAAAATAGCAACTGATAGATAATTTATATAGTTCAATGCAGTACGTAGATGAAGAGTGATGGTTTAATTTTAATTGTAATAATGATAATTGAAAATTGACGACAAATTAAAATGCCGTTTTCATGGCAACATATGTTAATAATTTTAATTTTATTTAAAAGTCATTTTATATACAATTCCAAATCTCGTTAATTTTCTCAAAGGCATGTAATTTTTATCACTAAAATATTGTAAATATATTCGATTTTTTGCAACGTTTTTCATCGAAATATATTGAATTTTTTTTTTTATAAAAAATTAATATTATATAACTATTTATTATATCTGTACATATACTTATGTACGTTTTAAAATAATTATTGAATTATAAAATTGATTAGAAGCTAAAATATGTTAAGACATGGCCAAACTCATATTAATTTACCATTCAATAATATTGTGATACACCTTGAGAAATATGAAAATGTCAATGGTGTGATGTTCTGACAAGGTCGTATGTTCCGTGAAGATCAGAATAGATGTCTACTGTGAAAACAACATTGAAACTAGCCAGGGGTATATCACAATGTAGCCGTTATACTAACAAACATTTATTTTCAGGATATAAATTTTTAAGCCCCATAATTTTTATTTAAAAAATAAATCTGAGAGCAGATTTTCAATGGCAAACGGGGTAATTGTAACGATAACAATATTATACCCGACGCGTCATTTTACGTCTCCTCAGCAATTCACAAAATATAGACTAGACACGGGTGAACAGAGTACGACACACGACGAGTATATATGCGTACTGTTTAGAAACGCTGTATTACAGTTCATAGCCCATACACGCATGCAACAATAAAGACTATTGTTTTATATTTGTGCTCTGTATTGTATAACTTATTGTTAAATGTCATTTAATTATTTTAATAATACCTACAATTATTACTTAATTACTTAACAAAAATTCATAGATAACATAACAATAATGACAATAACTGATAATAATAGCTATAACCCGTCGTATAAATCCGCAGATCTTTCAGAATGACTTGAAACACCAGAGGATTAGGTCCTAAGTACAAAATTCGACGGATTTCCTCCGCTAGTGGATTCGCTCTGCGAAAAGTAACGGACTTTTATTTTAACGTTAGTGGACACAACTTAGGACTTAATCCGACGGATCAAATCCATCGAAGACCTAAGGACTTAATACGTCAAAAAATCCTTTCGTGTATGGGTACCTAATGTGCACTTCGAATATCGTGTGTAAGTGTGTTATTATACTATTGTTGCGTATTGTTGTGGTATAATTAAATAGTGCCATAGCTAAGCTGTTGCACTTTCGTTTCGGTTATCCACACTGAATGTACAAAGATAGTGCACGGATTTTTATACCCCAGGTGTGTGTCGTGTCGTCCGTACGATTATACGCTCGTTTATAATAATGTAATACGCAATTTGTTTTTTCAATATAATCGCAAAATGTACTTTTTATTCGTGTCATACGTACGTCAACTTTTGTAATTCGTTACCATTTTTTTATTGTGTACCCCGTCGCTGTGCCAATTACTGTGTTTACCGCATATATTATATAATATTGTCAATTATATACAATTTATTTCTGATGTTTTCAACGTTCAATTTTATGTCGTATTATTTTGTGTATCATTTGGCATTTACCATAATTTTCATCAAATATTAATGTGAACCTATCGCCGTCACATTATATTTATAAGATCGTATAAATTATGATTGTTATTATTATGATTAGTTGATTTTGTGTTTTACAAACGCGTATATTATTTTTTATATATTGTAATATTTCTATTTGTCAAATAATAATTGTATGCCAATGTTCCGATAGTATTCTATTCTATTTTTGTTTATTTAAGTTAATACAGTCCACTCTATATATATATATAAGATTTATTTATCCATTATATCCGCAATTTATTTTATTAAGTATATTGTCCGGCAATCATACGTTCGATACTAACCTGCGACAAATAATGCATACGGCCCAAACAATTATTATTATTATTATTTGGGAAATATTAATTATTTATATTTATTATTAACCAATTATAATCACAAACATATTATTATAAATTATTATATTTTATTATAATGCCGGTTAGGTTCGCAACGATATCTTATCGACCTATTGATTAAATTATGTAAAAATAAAACTCTCTCGCTCTCTGACCACCGTACGAGTGACATCCGATAACATCGTCATACCATAATATATATATATTATTCATTTATTCAAATTTAGTTATTTAAACTATTGAATCTTTTTTTTTTACATACTATTAATAATACATGGGCTAAGTCACCAAACCGCCCCACGGCAGGGTAGAAAATGCCATAGAAAGATAGGAAAAGTAATATTTTGTGTGCTGTGGCCGGCAAAAGAAATAATTATTAAAATATGTTGTACATATAATGTTTATTTACATTGTTCTTTTATATATATATATAAGATATTACATATTTATTAATTATTAAAGTAATATATGTATAATATATTTTGGTTAATGGTCTGTAAGAGCAGAATTCAACAACCCCTCTGCAGAGGTTAATGATGTATACTATTAATATTTAATAGTAATAGAGTAATAAGCACTAATAATAATTGATTCATTGTTTCTTTTTAACTTCATTTATGCATGGTTTTTTTATGCTTTCGGGCTTTTTCCATGACTTAATTAAATCTTTTAAATAATATATTTATGTATAAATTTTTTTGAATCGTATTCTCTTTTGAGTTGTTTGAACTTTCCTATAATTTATTAAAGTTTTCATAATTTAAACCCACCGACTTCGACTGGTACCATAGCTCATAGTGGAGAGCGATCCACAAATTGGGCGTTCGTCGTAGTGTTTTTGTGGTTCACGTTTAAACGTAGACAGAAAGTGTCATAAAAGCCAAGTAGCCAAATAGCCATATTATTCAAGATATCAAGGAAAATAAATCAGAGTAGATATCCATCACCAAAGATAAAGATAGCGATATTGTAAGCCGTAAAATTGTATGTATAAAAAAAAAACATTCCTTTTGTTCACGTTGAACACGTATTTTTAAATACATATTATATCTGTATACTTATTTTTTTATTTAGTCGAGATATTAATATTGTTTTTGTTTGTATCATATTTGTTTATGTCAGCAGACAACACATTTGTACTGTGGTATACTGGTATAGAATACGCTTTTATATTTTCATCAAATAACGAAAATATAGTATTCTATCCGTTTTATTATACATTTATAACAGAAGAATATATTATATTATATATTGCTAAAGACCTAGGTTCCTATCTGATCTTCCTCGTTTAAAAATATTATGCTACTGTGAATAATGTTACATTGTAGATTAACCTTTGACGCCAGATGGACTTTCGTCAGTGATATAAGCAATTAACAATACTAGGAATAAAACAAACACATTAGTGTTATCGAATTTTTACAAAAAGTGAATAGATAATGAATAATACTAAATAATAAAAAGTAATAATAAACTTATCTATAAAATAATAAAAATAATATGGTAACCGGAATACATTGTCGATAACGTATATAATGTACATACTTATATTTTTATCTTTCTAACCGCGAGAAGCAATATTATATCTTATTTACTACGAATTCTAATTATAATGAATAGTAAATGTGATTAAAATGCACAAACAAAGCATATAATACATGCAGTCCTTGAAATCGATTTTAAATATCAATTAAAATCTTGTAAAAATGTTTAATTAAAATCGAAAATTTGTATTAATAATATCATATCAATACTAGTATTAATAATCAATGATAATATTTAGTATTTAAATTATTATCGAAAAAAAATTTAATCGATAACTCATATCAAAATCATAATAATTTTATACTTTTGTACCTATACAGATTGATATTAAATTGAAAAAAAACAATTTTTATAGCCAACGCTTTATGTTATATATAACATATTATGATTATATAATATTGTTTATTGGTGGTTAATTTTAATTAATATTTTGTAAATCGTGTTTGTACATTGTTATATTAGTAAGTACTGTAAACAATCATAAGGCTCCTGCAACTAGGTATTTTAATAGTTATAAGTAATATATTATAAGTAAACGTTGTTTTGTTGTGAGAAGATTTATTTTTAGGCACCCAATTAGATTATTCATTATTGAATATAAATGTATAATGCAATGATTATAAAATATAAATACTATTATATTATTATTATTTACTATTTATAATCAATGCTAATCTTTATAGTTTATTTTTCTAATAATTTAATTACCTGCATACAGTGGGACACTGTGTGTTAACAATAAGTAAATAATAATTATATTACTTATTATTTATAATAATAATAAAATTAAAAAATTAATATTAAAAAAGGCCTAACTAAAAGCCTTTCATATGCGCGTTTTTAAAGACTTCGAGTTTCATAATTAATTAAACAGTCCTGAATATAAGTTATATTCACACTAGGAAAAACGAGCACGTCTTTTTAAGTATGAAAAAAGCCTATTTTCAATAGCCAATACTATATATTTTACTCTATAACAATAATGTAATCATAAAATTTTAAAATCGATATATAATTATTAAATTGAAATCAGAAAAAGTTAATATCGATGAGCAAAACTAAAATTGAAATTGATAAATTTTATTTCGATTTTAAGCCCTGAATATAAGGGAGAACCAGACAAGGGCAAATCAGATGATGACGTGCTGACGACTAGATCATAGATCATAGACGACTAGTATATAATATATAGAATAGTAGAACAAGTCATTTTAATACGTCATTTTTGTATTAATCGTAAGACTTTTATTCTAATCGAGTCATTTGTATAATAATAAACGGTCTTATATTTAAATTATTGAGTTCGACAAATTCATTCTGATACGGATCTGGTTGGTACGCAACAATATATGTACATAAAAAAATGGGATAAATTTCAGCCCGACGCTGTTCTCGATAGTGACGACAGCGTGGGAACAGAATTCGACAACACTACGGTAAAATAATTAAACAAATTGTCCCGTCCATCTGACACACCCAAATCGAATAAAAAACTAAACCCGTAGAGATAAGTCACGCGTCGCGCCACTGGTGGTATCATTGTTGTGAATCGAGTTTTCTAAGTCCGATTACAATATTTATTTGTGTTGAATCGAGTTAAAAACACGAATAGATATTGTACATTTTATTTATAACAACGTCGTAAATGTTTGCCCAAATGGGCAGAGTAGCGACATTTTAGAACTCGGTGATTTTATATCGATATAAATTACTCTTAAATAGTAAAACAATATAATTATCTTAAAATACTAAATATTATGAGTGTAATAATTAAGATTATAATTGTAATTATTGTTATACAAATAAATGATTCTATTAAGTATAATATTTAGCGTTGATTATGAATTTGATATTATTGAATTATTGATATTATCAAAGATTACAATATCTTAAATAAGAAATAATTAGTTTTTATCCTTAATAATTATATATAATAACTATAAATAAATTATAACTAGAACCCTACACTTTATTAAATGAGAATTTTTCTTGTTTTAAAAATGTTTAATTTTAAGTCGTAGATGTGCATAGTACGCTGTATACACGAATTAACTAATAGAAACATAACGTCTTATACATTTATTTTCATTAATAAAATACACTTAATATTTAAATTATATACATTAATCGTCATTAAATGTACAAAAAATTTATAAATTAATTAATTTATAAAATATTATGGCTATATGGCCATATGCCTACCGTATACTTACACAATTATTATTTATATTGCGTATACGCATTTTTATACAAATATTGTTATGAGTATACGCTACAATACATCTCTGATTGCATTTGATTTATCGGATCACATAGACATCCTCCCATGTAACTAAACTCTACGTTCTATTTCCCAGTGTATGACTTGATCTCGTTCCTCGTCGTCGCCGCGCGGCAAAAACAGTTTGATTGCCTACCTCAGATCAGACACGGCAACACCTCATATTTTTTATTTATTATTTTCGGTATTAGTTTTTTTTGTTTTTTTTATTGTTTTGTTTTTTTTTACTCGGTTCAACCGAGTGGTCTTTCCTCATACAAAAATATATACGTATTTATCGTAATATTTTGATATATATGTATTTTATATACTTTTTAATTGGTAGATAGACCATTATATTATTATCTGATTAATTAATTTAAAAATTAGTTCTCGATTACAAAATATAAATAATATGTTTGGAAGATACGTAAATTATACCGAAAAAAAAGTTGTACATGTTAGATAAATCTTAATTAAATATTTGTATAGTAATAATCTATTAAAATATAACAATAACTTGTATTTACACTATTTCATATTATATATAAACATCATAAACATAATTTGTGATTTCAAAAATAGTTATAGTCAGTGATGTATTGGAGCGTATACGGGAGTATACGGTGTATACTCATAACAATATTTGTATAAAAGTGCGTATACGCAATAAAAATAATAATTTTATAAGTGTACGATAGGTATACGGCCATAATATTTTATCATTTTTAAATTTGTTGTACATTTAATGACAACAAATGTATAAGGTATTATGTTTCTATTAGTTAATTTATGAATTATATACCTCTACGACTTAAAATTAATAAAATTAAAAAAAAAAAAAAAATGTTTATTTAATAAAGTGTAGAGTTCTGGTTATATTTTTTTTATAGTTATAAAATAAAATTATTAAGGATAAAAACTAATTATTTGACTAAAAATAATAAAAAAAAATTATAATGTCATAATAATCATTTCAAGTAATTTTTTCTTTTTTAATGTAATTTTGAGAAAAATATGGCGTATACTCAAGACATTATTTACCAATTCATCTCTGGTTATAATTATTCTTTATTTCTTATACTTAATACCTATTATTTTATTATTTATTATCCTATAGTCGAACATTATAGTGTAGGGATTGATTACCTAGAAGAGAAACACAGATATTTAGTAATACTAGTGAGTGCAGTATAAAACAACTTCTTATCAATACAGTTATCAAATTAGTTGAAAAATATTTGAAGAATTACCAAATATTTTAAAATTAATCATAAAATATTTGACCGTGTGAATGAACCGGGCTTAACGCAATTAAAAAGTTTGAAGAAATTAGAAAATTGTATTATAATTTAATATTTTTATACATTTCGAAAATAATTGTTATGGATTTTTCTGTTTTCGATATTAATATTGATAATATAATATATTTTGTATTCTATTTAGTATTTTCACATTAATAACGATCAACAATAATAAATGTGGGTGAAAAATATCAATAACGATGACTGTCGCTAGTTCGGAAGTCTGCCGTTCGAAAGACTCAATTGTGTATACAAATTTTTTATGCACGACAAAGCGGAGGACGGGGTAGATTTCATTGATGTTATTCAGTACATCGAGACAAGTTCAAAATTTCAAAGTTTCTGCCATTCGCATCGCGGTCGTCACGTATTTTTCTGTAAAAACGAAAACTTGCAGCGTGTCGTGCGTCCGTATTAGACCATTTGATTTAGCTGAAAATAGTTTTAATACGTTAACATACGAAGAAAAATGTCAATAAAATAAATTATCTATTATTATAATTAAAAAACTATTACAATTATAATGAGAAAAGAAAGGTTTTTTTTTCGTTTAAAATTTTTTTTTAATTTTCAGTCTCCCCAATCAATTCACTTGCGACTGATAATGATATAAATAATAATTAAATACAAAGGTTCACGACATCACGAATGACGGAGAGAACCGGCGTAAACACTGCCGCGCACAACATCGCAGTCTATATATATATATTATGACTAGAGCTAGGATTTTGTAACATTTACATTTTCATTCATAGTACTTACTCCAGAACACAGATAATCAAAAACATAATTCGATTCGTTCATCACAGAGTTCAAATTTGCAATTTTGTTTTTGCTTTTTTTGCGTTTTTTTATGATATTAGTAAATATAAATGCTTTTTTAGTACTTTTTGTCAGTTTATTAGCTGTTTAATTAGTTTTTGTTAACTATACGCATATTTAACATTTTTAGAACATCTACGTACATATTAATCTAAATTATTATTTATTAATTTATTTTAATTGTATTTTTATTTATTATATATATTTCGTGATTTCGTAGTGAAATATTATCGCCTCAGCGGAAAATATTTTGAAAATAGATTCTTAGATTTTGTCCAAGTGATTACCGAGTGGGGAGTAGTGGTTACGTAATACGTTGACTGTTTGGACTTCAGACGCAATAAGATGTTTAAAGCTTTTCTAAGAATTAATTTATGTGAACATATAAAAATGTGTTAAATAAATTATTTTTTGATATTAAAAATATTTTTCAGCTAAACTTAAAAACGTGTTTTTTAGTAGCATTTTCATGGTTAAAATGCTTTTTTTTGTAGCATTATTGGCAATTTTTTAATTCCTTTATCGTAGATTTTTAGTGCTTCATTTTCCTAGCCCTAATTATGACGTAGTACGTAGACGATCCTGTACCGTCGTGGTCACTGCAAAAACATTCGGCACCACCACTGCCCGCGATTATTAATGTACCAAACGCGAACGATCAAGGTCGCAACGTCCGCGTCAGGACTATATTGTACACGCGTCAACAGCAATAAATACGGTTAAAACCCTGTACAAATACGGCGCGCATCTTAACCACACCTGAAAACAATTTTGTTGCAACTCTCGCGGTTAATACCGTGATGGTTACGAGTTTTTTTTTTATAATAGGTTTATCTGATCGTTGTAGTGGGCGGCAAATTTTATTATTATTATTTTAAGTATTAATTATAGAATTTATTGTTAGCATTTATTAATTTATAGTATTTATTGTTAAATAAAAAGTTTGCAATAAATAGGTACATTTTGCAAAAAACTATTACATATAAAACAGAGGTTGTTAAATAAAAATATGAAAATAACTGATTAAAGACATACTTTTTAAAAAAAAAAATGGTAATATTGTAACGTATGTACTTTTTATTAAAGTTACTATAATTATAATAAATTAATAAACACTAGTTATTATTAGTCACAACTTTAGAATTCTACCGTGAACACTATATTTGCTACATAATAATTTTACTGCTTAGTTTTATTACATAATAATATTTATACAAATATTTCTAAGTACATTTATCTAATATGTGTTATAAATATAAGAATGAAAATTGTTTACGTCGTATTAAAGTAACAGTTTCTTTTTTATTAAATCATTTAGAAAATATTCAACAGCCAAAAAAGAATAATTTAAATGTTCAAAGATCAACAAGAATGAAACATCCACCAAAACGATTCCATGAAGAATATAATTGTTAAATTAAATAAAATATTACGTATATTATAGTTATAAATACAGTATTACGCAAATCAACATCATATAAATAACAACACGTTATCAGTAGTAATAATAATAGAAAACAGAATAAAAAATATGTAGCTTTAAACCAATTACAATGGGAAACTTTTACAAATGAAAATACTATTTACAACGTTTTCAACTATACAACTTCTAAAAGTCATCCTAAAAAAATTTAATTAGATGATAATTTCTATTATAAAATTAATTCAAAATCTGAATCGGTAATATTACAAGTTCATAATAATTGTATTACATTAATATATAACAATTTAAATCAAATAAGATCATGGTATAATGCACATATTCTAGAGAAAACAAATAAAATGAATATGTATCAAAATTGTTTCAACACTACATGTACAGCTATTACAAATGATATAACTAAGTACTTACCTTCAGAATGCATAAGAAAGAACTTTATCAGTTTATACGTTAAAGATTATAATTTTATTTTAATTAATGTAAAAGATGAAGAAAAATCATTTATTCTTGAATTTCAGTAAGTACATCATGAAGAATTTGTAAATAATATATTAGGTATTTATTACAATCTAGAAATAATGATTTAATGTATATATATATTTTTATTTCATTTCATTTATATATTACGTATAATGAATAAGCTAAGTAGTTCATTATTATAACTGTACCTTAACATAATTCTATTAAATTAATAATATTAAGGTATACAAATTATTCTTTTTATATTTGATTTTTGTATGTATGTTTTTTCGTATATATAGTCATCTGATACTATAATATAACGTAAATAAATATAATTATATTAATATATTATTATATATATATATATATATGTTAATTTATATTTTTAATTTATACTTAACTGTTTATCTGTTTTTCAGGGTTGCTCATAATTTTTTCCATAGTCATATTTAATTATTTTATTATTAAATTATTTGTAAAAACAAACCTTTATTCCTTATTATTAGCATGTAATAGATCTGTTTGGGTAAATGTTATTTCGAATGATTCGGCAATAAATTCATACGATGGTGTCGCGTATAAATTTAAATTGCCTAAAACACATAATTGTTTTTGGCAGTATTCACATTGACGAATATGACAGTACGCTTGTAATATGTTAATTGATTTAAATAATCTATGATACGATTTTTCTTTAAATATTGAATTATTATCACTATCAATATTGCTAAACCAAGCACAAGCGTGTGAACAAACTAAATAATGAATATGGTTTATCAATCTTCAGCAAAAATTTAACTATAAATAAATTTGAAAATTTTTAAACACTATTCATGTTAAAATATTATATTCAATACTTACCATAGTTCATTAGAAATGTATGCAGTATAAATATAATTGTTAAACTTTTTATGAAATATAAATTTTAAAAAACTTTTAATAACAGTAAAATACAACGTGTGACTTCTTCGCTTGTTTGCTGAGTACAAATGAAATTTAAATAGAGAACGATTAAACTTATAGAACTATATCCTCCTTTATTAATTTAATACGTATAAACTAAAGTAATAGTAAACATGTGTAATTGAAGTAATTTATTATGATTTATCTAGGGGTTAACGCTCTGTAATAAATATTCTTATTTGAGGAAATATGTTTTTATCTGCGAGAGGTAAAACGGTTATACAATAAAAAACGAAAAGTAATTAATATTAAACATTTAAAGTTTCCTGTTTAAAGTGTTAAAAAATATAAAAATATAATGAAAATGATTAGTAAACATGTTTATTTGGAGAAATATATTATTAGTTTTATCTGTGGGAGGGTTAACACATATAAAAATAAAACAAAACTGATATATAATACGAGCTAGTAACCAATTTTTACTTAGTAATATTCAATTATAAAAAGTTTAAAAACCTACAAATATATTATATTTTATTATGTCTTCCGAGTATAGCAAGATGTCCAGCTCTAATGATGAATTTAATATAAGTAAAATTTTACTTTTTATATAAGTTATTTTTCAATCTTTAAAGATTACAACATATTTCAAGATACCATTGAAATTAAAGATGTTATAAACAACAACAAAAATAAGAAAACATTCAAGAATAAAAAAAATAAAAAATCTAAAGTATGTATTTTAAGTAATAATAATTTACAAATTATAAATAAAATGAATAATGTTTTAGATGGAAAATTATATTGAGGACTTAGAAAAACAGTATGGAAATTCCAAAGGAGTTGGTAACTCCTTAAAAATTAAAAAAACTGATGGCGGATCATTTAATATTACAATACCTGGTACTGGAAATGAATTTTTCATCATACAAAAATATAAAATCTCTGACATGATGAAAGTGAAAAGTGATCAAAGGTAATTTATATTAATTTTTAAATTTTATATTGATAAAAATAATTAAGTAATTTTTGTTATAAATGGAAAATTAGTACAGTTACATTGAAAATAGCACTGAATACCAAAAATAAAAAAGATGAGGCGTTATTAAATGAAATTGAAAATGTAATCAATATGACTATGGAAAAATGTATGAGCAACCCTGAAAAACAGATAAACAGTTTTAAGTAAAGTTTAGCACTTATATTCATTGTATATTTTTTTCCATTTTTAACACGTATACTCATTTTATAATCCTTTAACCTTAAGTAAATTAAAACTATTTGTCATCATTACTTTTATTTATACATATACATTGTAATTTTAATCAAATATAAGTATTTATTTAATTTGTTTATAATTATTCTGATACGTGTGTTTATGTAATATTGAATAAATACTATACTATATAAAAATGAAAAGTAAATAATAAAATAAAAACAGAATTAAAAAATATAAATTAACATATATATTTACGTAATATAATAATATCAGATGACTATATAATACGAAAAGACTTAATAATGAAAATTATTTAACAAATATATTATATATATAAAAAAAACATAGATACAAAAATCAAATATAAAAAGAATGATTTGTATACCTTGATATTATTAATATAATAGAATTATGTTAAGGTACAGTAATAATAATGAACTACTTAGCTTATTCATTGTACGTAATATATACATGAAAATGAAATGAAATAAATTTATACATTAAATCATTATTTCTAGATTATAATAAATACCTAATATATTATTTACAAATTCTTCATAATGTACTTACTGAAATTCAAGAATAAATGATTTTTTTTCATCTTTTATATTAATTCAAATAAAATTATAATTTTTAACGTATAAATTGATAAAGTCCTTTCTTATGCATTCTGAAGGTAAGTACTTAGTTATATCATTTGTAATAGCTGTACATGTAGTGTTGAAACAATTTTGATACATATTCATTTTATTTGTTTTCTCTAGAATATGTGCGTTAATACACATATACCATAATCTTATTTGATTTAAATTGTTATAGGTTAATGTAATACAATTATTGTGAACTTGTAATATTACCGATTCAGATTTTGAATTAATTTTATAATAGAAATTATCATCTAATTAAATTTTTTTAGAATGACTTTTAGAAGTTGTATAGTTGAAAATGTTGTAAATAGTATTTTCATTTGTAAAAGTTTCCCATTGTAATTGGTTTAAAGCTACATATTTTTTATTCTGCTTTCTATTATGATTACTACTGATAACGTGTTGTTATTTATATGATATCCGATAGAAATTGTTTTACCATTTTGAGGTTGAATGTAGAATATTGATTTGCATAATACTGTATTCATAACTATAATATAAGTAATATTCTATTTAATTTAACAATTATATTCTTCATGGAATCGTTTTTGTGGATGTTCATTCTTGTTGATCTTTGAACATTTAAATTATTCTTTTTTGGTTGTTGAATATATTTTCTAAATGATTTAATAAAAAAAGAACTGTTACTTTAATACGACGTAAACAATTTTCATTCTTACATTTAAAATACATATTAGATAAATGTACTTAGAAATATTTGTATAAATATTATTATGTAATAAAACTAAGCAGTAAAATTATTATATAGCAAATATAGTGTTCACGGTAGCATTTTAAAGTTGTGACTGATAATAACTAGTGTTTATAATAATTATAGTAACTATAATAAAAAGTACTTACGTTACAGTCTTACCATTTCTTTTTTTTAAAAGTATGTCTTTAATCAGTTATTTTCATATTTTTATTTAACAACCTCTGTTTATTATGTAATTGTTTTTTCTTAATATTATAAAATATAAATTTTGCAGAAACACATAAACATGTATCAGGTCCACATATACAATTTTGATCTGACCATGGACATAAAACATAATGATTATTATTCTTTTTGACACCACATTTAAAAGCTATATTTTTTAATTTAGTTAATTCTACAGCTAATTCATTATAAGAAAATCGGGTTAGATATATTACTCCAATATTGTCAATATCGGTTTCAATTTCTTTTAATAAGTCCATTAATATTATTTATATAGGTAACTGAAATTTATAGATTTATATAAAATATGATAATATCAGTACAGAGTATGTGACTCTACTGACAATATAACGTGACTACCATAGCCTATACGTAAGATAATATAAACTAAAAAAAGGGGGTTTTATTGAAACTATAACCTAAAAATATTTTTTAAAGTGATAATGAAAATAATAATACTACTTCTGTTATTCCGTAATTTTTTAAAATTTAATCGTTAATGCAATGGTAAGATAATCGTAAATATAATGAAAAATTAATGAATTTATTATTGTTATGTTTAATTATATAACAACTTACTAAACACAATATTTCATATTTTGAAATATATAAAAGTTATTTATTAATATTATTAATAAATAATTATATAAATAAAATTATTTAGTTTATATGAAAAAAACAAAAACTTATGATTTTTTATAACACGTTGTAGAACACTTTAATATTATATATTTATATTAATCATAGTTTTCATCTGTCACCATCGTGATCACGTTTCGTAATTGATTTGTAATCGCGCACTCACATAATCTAGTGCTATTTTCTTTTTTTCTTCATTTAAAAGAGTATCAGTATTTAAATAAATGATATTACAAATATTTTTTTTTTTTAATAATTTTTGTAGCTGCTATAATAGTATTTGTAAATAAATGAATAAAATAACAGTACAACCACTATAACTATACATTAACGTTATATAATATATATAATAGGTTACTTTTATAGTCGTAACTAAGTAGGGGGCAAGTATGGGCAGCAAAATTCCATTTATTTTAACGTAGACATAGTGACTATATAGAAAAAGTGATAATTGATGGGGGGAACATAGGGGATAAGCTTATCTAAATCCCTTATTTTCTTTATTTTAATGACTAATATTGCCGATATCATTATATAAAACGTCAGACTTATCACGAAATATAAAACTATTGTTTACAAAAATGGGTTTATACAAACCTTTACCTTATACACTATTACACTAACAAGTATTTAACGATTTTTTGCTGAATCGTAATATTATAATTTACTAATTAATGATTTATAAACAGAAAAAATTTATCAAATATGTTCAAATCTTTGTACTTATTTAACTTTTTATAATACACGATTTAACAAGTAATAAACTAAAATGTTTCAATACTTTCATGTAAAAATTAAAAAAAATTTTTATAGACCTTTTGCCAGCTTTTTTGATTTTAAAACACTGTGCGACGGGGTCGTAACGTAATGACATTTTTTGAATTTATTATTATGACTTTAAATTGATTATATATTAAACACATAAGTATTTCTTCATATTTATTTATTTACAGTCTTGTAAAGTATTCAAATAAAAGTATTTGGATACTAGTATTTAAATACATTTTGAAGTATTTTTCGGTATTTTAAATACATTTTTTAAAAAGTATTTTTTTGATATTTTTAATACATTTTAAAAGTATTTTATACGAAAAAAAAAATACTTGTATTAAAATAGGCACCGATAAAATTTTTTTCTTTACATTTTATTTTTATTCGTTATAAAAAAGAAAAATTCATAATTTTTACACATTTCCTTGCCATTTTTAGCAATGTATATTGTAATGTACATCAGGACTGAACTTTATAAAAATAACAAGTATTTTTCATGTAAAGTAACTATATATATTCAATTGGGTAAACTTAGTAGATATTTTTTATTTTTTAAAACACTAGTTAACATATTTAATGTTAACAAAAGAGTATTTTTATTCAAATTCTTTAAAATTTTGAAAGTATTTATCAAATACTTTTTTTTAAGTATTTTAAAAGTATTTAGAATACAAATTTATTCCAATTTAAATATAAGTATTAAAATACTTTTAGAAAAGTATTTTTTCAAGACTGTTTATTTATTCAAACGAGCAATGCCCAATAACCAGTGATATATTGGAGCGTATACTAAACAATATTTGTATAAAAATGAGTATATGCAATAAAAATAATAATTTTATAGGTATACGTCCATTATATTTTATAATTTATAAATTTGTTGTACATTTAATGACAATAAATGTATATAATTTTAATATTAAGTGTATTTTATTAATGAAAATAAATGTATAAGGTATCATGTTTCTATTAGTTAATTCATACACATGTTGTTTATAGTTATTAAACTAATTATTTGACTAAAAATAAAAAAAAATTAATGTCATAATAATTATTTCAAGTAATTTTTTCTTTTTTTTTATGTAATTTTGACAAAAATATGGCGTAAACTCAAGACATTATTTACTAAAACATCCCTGCTAATAATAAAAATATAATATAAAATTCGTTTCGCAAAATAAAATTTAAAGTACATACAATTTACAAATTATATAAGTATATAGCGATAGATTTGCAAAATATAGTTTAGTTATTTATAATATAATTAAGATATAAATTAAAAAGTGTAATATTATTTTTCAATTCATTTTGCTGTGAACGTCTGGACATTGGTCGCCCTCACATTATGTGTAATAACTAAAAACAATGGCAGTTTCCTTGATTTTCTAAATGAAGTACTGCACTATAAAGAGTATGAAATTTCCAACTTCGAACAGTTTATTGATGAAAAACTGGAGCAATGTTTTCATGGCTCTTAAAATTTTTCTTTCCATGGCAGTATGCAACTGCACCGCTGAAATTTACGTGCTAAAAAGAATAAAATTGTTTTTACGAGTCAATTTACCGGAAGAAAACCTCAACGCTTTGTCCGTACTGTGTATTGAGAACCGCATCACAAACGAATTAGACTTTGACCATTTGATGAATGATTTTTTCCCAATTAAAAGCGCGAAAAGAACTGCATTAAACCATTCGTATACTCTTCATGTAATTTATAGATCGAAACTTGTAAGATTATATGTAATACAATATTTGAATTAAAGTGTAAATTAATAATTATTCAACCATAAAATACCTTCGAACCATTTTTCACTCGATCTTTGGATACTATGACAAAAAAGAGAGGCGGTAAACACTAGAGGGCGCCCCGAGAAAGTTAATCCGCCACCGTTCAGACATAGAAGTAAAATTACATTAGGTCGTTAGCATTTAAAATCATCAAGGATGTATTGGTTTTACAATAATATTATTATAATAATATAATAAATCGTGCGATGAGATATGAGAATACGTTAAAATTATAGTTTATTGACACAGTCAGCGGCGGATTGGGACACCGGGAGAATTCCTGGTGGGCCGAATAATATATTATAATTTTGGGCCGATATTCATTTACGTAATTAATAAGTATTACTTAAATATAATTAGTATTAAGTGTGGTTAGAACGTTCAATCGAATAACAATTATTTTCTACTTTGGTCGGCTACAGCAACAGCCTCTCACACAATGAAATATATTTTATGTTATACATAATATAGCTGGCGCCAGGAATGGTCCAGGATGGGCCGCGGCCCTCCCCAAAATCTTCTCGGCCCCTGTATGATTTCAAAGTATCGTTGTTACTTCGTTAGCGATTTTTGTTACGCCACTGGCAGTCCCTCCAAATCAGTGGCCCCAGCCTAGTCCTTCCGGACAAAAAGTTCTGGTGCCGCCACTGAATATAGCTTTAGCAGTAATATTGTTGCCCAGACTATTCTAAAAACAAATTTCCACAAAAATTTTTCAAAATATTAACTTGATTGAACAATGTTATTTTTCTCATCAATTCAAGAGATTAGCTACTTATATGATATTAAATATTAATTACAAATAAAAAATGTAATTAATTTTGAGTCGTAGTTTTGCCAAATACTGACCAAACCTAACCATCCACCCACCCCTTTTTATCATGAAGAAGATACTTCAAAGCAACCCCATGTCGCCACTACTGATGGTGTATAATCTAATATAATATTAATATAAAGCTTGTATTTTAAAACATATTATTATTATTATTAACGTTTAATACGCGTTGTTTTTTACAAGCCTTTATTACCATTTATTTAAATCTTTATATCCTATTATCAAACATAAAAATATTTTATAAAAAATTAGCAAATAATTAGTAAGTATTAATATTAAACTTAAAAATTAAAGTATCATAATTATTGTATTATTTATAATAATTCATTAACATACACAATATTATGTCAAATAAAAAAAGTACACATGGTAGAAAGTACACAAAGTACCGAAATTTTTAACCAATCCGTCGCTAGATACAGTTGTAATAAAACAATATGACGCAACTCGTAATATAATAATATGTAAGACTAGATACATAATTATTATAATACAACTGTTCAGAACAGAAAATTTCAACTTATAAATAATAATTTTAATACAATAATTAAGCAATTAAGGTATCGAAATATTATTATTGAAGTTCTATGTTCGTATAATTTCTTTCGGAAAAAAAAGAAAAGGAGTTACGGAAGAATTTCAAATGAGTACATTCTAAAACACAGCGAGCAGACGTTTGCTTAATTTTAAAATCAATTTAGGTATTAAAAAAAATTAACAAATTGTGATAATTATAATAAAATAAACTTTATATATATTTACATATATAAATTTTGTATATATATTTTAACTAGTAATTATTTTAAGACATTTTACGTTTCTCATATTATCGATATTTTCTATGTTTTTTTTACTCGTTTATTTTCAAAAAGTATACATTAGAATAAAAAAACAACAGTGTCGTGAACTCGATTCACAATAACATTATTTTGTATTATTTTTTCGATACCTAACCCGAGTTTAAACAAGTTTAGTTTCGATCTCGATGATTATCAGTAAATACTATAAATACTAAATAGTAATGCGGCTCGTCGAAATGCGATGTTCGGTATATCTAATTAACATATTGATAGAATTTTAATGGGATACCGTATATACGCACACATCAAATGGATTTTCTTTAACGACGTCCTACTGTGTCAGACAATAAATTATTATAAAAGACAATAGAGATATCCGCATGAGAATCGTAATTGTTAACATTAAAAGAAATATATAAATAATACGAATATACTTATAAAGGTATAATGGGTAAAATACCTGTTTTCCATAAACATGAAAAATACATTAGAACCGATATAACGAATGATGAGTTATTATTATAATTAATATTTTGATTAAACCATTATTGACATTAATGTAAACGTTATAAAATATGCTCATTAAATATTTAAATATAATATATTTACGTGCTGCTATCGCAAGGTAGTTTAATTATCAAATAAAGGGATTTTTATAATATTATTATGAATTATCGATTATTGTTATTAATATTAATAAAATATAAAATATTTTATATTTATACACAAAATTTAAAAATTATTTATATATGACGTTATGGGACACTACCACTATACTTATAATATCGATACATCTAATAAAAAGGTAGTAATTCCATTTTGTAAATTGTTCAGGAGGAGCAAAATAAAATTCAAAGTTAATTTCTTATTCTATTTTTTTTTTTTTTTTATATTATTTTATTATCTTTGTTGAATAGATGGAAATACAATTATTTTTGTGCTCGAAAAAGAAAAAAATCTATATGATACCTTTAAGTTTAAATATAATGAGAGATGCAGGTCACTGATACTAAGACAAATTATATATCAAACATGATCAACAACGTTATGACACATACACCATCGCCATCAACATTGCCGTAATTGTACATAGCACTCTACATGCAAATCATTAACTAAAAATAATTATTTATTTATTATACAATTCAAAAACAATGAGGAGGGTTTGCATACATTTTTACCTTGGTACAACAGCAAAGTAACATTGATATACAAATAAACATATTAATATTACTAATTAATATATAATTTCAACTGCTATGACTATTATTGTTATTTCTTTTATTTTTTAATTTTTTTTTTTTTTAGATAGTTTGTGAATAATTAAAAATGATATATGATTAAAAAAAAATACATTATGAATTAAAACTATTTGGACCATAGCGTTCTGTAACGGTCGCCATTTGTAAGGTTGTTGTTCTTTGGCCTCACAGAATTAAAGCCAGAACTTAAAGGATTTTTTTATTATTAGTAGAATATTTTGTGTTATAATAATATATATATATACATATATTACAATGATTTGATTAGATAGTTACATTATTTTTATATATATTATAGGTTACCAACAATTGTGATTGTTATTTTTATACAGCACATATCCGTGGCTGAAAAGCCGGGGCCAAAAGATATTAATTTATTACATCACTTTTATATAAAATAATAAAATTCATAAAAATATCATCCAAAATGACGCTGACGTCTGTGTTCGTAGCGAGTCCAAACGAGACGTTTTTCATACAACTGTACATTCTTCACCAGTTGCTGATGCTTGTTTAGCTTGACATTCAATATATAAGATCCATGAGATGATTTCGATAAATTGCACAATTATCGACATTAATGTGATTATGGAAACGTATATAATATATGCTCTTTAAATATAATATATTTACGTGCTTTTACTTGACAACGACCGTTATATAAGATATATGTTGAAGTTTGATAAAATTAAATTATTATAAAATTTCCTAACGTAACAAACTCTTTAATATTTATTAATCATTCATTTATTGACTTATAAAATCCTATTTACAATAAATTACCCTTGAAGAAACATATATATATATTATAATATAGTGATAATATGGTGATTCATGTTACCTATTAAAATAAGGAAAATAATATAAGTAAAGTTAGTTTAAAATTTTTAATGCTGTACATATCTAACTTCGAAACATGAATTTATAAAATGAAATATAAAAATTTAAAGCAAACAATTAATATTAAATGATTATATAATTATAATATGGCAATAGTAATTATTATATAGGTATTCTTATTTATAAGACACTCAGAAAAATCTTCATTTCCAAATTATATTAGAAAGATTAAACGAACCTAGACATTTCTATTAGAACAAGTCAAATATTTTTAAAATTATCGACATCAAAGAAACGAAATATTTAGGTGCTTATAGAAAATATTAGTGATATTATCTATTCATAGATTATACTAAGGCTAGGCAAGTTAAATATTTTTTTTTTTAACTCGTCAAGTTATTTTAGAAATTCTTCAGTTAAGTTAAGCGTTAAAAAATTACTTTTAATTTAAATTAATTTAAAAACATCAAAAATAATTGATTAAGTACTACTAATGTATTCATATATATTTGGACTGTTATTTTCCCAACATGCCACATATATAATACAATTTTAGATAAGTTGTGATTGTTCTTGATCGCATAAAAAATTGTATAATGGTTGTTTACACGTAGGTATGTAAAACATAATTTTCTATATAGAATTTAAAATTTTAAAATCTAATATTTTAAACGTAGTATTCCATTTATTATTTAAACTAAATATAAAATACACTCGTTCACCGTTGAAGTGTTCATGTGCAAATTAAATGCGTTTAATAATAATCATAATAAATATTATAAATTATTGTATTACATTGATTATATTGCAATACGCAACTGAGTTGAGAAGCGTCGACCTCTCCTTATCTGTTCCTCGTCATGTGTGAATTTCAATTATTGTAATTATTGTCAATTATTTTGAAATTATTATTATTATTATCATTTACACCTATCTTTTTATAAACAATTAACCACACTTGTCTTTTTCGTTTTCTCGTGTCCGACACAACGATACGTTTTAACGGAACACATATGGTTTTTTTCCTATCTCGTTTATTTTGTTTACGTCTGTCAATGCAGTCTCATTAAACATATGAAAAGTAAACCTTATATTCGCCATTTCGGCCTTCACAGTTGCCATATTTATTATTAATTTGTTTCAACGTTAGTACCAGAAACAAACTACTTTCATCAAACAGTCATCGTCTTGTGAATTATTAATATATTATTTGTGTAACCTACTTGTCCTGTGCAGTTTTGTGTCATCTACGAGACCCTTGATCAAGGGTCATCAGTTTTTGTTGCCCCACGTAAGTCCGCCAACACCCGGTGTGGTGTGTGGGAGGCCGCCCAGGTCGTCGAGATTCGACCAATTACCAGTTCGTTACCATTTACCAGAATCGAATCAACATCGTCGTTAGTTTATAAGTGTGTTTGATCGTTTATTTAAGATTTAAGGTTATGTCGGATTTTTTGTCAGCTCTGTGGTCATTGCACCATACCGATTCGACCAAAGAGACTACTTTACACCGTTAACCGAATTGTATCATCCTTGTTCCCGTGTGTTAGGCTTAGTCGTTACCCGTCCTAGTCGTCGTCGTCGTCGTCGTCATTAAACGTGTTTTCGCCAGTCATTCGGAAAGCAAAATGTTTACAGATTATTTACTGATAAGCATTAGTTTAGATGACAAGTTTATGCATCGCCAAAACGAGTGAAAACTGATTTTATTTCACGACACTACGACAGTACGAGTGTACAATACAGTGTATTTTGTACGATCATTTTTATAATAAGAGGTAACAGAAATACAAAACTGTTGGTGAAGGTGTTAAGTGATAAGAGCAAACATTTTAGCAAACAGTTTATTGTTTTAATCAAAAGCAATCGCCATAACGATTTTTAGTAAACTGTTTCCTTTCGATACCTTCGTGAAAGCACGCTTATTGGATCGTCGTTGTCGTCTATGTAACTGTACGTTAAATTGACGCTCACCCCATATAACATAGCGATATAGGAAATTTTTGGATGCTTTCCTACACGGGATAAGCCGGACGTAAATTTTGTATAATTTCATTACGTTTGTGAATTATTTAAAATTCACGAATCCTTCGGATTTATTTTTAGTTTTGTTAATATACAGACATTATCGATTCAATTCAGCACAATCGCATTTTTACAAGGAATTATTTAACTAACACAATAATTATGGATATTATGATATAGTAAAATTATTATTCTATTATTTAATATACCCAATAGCTACTTATTAATAACTATAAAATCTATAAGTTTTTGTCGAGATTTCATGATTTAATATCAAAATCGTTTGTCATTTATTTCAATACTTATTTTTTATCCGTTGTAATTTATTGAGTATTACACTATTTATAAATGTATTTGTTATTATATTATACTCGTAATAGTTATTGTCGTATTTATTTATTAGATACACTATGGTAACCGCTAATCATAGAAAACAATATTTGTTCATTTTTTCTGTCAAAGTATTCAGTGGCGTAATTAGGTAAAAAAATAGGGGGGGGGGCAAAATAATGTAATAATAATAATAATAATAAGTCCTCTAATACATATTTCAAATAAATAATAACATCACAGAAATACTGAGTATAACAACCAGTTATAACATATTAGATGTTTGTTATTACTTAGTACATATTTTGGATTTATTAACGTTGAATGTAGATAATGTGAAAAATCTCGCTGATTATCTTATTCTATATGTTAATATGTTAGTTGTGTTAATACTGTTATGTTTCAAAATTACATTCTGCATTATATTATTCTTTCAATTACTTTTTAAAGATCTTAAAATTTGAACTGTTAACTTATCTGGGGGGGGGGAGGCAAAATGATAATTTTGCCCCTCCCTCCAATTAGGCCACTGAAAGTGTTCTTTGTAATGACTTATGAAAATGAATATCCAACATATACAACATAAGATAAACTAAATAATAATAGATTAACTTCAGCAATCGTGTGGATTTTATTATTTTAATTAAACACGAAGAACCGGATATCGTGGCTATTAACTTATAACCGGGTATCTTATCTTAGTTTCGGGAACTATTCAAGGGTCTGGGAGGTTCATAAAACAATAAGCGTAGCGTATCGTATGGTCCCGAATCGTATGGACCACCGGAAACCGATGTTCCTTGTACCAATATGAATCGGACAAGCACTGCCTAAAGTTGCGTCCAGTTCAAAGCAATATTGTGGGAAACTATTTTGTCAACAAATTTCGGCAATTGTTGCCAATAAAGTTGCGAATATTGTGAAAAAACTTGTTTGTCCAGAACAAAAAAAGACACATATTTTTTACAATTTAGTTACTTATGAAAAAAAAAGACGGCAACTTAATTTATACACATTCCAGTAAATAACACCGGAAAACACCAAAACACAAAAACATAATAATATCCATTCTTATATATAACATTTATATACAATAATATATTACAATAACATTGCAATTACATTCCTGGAAAATGTACTCAACATTCTTTTATTTTTACACTTTCCGATGTAGAAACGATATTTATTGTTGCCGACATCGTTGGAAACATAAAAGTTCGCAACTTTTGAAGAATTATTTTACGAAACTGTTGCTAACCACGTAGAATTTCGTGTTGCACAATGTATAATACTACAATAATTGGTACCCAACCGGAATCTCTTAATGGTAGTGGCGCCTGTGCTGTGGGGGGGGGGGGGGGGCAAAAGGGACATTTGACCCCCCGTTAAATATGTCATCATAGTTATACACTTAATACTTAAACATTTTAGAGTTATAGTTTAAATTTAAATTACATTTTTATTACTTTTAATTTTTATATAATATAATATGTAATAAAATGAATTTTGAAAAGTTGTATAACAAATAAAATTAAAAAATGTAAAACATTAAAATTGTTTTTAATTTTATATTCAAAATTAAATTAGGTAAAGACTATTAGTTTAATCAACAAAATAGTAATTAAACCTATTTTACAAAAATCAATAAGTATTTGTATTTTATTTTAATATACTATATATTATGATTTTCCTAAAAATTTTGCCCCCCCCCCCCACACACAAGAAAATTAGTTCCTGCACCTCTGCTTAATAGGCTGTATTAATATATTATGGGTAGGTAAATACATGCACGAAGCACACAAACACTGGAATTACCACTGGATTATTTTTTCATTTTTATTTTTTTATTTTCATTATTCAGTTATTGCCAATAAATTGTTAGGTATATTTGTTAATAAAAAAAGTTTTGTTTTACGGTAAAGTGTAGAGCATCGTTTCTCAACCTTTTTAGTGTCGCGACCAAAAATAGATATAAAATATGGTCAATCACTTCGCGACCTCCCTTCCCCTCCATCTATATTAGGTACAAATTTCAACAATAAAAATACCCGATCATTATCCAAACGAAATATATCATTTTAAATATCAATTTATAAATACAATGTCTAGTAATTTAAACTTGTCAAGTTTGAAATGTCTCGGGTCGTTGAGAATTTCTATTAGCAGTGAAGTATCCGTTTTTTTGATGAGCAACTTTTAAATGTGAAACAAATTCAACGATCACGTTGATTATTATTTCAAGTATTTATAGCATTTATTGTTAGCATTTATTAATTTATAGTATTTATTGTTCAATAAAAAGGTACATTTTGTAAATCGGTCTTTTATTATTTTTTACCAACGCGACCCATAGACAAGGTAATGGCGACCCCCTTGTTGAGAAACGCTGGTGTAGAGGATGAAATATTAAAATATTTCAATATTCCTCAATAATTAAAAATAATTACTACATTATTTTTATTAAATGCACATGAATAATTAATTAATTTACACATGAACACTACAACGGTGAACGCGTGTATTTTATATTTAGTTTAAATAATATATAAAATACTACGTTTAAAATATTAGATTTTAAAATTTAAAACTCAATATAGAAAATTATGTTTTACATACTTACGTGTAAACAACCATAATAAAATTCTTTATTTGATCAAGAACAATCACAACTTATCTAAAATTGTATTATATAATATATAATATTATATTATATGTATTACATGTAAGGAAAATAACAGTCTAAATATATATGAATACATTTGTAGTACTTAATCAATTATTTTTCTTCCCAAAAAAGTGTCTTCGTACATTCATTAATATATTTTTTCTAACTAAGTTAAGTTACGTTTTTCACTCAACTTTTAACGTTTTTAAGTTAAGGGGTTGCAGCAATGTATATTTTTTATGCATTTAGACTAATAAGCGGGCGAAAATTTACCTAACTTCTAATAGTCAAATTTTAATTTTGAAAAATAATTTAAATTTATTAACTTATATTCTACGATATGTAGAAAAAATATAAAAATATTTTTTTATTATTATTCTATAACTCGTAGAATTATAAGTAAAAAAAAAGAAAAACAGTAAATTAATTTTGTATCATGCTAAATTAGCTAAATATAAAATTAAAAATCAATTTCCTAAATATCATAGAAAACAACATAAGGAATTTTAATAATTTATAAGTTTAACTATCAAAACTAGGTCTATTTTTCTCCTAAATTTTGTGCTTTTTATTCAATTTATGCATTTTGAAATATTTTTGAGTGTTTATTGGATATTTATGCGTGCGCGTACGTATGTCAAAACTAGGAGGAGGGCAGACGGGGATTTGTCCCCGGGCGTAAAATTTTCGAGGCGTAATTTTAAAAGCCAACGAACGAACTTTATTTATTATTTTAAGACACTTTTGGATTCCAAGAATTTGAAGAATTAAATAAAACACGTGTAGCATAATGAGATCTCTGTAATGTACATTGTATATAGTATTATAATGAGTTTCGTTCAGAACCGTATTTTCTAAAGCAATATAATTGCATTCAAATCTTAATTATAATTAACCACTAATTTCTCCGAGGACCGAAGGGACGAAGGAGGAACATCCAAAATATGAATAAAATGAAGATAATATTATGTATTATAAAGAAATGTAATGTATGTATTTTATTTAATTCTAAAATACATAATTATTTATAAATTTATTAGTTGTGATTTCTATATAGTATCACTTTTTTTCCATTTCATCTGATCTATTTTATTCGTAAACATAGCTGCATATACTGCCTCTTATTATGCCTTATTTAGTATTTATTATTTTATTGCAACATAAAATTAGTTATCAAACACTGGTTTTGTATAGGATAATAATGACGAAATTATTGTAGCACATTTTAATTATTATTTCGATGTCATGGTTGCGCGAAGGTGGTGTACTTCTAACTATATAAAATACTATTATATTTATTGATGCTTTATATACGAGTATAATTAACGAGTAATATTATTATTTATATTATTTATAAGGTAGATATATTTTCTTAGTATGTAATGTATTGGTTTTACAAAGGTTTTTTTTTTTTATTATTATGTATGAAGACACTTTTGCAAGTAGAAATAATGGTCCGATTATTACAAGTAGAGTATGCTTTCGGTAGCAAATCACGTCTAGTTGGTACTTTATTTAGCTCATTTTTTGAATTTTCCAAAATTCTTCCGTGGGAAGGGAAAAACTACAAAACAATGATGAAAAATCGACAAAATTACGGTTTCTGTTGTTTTAAATTTTTTAATTTTGTGATAACTAATTGAGTTTTGATTTTAGGGACTTGAAAACTTTTTTGAATATTAACATAGATAATATACAAGTGTGATACAACTTTAGAAAGGATCGGTTGATTATTTGGCCAAGTATAGAATTTTGAACTTTTTTCTAAAAATGTTTAATATTTTTGGCTATTTTTGGTTTATCGCTTTGAAAATTTTATCGAAGTCTAATTATATACTACTTAATCATATTACGAAATATTTTGATAATTGTAAGTTGCAACTTTATTTTATAAGCTTCTAAAATTTGAATAATTTTAATAGAAATGAATATTTCGATATTTTTTTTTTTTTATGTATGAAGACACTTTATCGGATCAAAATAATAGTCCGATTACCACGAGTATGTTATATTTTCGGTAGCAAATTGCATCTAGTTAGTACTTTATTTAGCTCATTTTTCCAAATTCTCAAAAGATTTTCTTTAGGAAAAGAAAAACTACTAAACATGGCGGAAAATCGGCAAAATAACGTTTCTGAAATTTAAAATTTTTTAATTTCGTGATAAATAATTGAGTTTTAATCATAATGTCTTGAAAATTTTTTTGAGTATTTACTTAGATGAACTTCATTACAAGAAAAAATTTAGATACGATTGCTTGATTTCCTGACTAAATATAAAATTTTGGCTTTTTTTCACTAATGTTTAATATTATCTGCAGTTTTTAATTTTTTGTATTGAAAATTTTATCGAAGTCTAAACATATACAATTTAATGTTTTTACAAAATATTTTGATAATCCTGACTGTATTTTTTTGTTGTAAGCCTTCTAAAGTTCTTGAAAATCGGCAAAATTACACTTTCATTATTTTATTTCTGGATAACTAAATAAGTTTAGATCGTAGGAAATTTAAATTTATTTTTAATATTTACATTCGTAATTTACATACGTGGTAAAATTTTGGAATGGATTATCAGTATAGCATATTATAATATATTGAGTTTCGCTCAGAATCGTATTTTCTAATGCAATATCATTGCATTCAAATCTTAAGTATAATAAACCACTAAATTCTCCAAGGACCGAAGGGACGAAGGAGGAACGTCCACAATCGACATTCCCGCTTAACTTTACTTTTTTAAATTTTCGTTGAAACCGATAAGACATAGAATGAGAAAGTTTGGGGATCTTACGCACACACTAACGATCATTTACGTTTCACACAAATACACCTTGTAACAAAAATAAAACAGAAAATTGCCTAAACATAACCCCTTAATAAATGACTGCTTCCAATCCTCTTAATAATATTATTTCACCTATTACGATTTTTGGCTATTGCCCATATAAAAACTTTTTTGTTTATAATATAATATATAACTATTCAATTATTCAAGCTATTTTACAATATTATTAAATAGCAATTAGCTATTATAATATACATAATATTACTTAGAAAAAAGAAACACATCTTAAAAATAAATTGCACTATATTTTTTGATTCATTTTTGATTCGATCTATTAATCTTTTTCGTCATTTGACACATACGTACTTTAAAAAGGTAAATATACAAATTCTTTATTCTTTAGTAAATAAAATAATAAACTGTTATTATTATAATAGTTATAAATTCCTTTTATTTAATTTAATATAATTATTTGTATAAAAGTTATAATACGTAATATTTAATTGTTTAATAGCATTTTTAATTCAATTAATTATATAAAAATAAAATTGAAATTGAAATATGACATTTAATTATGTAAAACCTTAAACAAAATTAATAAGGGTTAAATAGATAGGTATATAGAGTTTCATAGATCTATTTGATAATTAATAACATCTCCATAAAAAATTAAGATTTTTAAATGCAATCTAAGACATTGAATGCAAATTTATCATACAAATATACTCTTTAAATAAGGTTATTTTCGAATGTCACATAATTTTCAATAAACTATTTTTATTTTTATTTATTCATGATATGTTAAAATTAATAATAATGTATTTACGTTCAACAATCAATCAACAAAAACTTACTGACATTTCTATTTTATCAATAGAAAAAGAAACAACAAAAATTGACTTCGACAAATTAATAAATTAATTTGCTGAATTAAAAGCCAGAAAAGTAAAATTATAAGTATATTTAATTTGTACCTCAATGTTAAATAGTTTTGTACATTAAGCTAAAATATATTGGAATATTATAAATTATTGTAATTTATTTTACAATATAAAATATGTGTTAAAATTAAAAGCAATTTAATAATATAATACCTACTTTAACATTTACAACAAATAATTTATGAGGGTAGAAAAAAAAAATTCGAAATGCAAAATAATGTATTAATAGTATTGTTTTTTATAAGTAATATAAATTAACATTTTCATTTAAGTTACCTAATTAGTTTTTTTTATATAAGTAGGTGTTTATAAAACGCAATATGATTTTTTTTTTAAACATATTGTATATAATAAGGCATAATTGTAATATTTTTCCTAGGCGTCAAAATACATAGTTCCACCTCTGACGTATATAATAGTTTTAGATTCTGAACGAAGCGAAGAATGTATTGGTTTTACAAAAATGTTTTTTTTTTGTGATGTATGAAAACACTTTTTCGGGTAGAAATAATGGTCTGATTACCACAAGTAGGATATGATTTTTTTATTATATTATTTTATATAATATGTAATCACGTTTATTAATTATTTGTCATAAATGTTATAATATAAAATATAATACTGTAATACGCAGTGGCGCCGAACTAAAATTTTTTTGGAGGGGCGATAATACAAGATAACCTACCCACCCATAATACGACGGAATTTGATGAGCAAAAAAAAAAAAAAAAAGGGCCACCAGTTACACCTTACATATAAACAACCATGAGAAAATCTATATCTCTAATGATCAAAAAACTCAATAGTCAATATAATTTTAATAAAAATAATTTAATAGCACACAACCTATATTATTATTACTATTATACTAGAGAACTAAGTGACGAATCGCGCTTTCGTGGCCTTCATACGTCAGCTGTCGGAATTAAAACCCAGATTAAAATACCACATAGAGACATACAAGTAAAAATAACGTTATAATTAATAGTATTATCATGGAATTCCCTTTCAACCTTTAGGAATATGGTTATAATTAAATTGATACCTACTATTAAAAATTATGATTTCTTGTAAATCCAAACAATGATAATTCCATAATAATAAATTTATTTAAAAATACACAGCTCACAAGTCATGTTATATCTTATCCTTTATTTGTTTTATAAATATTATTAAACTATGATTAATAGTTTTTAGTTAATAGTTTATTAGTTTATTACTATATTAAATGACTATAAAGTGATAGAATGTTTGTATAACATCATGCGAGTATTTATTGCGAGTATAATTTATATTATATATTTTTGAATTTCCACATTTTTCATATCACCTAGCTATCGGATACCCACCCCCTTTAGAAAGGGGGGCAACTGCCCCCCTTGATGAGTACTTTCGGCGCCACTGGTAATACGTATACGTATACAAAATAAAATATTAAATATTACATTTGGTTTTAAGTAAATCGAAACTTACGTAATCGAATATTTAAATTAGTAATAAATTGCACACATTTTTCGTCGAATAGTAATTGGTGAAATAAGTAATCCAAAGTCGATATTTATTTTAACAATGTCAGTTGTGGCCAACGAGGTACTGTACAATTGTTACGGATTAATGAAAAAACGATCGTGGAATGTGGTTTTAAAAGAAAAATTTAACAAAAACATACGAAAAGAAAAATAATTGTATGGTAAAAATAAATCATACATTGAAACATAGTTGCTAATAATTTAAACCTTTATTGAGTCTTATCGAAAAATATACGAACTGAATTTGGCGGCACATTTTTAGTAGAATATATATTCCTCCAGGTATTCTCCACTATTTTCGGATACTTATTATTTTATATTCATCCCAATATGAAATATAATTGTCATAAAAATAACGTATAATTATTAATAATCAGTGGAGTAACCAGGATAATATTTTGGGGGATTTTAAAATTGGAATTCTCTCTCCTACATAAACACCAATTTCTTTAATAAGTCGGTTGAATATAATTTTTTTAAATTCGAAGACATTTTTTAGGGTGGGGGGAGTTAACTATTTAACCCCCCTTGCTACACCACTATTAATAATTAGTATATATAATAAACAATAAATATAATATTATTATTGATGTTTAATAATATATATATAATAATTTATTAGTACATAATACACATTAATATCTATAATATCTAATATTTGAATATTTTAACTTTATACATACTATCATTATTATTTCTGAGAACGTAGGTACAACGCATGACAAAATAAATACATTTCATTATGATGTATATATTGAGTGAATTGTAAATACAATTATGACGTAATGGGCGTGTTCAAGCAGATTTCACGGAGTTTGAACCACAAATAGAAATAAAATGACATTAAATACGTACATTTTATAGTATAGCGATCCGGAAAATGAAAAATATTGTAAGTATTGGTTCAATTAGTCAACTCCTCCCACTATAGACAAATAATGAGCACGCCACATCTTTTTATTTTTATTTTATTTTTAATCCAATTTAAATTATATATGTTTGATTTACACCTATACGAAAATGAAAAGAAATATTTTTATTTTGACTTCGAACATTATGAGATATATGATAAGTATTGTTGCGTGCCAATCAGATCACAACTAGATCCGTATCAGACTGATTATTATCAAACTAAAAATAACTCGTTTAGAATAAAAGTTTTACAATTATTGCAACATTGACGTGTTAAAATGACTTGTTCTTCAAAAGTCGTCTGTATGTAGTTATATCTACGTTGGCTACCAGTCATCTAACACTCGCCTGTGTTGTTCTCCCTGATATAATCTTTAGTTTTCCTGTTGACTCTTCTGTTTGTTCATTTGAATCATATCTACTAATTCGTTATAATTATAATTCATATAGTAAATGGGATTCAATATTTCGACCATATTGCGTTTTACAGTTAAAGATAATAATAAAAGCTTAGTTTATTATACACACGTCCTCAACAATTCTTAGAGGTTTATAGTGTATTTCGGATTTTCCTATTTGTAGTGCTTTACAGAAAAAACTAACGTATACGTGACAATTTTAATAGGTATATTTATAATTATAGTTCCATAATTACACGAATGCAATTGTCATATTCCTATAGTATTGTTTATTGTTATACTTATATTACTATAAAAGGTAAATATAACGAGAATTAATCTACAATATAATATATTAACATATTTTACTATTTGGTATACTTTTTTAAGTGTCGAAGTTCACCAAGAGACCTAGGTCCTTAACGATATCATAACTTAAATAAGCGTATTCTTTTATTAAAAATTAATTTTTAAAGTTTTCCTATGTAGTTCTTATAGCAATATTTTGTTTGGGTTTCGTTTATTTATCAAATCATTGGATTAATGTTCGTGACATTACGTATTGTCCCTAAAAACACGACAATATAACATAGACTAAATATATTGTGTAGGTATTTGTATTAATGAATAACGAATATTCATATTAGAAAAATGGTGTACCATTATTATGCAACCGTTTTTGTAACATGAATTTTTTTATAATCCCGTATTTAATATTTTTCAAATTAAATTTATTTTATGTAATAAATTTTTAGTTAAAAAATATTTATACTATTATTATGTTTTATGGCTATTTTTTTGAATTGTCGATAATAATGATATATATTATCATATAGCTAATAATTATATATTGTCTATGTCTGATTTATTTTTACTATATATAATTATTTTTCTTTTCATATGTTTTTGACAGATTTTTTTTTAAAACCACATTCGGACATTCCGCGATCTTTTTTTCATTAACCCGTAATAATTGTACAGTGCCGCAATTGTCACAACTGACATTGTTAAAACCAATACTGATTTTGGATAACCCATTTCACCAATTTTACTATTCGATAACAAATTTGTGCAATTTATTACTAATTTAAATATTCGATTACGTAAGTTTCGATTTACTTATATACGTATATGTTATCGTTAAAGTATGAAATTGTGTTTTATACACTAACCAAATTTAATCGTTAAACCATATCATTTATAATTTAACTAGTTGATAATTAATACATTCCCCGATGTAATTCAGTTATTTTGTATAAATTGAAATTATTTAGATAAAATTAAATTTCTGTATCGTGTGAATTAATTTGTATCGCCGTATCGATCGGTCATCGTCTTCGTTATCGTTAACAGATAATATATGACCATTGAAATGATTTAAAATTGAAGGAAAATTACCTGCAACATTATATTATGAAGTATCACGGAATAACAATTTTACGATGTTATTGAAAAACGTGAGTGCAAATCCAATAGTTCTATTTTAACTCCGATAAAAATTAAAATTAAAAAAACAAAAGCTCGTGATTATTAGCTTGTAAACCATTACGATTAATATATGACGTTGAAACATTAATTTATCTAGTAAATTAAAATAATGCTAATTTTCAAATATACGTATAATAATTTAGGTGTATTAAAACAATTATATGCACGTTCCCAATTCAGTGTTTGCTCTGAAAATCAAAATATGTACTTGAAGAAAAGCAAATTTCACTACGTTATGCAGTAACTGAGCAACGAATATTGGAAATAATCAAGGTTTTTTTAAATGCTCATGTATAAATAAATGCACTTCGTACCAATGTATTTGTCACAAGAATAGTCTATTATGTAACTCAAAGTGTCGCCAAAGTCAATATTGTGATAATAAATAGTATGTATATTATTGTGTAATGCATCCCATATTTAATAATTATAAAAAATAATTTAATATTTTTTTATAATGATAACCAAATGATTTATATTAAAATATATTTTAAATAATAATAAATTGTTTTATGTACTTTAAAAAGTTAGTAATATAAATTCTTTAATGGTTTATATTTCGGATTTATATAAAATAACTAGTTAAACAGTTTATATACTTCCTAGTTAGATTATTTATTTAATTTTAATGTACATACTTTAACTTAAACAATACTCTAATGAATAAAATAGTTATCTTGTATCATAATTTGATATCTACAATAACAAACAATTATTAAAGTATACATGTTATCACTTAAGTATTTTATCTAATTTTTTAGAAAACATATTTTAAAAACTCAGTATTTTTACTTAAATTAATTATATGTTGAAAAAAAAACTAATTGAGAAAATGGCAAATTAATATATATTAATTTATTATAGGTACTATAATTAATAATTTATAAAATATAATTAATATTTATGTTTCAGATAGCAAAATCCTATTTCAATAATATCAATTCCAGAAGACGTACCCTGTAAATAAAAAAGAAAGTTTTTACAACAATATGTATATAAGTTTTATGATTGTTTTTATTTGCATCGGTTACATTATCAAATAAATTTTACCAATTAAACAAGGTTTCCATATTATGTATGATATACTGATATCGTACGTCAGGGGCGTGCTCAAGGGGTGGATGAGGGTGTCATATCCCCCCTTAACTTCTTTTAGATTCTGAGCGAAGTGAAAAATGTATTGGTTTTACAAAGATTTTTTTTTATGTATGAAGACACTTTTTCGGGTAGAAATAATGGTTCGATTACCACAAGTAGGGTATGATTTCGATAGCAAATCGCGTTTAGTTGATACTTTATTTAGCTCATTTTTCGAATTTCTCAAAAGTTTTTTATTGGGAGGCGAAAAACTCCAAAAAAATTGTGGAAAATCGGCAAAATTACGGTTTCTGTTATTTTACATTTTTTAATTTCGTGATAACTAATTGAGTTTTGATCGTAGGAACTTGACAATTTTTTTGAGACTTAACATAGGTAATATACATATGTGGTTCAATTTTGGAACGGATTAGTTGATTATTTGACCCAGTATAGAACTTTTGTCCAAAAATGTTTAATATTTCCAGCGATTATTGATTTATCGCTTTGAAAAATTTATCGAACTCTAATCATATACTACTTAATCTTTATATAAAATATTTCGAAAATTGTGACTAAAAATATTTTTGTATAGGCATTTAAAGTAAAAATTCCCGAAAATTGACAAAATAGCAGTTTCATTATTTTAATTCTTGATAAATAATTAAATTTAGATCGTAGGAACGTAAAATTTATTTTAAATATGAACACTTGTAATTTACACACGTGGTAAAATTTTGGAACGGATTATCAGTATAGCATACAGGCACGGATCCAGAGTTAAGGTTTGGGGAGGGCCCAAAATTGCTTAAACTACGATAAATTATACATTACTTCATAAATTATAGGGTTAGGTTAGGTTATACAAAAATATATTTATATATATTATAAATAAACTTTCATATATCCATATAGGTTTGAAAAGAACACTATGTTAATGTATTTTACTTAGTAACAATAATAATTATAATAATAATAATAAGCCACGAAAAATAAATGTATATAATTTTTATAATTTTATAACAATAATAATTATAGAAACTACAAGTGTGTAGGATTAATTAAGTTGTTAGTATGTATTAATACTTTTCATTTGATAAAAATATCAAAATCTGTATAGGTACTGAAAAAATGACCAAGTGATCTATAAAAATATTGTACCTATTCATAATTTGCTAAATAACACATTTATAAATATAGTATAATGAAGCAAATACTTCATAATAAATAATACTTATCATTTCATAAATATATCAAATAGAACCTTTTGTCTATATTTTTAATTAGTAAAATTGTTGGGAAAAAGTAAATCAACTATTAACAGTGTACTGAACAGTAGATTATTATAAAGAACATGCAAAATTTATAAGGTAATAAAAAAAGTTTAAATTACATTACGCCTTACCTGTCTGAAATAGGAGTGTAAAGTTTTTTATTTTTGAGCCATAATAATAATATATGAAAGTACAACACAAATTAAAATTCAATTTTTAAACTCAATACACCGAAAGTGATGAATGACTATAATAAACAGAAAAATGAAAAATGAAATAATTACATTTATTCGGAATAATGTGTTTAATATACAGAACTATAGTCTTATCCTTAATATCTAATAGAAACAGAATAAACATTAGTTTTAATCTTAGTCAAAATTTGATTCAATTATTTGTGAAATAGCAGCTGCTCCTATCTATTCTAAATATTAAGACATTTAGTGTACACACTAAATTTAATATTCTTCAAAGAATTTCTGGAGGGGGCCACGGCCCCTCGGTCCCCCCCTGGATCCATCACTGATAGCATATTGTAATATATTGAGTTTCACTCAGAATCGTATTTTTTAATGCAATATCATTGCATTCAAATCTTAAATAGAATACACCACTAATTTCTCCGAGGACCGAAGGGACGAAGGAGGAACGCCCACAATCGACCTTCTCACTTTTTACATATTGATTGAAATTTATAATGAATAATGTAAATACAATTTAAAATTACGAGGTTCGAAGGGTGGGGGGGGTAAAGCTCCCACGTGTGTGTTTCTGGTTGACTGACAATTCACATTCCCCCCCCCCCCCCCTATCAAAAAAGCTGAGCACGCCACTGTCGTACGTAGTTTACAAAACTTTAACGAAATATTATCACATAAAGGTAAATATGCACATGGTAGTTTGCATAAACAGTAGGGATATAATTTTGTACATATAAAAAAAAAATGCTATTATCGTGATAATAAGTATATTATAGATATATTATTGCGTTTACACGATAAAAAATATCATACTATTCATACTGTCATATGAGACTTATAAAACGATTAGTGATTTTTAGATCATATAGTTGGTGACGTATATCTAAAATTAAAGATGTTTTTATTTTTGTTTGTTTTACCGGATAGTCAAATCATATCCTATTCAAAAACTTACATTTCTGTAAACGAATCATATTTTTACTTGAATAATCGTTGCCTTTGCGCCTTGCACGTCATCAACCGGATTTTCATTGTTCAATCATTTATTGGATCCAGATATTAGAGTTGCTGATTGAAGAATATATAATTACTTCAATATTAAAAGTTTAATATTATTGTATTCAGAAAATATAGGGATATTATATTTTATATTACTTTCTCGCCAATACAATAAGTAATTAAATTTGAAATATTCTGAAGTCTTTACTTAGGTGGTTTCTTTACATAAACGATACATTAAGATTACATTTTATATTAATAATATTAAATTATATATTCATAGCGTCGTAAGTTATAGATATATTTTCTTGTGCATAGTTTATAAATATGTTGTATAATTACTTGAGAAGAAGAATAAATTTAATCCAGGTACGAAATAAAATGTAAATTAGTTACGTTATTATTCGTTTTCAAATTGACGCTTATTACGTATTATGAAAATAATAATACCGGAAAAATATATTTTCAAACCTGCTAATTTTTTTCTTTCTTTCAATATTTAACGGACATTGAATTATTGTTTTTAATTTAATTTTAAAAAAAATTGTGTTTTTTTTAACAAATGATATGGATATTTAATAAGCTATTAATATAACAAATATTAATTTATATTTACGACTCTATTTTGACATTATGTCAAAAAGAAAGACCGTTATTTATTTGTTTTAATCTATGCATTTATTTCGTTAATTGTTGTAATGATGACTAATCGCCGGCTTAAGTGACTTATATTAGATTGAATGGACTCTATATGAATATATTAAGTTTTAATACATTTTATTTATTTATCAAATAATGTGCAACAAAAAAACTAGTTATCATAAAATAATGAAATTGTCAAAAATTTAGATTCCACGAAATTTTCCGTTTTCTGCTATAATTAATGATTGTCCTGTTTTATTAGTTACATAATTGTCATTTTTCAAAAAGTGGTCTAAATAAAATAACAACTAGACAAACAATTTTATTTTGATTGGATCATAATTATTGCCCGTAAAAGTTTCCGATCCACAAATTGGGCGTTCGTCGTGGTGTTTTTGTGGTTCACGGTTAAACGTAGACCAGAAAGTGTCACAAGTGCCAAGTAGACAAACAGCTATGCTATTCAAGCTATCAAGAAAAATATATCAGACTAGATGTCCATGACCAAAGATAAAAATATCGGTAATGTAAGTCGTAAAATTGTATGTATAAAAAAAAAAACATTCCTTTTGTTCACGTTGAACACGTATTTTTAAATACATATTATATCTGTATACTTATTATTTTTATTAAGTCGAGATATTAATATTGTTTTTGCTCGTATCATATTTGTTTACGTCAGCAGTACAACACATTTGTATTTGTATTGTGGTATACTGGTATAGTATACGTATTTATATTTTAATCAAATAACGAAAATATAATATTCTATCAATTTCATTATAATAAATTTATAACAGAAAAATATATCTTGTGATCTTCCACGTTTAAAAATAGTATATGTTACGGACCCAGGTCCTATATCTAACCACCATACTTACATCATATTATGTTATATTGTATATACTAAATTGTTTATAAACTTTTTACGAAACATCCGTCGTATGATGTTTATTTAAAAATCACAATAGGCAATTGTAGTTACAATCGTAACTATTAACACAGATATAATGCTTAGTTGCAAATATATATGGCATCATATTTGTTTGGATTTATAATTATAACAAGATGAAGAAATAATAACAACCAAAAGGGGTCAACAGGAAACCCAAAATCATATATAAACAAGTACGAAATTATGACAAGACAGACGACTGGAAGCGACGTACTGAACACCACTACAGATGACTACATAAGAACGAGTCGTAATACGTCAGATATTTGTGCTTTATTATAAACTTTGTTTCTCCGAGTTAATTAAAATTGAATAAATTAGTAATTGTTAAAATCGTTGAGTTAACTTTATTCATTCTAATACGGATCAAGTTGATCAGGGTTGGCACGCAACTGTAAATTATGTTATATTGTAGAATGTAGAATGTATTTATAAAAAATTCGATAACACTAATATGTTTGTCCTATTCCTATTATTGTTTTCTACTTATATTACTGACGAAAGTATATCTGTACAATTAACCTTTGACGCCAGATGTACTTTGGTCAGTAATATAAGTAGAAAATAGTACTAGGAATAACACAAACACATTAGTGTTATCGAATTTTTATAAAAAGTGAATAATTAATGAATAATACAAATAATAAAAAACTTATCTATAAAATAATAAGAATATGGTAATCGGAGTACACATTGTCGAGGACGTATGTATAATATGCATATATTTTTATCTCTCTAACCGCGAGAAGCAATATTATATCTCGTTTACTACGAATTCTAATTATAACGAATAGCAGATATGATTAAAATGCACCAACAGAATAGTCAGCAGAGGACAATCAGAGCATATAATATAAGGGAGAACCAGACAAGGACAAATCGCAGACGAACATCACAGACGATTATATTGAAGAACAATAGTCATTTTTGTATTAATCGTAATACTTTTATTCTAAACGACGAGTTATTTTCTACATAATATAATAAACAGTCTAATATTTGAATTATTGTGTTTCGCTAATTCATTCCGATACGGATCTGGTTGGTACGTAACAATATTTATGTAAAAAAAGGGGGAGAGGGGTGAATTTCAAGCCGACGCTGTTTTCGATATAATGACGACGGCGCGCGTTGAGTAAAGGGACGCGTAATTCGACAACACTACGATAAAAGAATTTAAAAAATTTATCCCGTCCATCGGACACACCCGGAATCGTATGAAAAAAAAAAACCACTCGCAGAAATGAGTGATGAAGCGTCGTCGCGCCACAGGTGGTATAGCCAAGAACAGAGAGAACCGGTGTGAACGCTGCCGCGCACAACATCGCAGTGTTATGATGTTATAAAATATGTATACATATTACATATACATATACTATAGTATGTATGGAAGATCCTGTAACCTTCGTGGTCACTGCAGCGGTCGTAAAACATTCGATTTATGTACCAAACGCGAACGATCAAGGTCACAACACCCTCGCCATTACTATATTGTACACGCCGTCGACGGCAATATAAATCCCTGTACAAATACGGCGCGCATCCTAACCACACGTGAAAACAATTTTGTCGAAACCCTCGCGGTTAATACCGCGATGATTACGAGTTTTTATTTTTCCAATTAGCTTATCTGCTCGTTGTAGTGGGCGGCAAAGTTCTTTAATTATTTTTACCCTAAAAATAAAATTAAAAAAAAAAAAAAAATATTAACGACATTCAAAAGGGGTAGTCATCGTTTCCAAAATATAGTAATTAAATATGATTTTTAAATGAAATTCGATCCACGGACATTCCGCGATTCCAAACGCAACAGGTTTAGTTTGAGAACCCTTGGTTAACAGTCTGGGCGGGTCGCAGTGTTCACCGGCCTGCAGTTTTCGCGGCGAGGACTACAATGTACCAAACGCGAACAATCAAGGTCACAACGCACGATTCAATAACAATATAAATCCCAATACAAGTACATCGCGCGTCCCAACCACACCGAAAAACAATTTTGACGCAATTCTCGCGGTTAATACCGCGATGGTTGCGAGTTTTTTTTAAAATTTTTTTTAACTAGTTTATCTGCTCGTTGTAGGTTTAAATCAACCAGTTCGTATACTTAACCACGCACGGAAATTGAACGTTTCTCGTACAAAAAATGGAAATTAAAATAACACTATGTTTAATATTAATAAAATGTATTGTCAACTAATATAATCCGGACCAATGGCAGTCAAATAGGGAGGGGGGGACGGGAGATTTATGACCTATGGGTTATTATGTATAGTTTTTTATCAATATACCGTTTATTACTTATTTATTCATGTCAATTGTGGACGTTCCTTCTTCGTCCCTTCGGTCCTCGGATAAATTAATGGTTTATCATAATTCTAGTCCCTACGTCAAAATTTCGTTAGTATATAAATTCAATAAATCAATGATAATATTATGTAGGACTAGGTGCACAATTATTATTATACGAGCACCCGTTACAACCGTTCAGAACAGGAATACTTATACTTATAAAGCTGGGCGTCCCACCGGGTCGGTCGGTCGGTGCGGTGCGGCTCGGTACCAAAACGAAATGTGTGTAAACTAATGTAGATGCGTCCACGGCGAAGTCGGCACGGCGCGGCGCCGATCGTCGTTGCTCCGGAGAGACTATTCAAGGTCGGCGCCGCGCCGCACCGACCGACCGACCGACCAAGTGAGACGTCCAGCTTAAATAATAATTCTAATACGATAATTGAGCAATCGATTGGTATATCGAAATAAAATTATTAAAATTTTATGTCCGTATAATTTCTTTCGGAAAAAAAAGAAAAGGAGTTACGGAAGAATTTCAAATGAGTACATTCTAAAACACAGCGAGCAGACGTTTGCTTAATTTTATAATCGATTTACGTGTTAAAAAAAATTAACAAATTGTGATAATCATAATAAAATAAAATAAACTTTATATATATATACATATATAAATTATAATTATTTTCAAAGATAGTTTACGTTTCTCATATTATCGATATTTTCTATGCTTTTTTAACCGTATGTTTTCAAAAAGTATACATTAGAATAAAAAAAACAACAGTGTAGTGAACCCGATTTACAATAACAGTATTTTGTATTATTTTTGTGTCCATATAATTTATTGAAAAAAGAAAAGGAGAATACGGATATATTTAAAATGAGCACATTCTAAAACACAACGAGCACACGTTTTCTTAATTTTAAAATCAATTTAGGTATTGATAAATAAAATAAAATAAACTTTATAAATATATATATATACGTAACTAAATGTACTTTCTGTTAAGAAAATATATTTAAAAATAACTGTTATATATTTAAAAAATCATAATTTATTACAACCGATAATGCATGGAGTAAACACGCGATAAACAATTTTTTCATTAAAAAAACAAAAAAAACGATATCTGGTAGATACTTTGATATAATTGGTACCAAATTAAGTAACCAAATTCCATCTTATATAATAAACTTTTAAATTAATTTATTCAAAGAAAGCATTCTGCAATGGTTTTTGGAGTCTCATGACGAATTAATAATATAATAAAATTATTGTATATGCTAATGTAATTTATGGTATCAAATTTCGCTTTTTTTTTTTTTTTTTTTTTTTTTTTTTTATAACTTGTTTAATTTTAAGAACTTAATTTTTTTGATTATGTGTATAAAATTATATTTATAACTCCTGAGCCCACACGAGTTTTCTCAGTGGGGTCCAGTATTTCATATGTATGAGAAATTTAAAAAAATATATATATATATATTATATATACCTACATAATATATAAATTATAATTATTTTAAGACAGTTTACGTTTCTCATTTTATCGGTATTATCTATGTTTTTTTTTTTAACCGTATGTTTTTAAAAATATACATTATAAAAATAAAAAAAAACAGTTTTTTATATTATTTTATCGATACCTAACCCGAGTTTAAACAAGTTTTAGTTTGGATCTCGATGATTATATCAGTAAATATTAATGTGCTAGTCGAAATGTGATGTTCGGTATAATTTGTAATATATTGATGGAATTTTAATGGTATACTGTATATGTATACGCAGACATCAAATTGATTTTCTTTAACGACGTCCTACTGTGACAGACAATATATTACAAACTACAATAGAGATACCCGCATGAGAATCGTTGTTAATATTAAATATATATCTTTTTCTTTCTCTGGCATGACTACTCTCTAAGGGTTTTTGCCGCCATTACTACCCTTCGCCACCTATCTCTATCATGTACTGTCTCTCTCCAGTCCTCAACACAAAGTGTTTATGGATCTTTTATATAAATATATATAAAATTTATTAATTTATTTTATTTATATATATATATGTATATATATAATACGAATATACTTATAAAGGTATAATGGGTGGATTACCTGTTGTCCATAAACATGAAAAATACATTAGAACCGATAAAAACGAATGATGAAAAGGACCCGTATGTTATACGTACGCAGTTTACATGGGTTTATATAAATTCTCACTATAATAACATTATCGTTTTACGACGTTTATTCTGTATTTTCTTTACAATATTGTTGTATATACATTTTACCACAAATTTATTCATCGTATACAATGTATATAAATATTTTATCATTCGTCAGTATTTCAATATAATACTGCATAATAACATCAATTTTATAATTCTATTTTTTTTTTTCTCGTAGTTTCCAATTAAATTAAAATAAGGCGTTCGACTGATTAAAGTTTAAATTAATTAATATAAGATCGTGCACGATAAAATGTAAGCTTTTATACGAAACGTAATATTCAATTCTGCATATATTTAATTAATATAAATTAATAATATACCTATATTATCTAATTTGTAATTTAACAACACGACGTATACTACACTGTTTATCTACGTTCAGAATAAAAACGTATTTTGGAGATACTCGTGAAATAGGTAGACAGTAGTTTCTCATAAATAAGAACATCTGGACATGTCGATAAGAATTTTATTGTTATGTTCAATTGGTCACGAATGGGTAAGACATTTGCGCGCTTTAACATTATATAATATAGGTGAACACTAGTTATATCAAATTGCAACAGATGCCCCTACACTTATAATCTATTATCATTTACTTATTATAGATGTGTATTAATATTCGAAGTTTAATCATATATATTAATATTTAAAAATTACGTTATTTTACTTTTTTCGTTATTTCCTTATTTTCTAAAAAATATTTATAAAAATTGTTTTGCTTAAACAAATGTTATAACATATAATATTATAACAAGTAATTATTAAGATAAATTAGTTTTCCTTTTATTCAAATATATATATATAGCTTATTATATAAATTATAAACTATTTTATTTTATTTTATAACGTAATAAGCTTTTTAGTAAAATTGTATAATTGATTTAATTCTATCTGTTGTAAAAACTTATTAAACATTATATTCTTGTCTAAGAAAATACATACAAATTAGAAATTTGTTATGAATAATTTATGATAATACTTCATTGAATTTAATTTGTTAACTACTACAAACCTAGTATAGTAGTACCTATGTAAAATATCTAATAAGTGAGAATAACATGGTAATAAATGTTTTCTCTAAATTATAGATATTATAGAGGCGCCAAATCAGTATTTTTTTGCGAGGAGCCAAATTTGAAGCAGGCCAAGTTTTACGCCGATTAGGCCAATTTTGTTTGATATTAAAATTATCTTAGTAACTAACCATATGGTTAATTATGTGTATGAAGTGTTTACTCATACATATAACTTTACTACTCACATTTACGATGCACTTTTAAGAATGTATAAAGCTTTTGTGGTTATCTAACCACAAGGATACAAAATACAAACAACAAAATGGTACAAATATACAAAAGTATAATAAGTCCATGTTATTGTAGATTATAACAGGGGGTATTTGCACATTATGTATCGATGGCTATTATTTATACGATGTAAATTATCATAAGTAGTTTAAACACTCACTGGTAAAGTCCAATTAATTTATTATAATATTTACAGTATACTAAACTATAATAATAATATTTTATATTAAAATAATAATTATTGTGTTAGAAAAAAAATTATTTTAATAATAAATATTTTTATTCATTTAATATATTATACGTACATAAAAATAAAATAAACTACATATAAAGTAGAAATAAAAATTATCAACCTACTGAAATTTAAGTACTTAAAGTTTTATTTTTAATTTAAAGAATCAAAAAAAAAATTTTAAACAAATAAATGTCATTTTGTGAATATGCATATTCTGTTGAATTTGGTTAATACGCGCGAAGTACTAACGTTTGCTCCTGGCTTGTACCTGAAATCCCAAATGAGTTATGCTGATTAAGTTAGACTAGGCAATTTGTATACAATGGAAGAGGAGAAAACACTTACGAAAATATGTCGTGCAATAACGAAGTACTAACGATTGCCCTAAGTTTAAACTCTAAATTTGAAATAGGGGTACTGGCATGTTGCTGGCACCTTCTAACATGGTTTTGATTTTATTATATAATAAAAGGGGAGCGAGCACTAACGAAAATAGTTCATGCACAGTGAGTAATTATTATAAAAATTTACACAAATTGCTTTTCAATAATTTGAACAAAATGGCAGGGACGAGAATGCGGAATAAAAAATAATAAAAAAAAATTATTTTCTTCTATGGTTAAGGACCCCCTTAGTGTTCACCTATATTATATAATGTTAAATTACGCAAATATCTTTATTCATTCCTGACCAATTGAACCTAAAAAGAATATTCTTATCGACATGTCCAGATGTTCTTATTTTTGAGAAACTACTGTTTACCTATTTCACGAGTATCTGCAAAATACGTTTTTATTCAGTATAGTATACCTTGCATTTTTAAATTACAAATTAAATAATATAAATATATTATTAATTTATATTAATTAAATATGTGTAGAATTGAATATTACGTTTCGTATAAAAACTTAAATTTCATCATATACGATCTTATAAATTCATTTAAACTTTAAACAATCGAACATCTTATTTTAATTTAATTGGAAAGTATAATAAAAATATTTTTAATTTAAATAGGGATACTCGCATGTTTCTGGCACCCTTTACCATGATTTTACGATATAAATAAATGGGAGGGCGCACTAACGAAAATAGTTCGTGCACTAACAAAGTGTTAACAATTGTCCCTAGTTTTAACCCTAAATTCGAAATGGGGGGTGCTGGCGATAGAGACCTATTTTATTTCATCCAATACGATGGGCCATATCAAACCTGTATAGTGTATATTGTTAAATTATTGTATACGTTAATTTATAATAATTAATAATTATACATTTGCAATGCAATTAATTATTTATCTAATTTTTAATATTTTATATTAAACTAATTTTATTTTTTATTATAATATCTAATTATTTGTAGTATTGTTTTTGTTTTAAAACTGCAATAAAATCATAACTATACTATTTCTGAAACATTTGAATTTTTATCTAGATAAAAATATCTAATTTAAAATTTTTAAATATTATTTCATTATATTTTACTCGTGTATATATATCGAATATTGACCACCCCGAGAGTATAATTATACGTATATAATGTAAATACGTAGCTACCGCCGGCACATATGTTGTCCGGGTGTTTATTTATTAAAAAATGATAATAAATTATTTTATAAGCCATAAATTGACCCTTTAAATCGTTTTCTCTTACAAAGTCTTACGTCTTAAAACGACAAAAGGGAGATAATAAATTGGTTTTTTCTTTATCTTTTGATCTTAAACATATTGTCGGTCAAACACGATTCGAGTATACAATACAGTGATATAGTAAAGGCATGTTATATGGGTGATAAATATTAAAATGTGAATTCTTGTGAAATTCCCACACAACGAACTATACACTTCATATATACATAGTGTACAAAATATTAAATTATAGTATACATTTATTTATTTGCATATAATAGTTTTCAATATTATATACGTAAGTTTTTAATAACTAATTACCTTAGTTTCATATTCCGATCTGTATTAGTCGACGAATTATTTTTAGAAGTCTGCAGATTATAGTTATAAAACGCTCGAATAATTGAGTGTCAAATTTTCTTTTATTTATTCTACGTGTGAATTACGTGACCTAATTTATTATTTAACCTATAATATATTATCAACGTCTCACCAGCCTCCCTTCTAGAATTTGTCTTTCATCTAATATTTTCGAAAAATAATTTATATTCAAATTTCACATACTTGCCTGGCTACTAATACATGTAATTAGCATATTCTGTAATGTTAAGCAGCAACTTCAGTTATGATATATTAATGATTTTGTTTAAATATAGATAATTTAATTTTAGATTATAGATTTTTCTTTAGAATTAAAATAACAGTTAATTTTACTTTTAACTCGTAAATGTAACATTTAAAATATAAAAAAGTCTAATATTTTGCAATACTTAGAAGAAAATAAAAAGTTATCCCAATAAGTTATAATAAGCCAATAAGCCAATAAGCCAATAAGCCAATAAGCCCACGAGAAAGCCATTAAGCCTTAGAAAAATATTAATGAAAGGTAGTACCTATAACATAAAAATAAAATATGTTTATAAATATATATCAAAATAAATAATTTTTACAAAATAAATTAATTTCGTATAAATTCCTATAAATAATAATGACAATCCAAATTATTGTTCAAATTAAATATTGTGTAAATATATGATTAATACAATGCAATAAATTAATTATTCATTTCTTTAAAAGAAATATTTTTTATTTTAGTTTAAAAAACCACTATAACAAATTAGAAAATCAGATAAATGCATATGAGAGGGCGGGAAAATTCATTGAAAAATTTTAATTTTTCGAAGAGATATTGCAATTTGTAAATAGATCTGGGCAGTAGCGTATTTACGGAAATGATGTAGAGGATAGATAATCTTCCTGTTTTTCATATATTTAAAATATATCATAAAATCATATAATTTTGCTAAATCCAAACATAATACATATTTATCTTATACTCAGTTATTTTTTTGACTATTTAAATCAAACATGCTAATGGATACATTCCTTTACTCTGAGGAATGAGCGCCAAGTTTTAAAAGTAAATGAATAATGCATTAAGAATTAGGCATGATGCTAATGGATTCTTGGGAATTTAACGGTTCAATAACAAAACAATATTGAATTTTCTCACGTCCATATTGTAATTAAAATGTTTTTATATTTATATATGGACGTCTATTTATATTATAAAAATATTGACCAATTAATTAAAATAATATATACCCAACCATATCTATTATAATTATGATTACGTAATTTATCATATACATATTATGTTTTATTATGTACTCATAACGGTGCGCACTGTGTATATACGTCGGCGGTCGTCTGGCATAAATACATAATCGTATAGGTTAAATAAGGTTTTAGATAGGTTAAGTGTAAGTCATATTATTAAACTAGTATATATATATAGTAAATGATTTTTTTCGTCATCGATTTAAATGATATTTTACCAGAGCGCGCTAAAATCGATGGACGGCTAATGGTGTGTATATGTTGTGAACAGTCCAACAGGGTATGGTGGTGGGAATATGATGTCCTAACGCATAAGTATCTCGCTCGGACGTTCAATCGCGCTTCATACAGTCTCGTCTTCGGTTTGCGTTGCGGTATACCCACTATTTCGTGCGAGTTTAAAACATTTTCTTGTTTATTTATATTTGAGTATAGGTACTCAAAATATAGGTAGATAATTTAAATAAAATAATATCCGTTTATTTTGTACAATCGTATTGTCGTCGTTCCAGTTATTTATTATTTCCATATTCAATTATTATTCATCGGCTATTCCTGTTATTGTTCTCTGCGGTTTGGTAAGTAATTAATTATTATCGGTTTAATATTTTTATACATAATAATAATATATAGTTATTCAAAACTCTTGTACGACAATAGTATTAGTTTATGTTATATATTTTGCCTTTATCCCGATTTACATTTTAATGGTACCTACATATTAAAACTTTACGAGGACGCTATGACAATGCTTACTTGTATTTATTTAAAATACGCAAAACACTATTAATATTTTTATAACTTAGTTGTGAGATGACAATTTATAAAGAGCCCACGAGAATGTTTTACTCTTTAAGTTTAGTAATAATTGTTTAATCTGTAAGCTAAATTTTAAGCCACAATTTAAGTTTTAAGTTACTTAAAATTAACATTTAACACATTAAAATATTTGTCATGGTGTAATTTATCTTCGTGGAAATATTACATTATATTATCATTTGTCAATTTGTATTATTCATAATAAAAATATTTAACAAATGTGTTTTACAAAATGTTTTGTAGAAACTAGTTTATAATATTTTCAGCATAAATACGGCCGAGGAGAGTGTTTTAACACCCTAAACACCCCCCTGGCTACTCCAGTGACGGTGATATTGCTATATTTTCCATTGGATAGCAAAATATATGAGTATTTTGTTTTCTTAAATCTGTTAGTCACATTTTTTTTGTTGTTAACGTTAGTATTGGAATTTTACCGAAAAAGGTATACACTCACTACTCCCATACCCTCTTAAGGACAAAATATATATATATAATAAAATAAACTATATATATGTATACACATATTGGATCCATTATATGTGTTTCTAAGGACTACAAATAATTCTTTTAAAACCTGTTTACCCTTGGTCGACCGACAATACAAGACCGTCTTCTTAATATTTTATTTTATTGTATAGGGTGATTTTTTGTTTACATTATAATTTATACTTACTTGGTACCCGTATTTCCAATATTTGTTAAGATTATTTTTTCTTGTGACTTATAGTTTACCCTATAGAATTGTTACTTCTTTCTCTGTTGCTACGTTACCACGAAATTTATAATATATATATATATTATATATATATATATAAAAGAATAGCTGTGTTAATATAAAAGGCAGGTGCTGTGTTCCCTTCTTACATTTACATATCTTCGAAATTTCTCACGAAATAAACATAAATTTCTTCGCCTGTCACATCTTTTTTTTTTTATATTACTAGTTAGCTAGTATACGGAGGTTGTATAAACTTCTTTAATAATATTATTTTATACATTTTTAAAATACCATTGTATGTTTTATTAAATACATATATATATTTATATATATATATATTATCACTTTATACTATTTTTATTGATTTATTAATAATATTTTAAATTTAATACTTTATATAATTGTACATACATAATAGTCAGTAAATATTTTTAACAATTTATCTATATATAAAATTGAAACATTTATCTTGACTTCGGGGGCGTATCTAGGACTTCTGTTACGAGTGAATGAATATATAAAACAAATTATTACATACCAAAATTATCAAAAATATGCTAATTATGGAAGTGAAAAAATGATTAATATTTTATTTAAATTTATAACTTTATCTCTATGATTATAAATTATAGTTATTCCTATAATTTAATTAAGTAATAAATAATTAATCATACTTATTTTTATATATATCAAAATTACGGTTTCTGGTATTTAAATTGTTTTTTATTCGTTATTACTAATTAGGTTTTAATAGTAGGGAGTTGAAAATTTTTTTGAGTATTCACATAAATGTTATACATATGAAAAAAAAACTTGTTTGGAAACAATTTGTTGAATTTATAACTAAATATAGAATTTTGTATGTTTATAATATAAAAATAATGATGATAATAATATTAATGTAATAATAATGTTCTTGGTAAATTTTGGAATGGATTATAAGTAACATATATTGTAATATATATTAAGATTCGCTCATAATCGTATTTTCCAACGCAATATATATGCGTTCAAATCTTAATAATTATAATAAACCATAAATTTCTCCGAGGACCGAATGAAGGGACGAATGAGAAACATCCTGAATTGACCTTCCCGCTTTTTCATAATTGTCGATGTTGGTATTGACCGTCGTTCCAATGTTAGGAGTCGTGTATAGGCAATTTCTTGTTATTGTTGTGTTACACAGTACGTTCGTGTGAGTAATAAACGATTATTAGCGTGAGTGTTATTATTGTTCACTCCCCCTGTACACCACCCAGCCATAAACCAATACTCAACACCCCCATTGTTTTTATAATAATTAAATGAAACCTGTTCTTATTATTCGTTATTAGTTAACAACACAAATTTCCAATTTTCATATTCATAGTGTGTACCTATTATTATTATTATTATTATTATTATTATATTGGTTGTTATAATATATAATATTATTGTCATTGTTTGTTTGTGGAATGTATTTTATGTGACAAATAAATAAATCGACACAAATATGTAAAACGAATTATATTATATAATATATTATAGTTTATCAATATATGATACAATTAATTATACTTGATAGTTTGATATTTATACATTTTCAGTGGCACCAAACAGATACTTTAGGCAGTTCAAATGAATTTCCTTCAAATTGTGGTGGGTTGATTCCCACAGGGGCGAATTTACGGTGGGCCGGGGGGGGGGGGGTCCATGGGATCTGGTGGGTATCAAATAAAATTGTTTAGCTTTGTATTATAAAAAAGTATAGGTAGGTATGTTACAGTTGTAGTGAATATAATGATTATAGGTAGCCTGTAGCTTGTAGGTACTATCATTGATTATAGAATCGTCTATTCCATAAACAATGGTACTATGTATAAACATAATATGAAATATAATAATATTATAAACCTATTATGAAATTCATTCTTCTAACATTAAATACACCGATTTATATGAATAAATTTAATAATTCATGTTATAACACTTGTAACAAATCTTATAAATAATAGTACAGAAATCAACAGTTTATACCTAATAACGCGGGAACTATTATCACGAGGTAAGTAAAGAAGTACGGGTAGAGAAGAAGTAGACACTTCCGCACGTGCACGCACAAGTCAACATCTCACCGTCGCGTACTAAAGGAATATTATTTATTTCGTTTTATTTTTACTAAAAGTATCAATCTGTTGCCAATCGTACCGACTTTCCTAATAATTAGATAAAAATTCTAAAAAACAAATTTAGATTCGTCATGAAGTTCACTTAAAATCGACTTTCTTAATTTTTCAAAATAATTTTTTTAACTTGATATCATTAATGTTGCAAATTTCTAAATATTTAAAAATTTCAATATCATTTTTTTTAGGATTTAAGACGTTAAATTAAAAAATATGAGCAAATCGATTTTAAGTTAACTTCATGACGAATTCAAATATGTATTTATAAGTTTTATCCGATCAATAGGTAAGTCGGTACGATTGGCAAAAGATACGTATATTTTGTTAGAAAACACGACCCGTACGGAATCCCCTCAACATATATTTGAAAAAAAAAAACTGTTTTCCCCCCTTTCCTGTTATACCCCTCGCGTTTATTTTTACATATACAATATATATCAGTGGCTCAGTAGCGTGGGTTTCAGCTTAGTGTATGCGTTGAAATTGTAAGTTGATAAAATCGCGGGGGCTTTGTCCCTCACACCCCTCTACACTGTTTTTAAAATTTTACATTCACATATTGTATTATTTTTATTCATTATTGATACGTCACATTCACAATATACACAGTTAATACGAACGTTACCACTAATAATAATTGTTTAATACAACCGGGATGTTGCGATACTACCGATACCAGTAAAGTATCGATACTTTTCTTTCGATACGAGTACTTTTTGTATCGATACCATGGTTTCGATACTTTACTCAGTAAAAAAGTACTAGTATCGAACGAATGGTATCGAATCATTTATTTACCGCAGTCCATATCGGTTTATAAGTATCGAACAATTCTTATCGAGTAAAATGGTTTGCGCGTAGTGGGATGGGACGGCCGGACCGATTGAGAATTTCCTCGCACAAATCACACAATACGAATACGATTATAATTGTTTCCTTGGCGATAAATCATTTATTTTTAAATAATTTTTACTATGAATTCGGGGAAATATATTGGGACCCGGAACGAGTACTTTTCTTTCGATACTTACTCATATCGATTCTTTTGTTTCGATACTTTACTCATATCAGTATTTTAATTCGATTCGATACCAAGTAAAAGTATCGATACTTTTCTTTCGATATCACGTCCCTACGCATGCAATACTGATTCCGCATACACGAGTGACGAATACACGTCCGCGGGCGTAACATGTTTTGTTATTAATATTATCGATAAGAAATATGAATTACTAAATGTCTGTACCCGTACGCAATCGCCAACGTGCATACTGCGTACACAATAAACACACTAGCCACTAGATATTATAAGGACTAGGGCGCGGCGCGGCCGTGGTGTTGCGGATTAATCAGTCTCGACGATTAACGAACTCTATTAATATCAATAAAATCCATATAATATTATGTATACACATAAAATACAATATATAATATATTATAATATTAAATTAGTACAATTGAAATTTTTTTTATAAAAATATAGCGTTATTAAGAAAAATTATTATAACAATTATAAGAAAAAAATTAATATTTTTGTAATTTGCGAAATGTATACGCACACGCTAAGCCACTGATATATATATATATATACAGGGCGTTTCCTTAGCGTATACAACAAATCATATACTCGTACTCAATAACCAATAATAATATAATCAATAGTATAGTATAATCAATTACCAAATACAGGATAAAAAAATTTTGTTTTTAATTCGTTTAAGTAACATTATTAGTAATTAAAAAATAAACGTTACCGGGGAATTTTTGGTAAAATCTCACCTAAAATGATATGTCACACCATAAATACGATTTTGAGCACCACCTGACAACATTTTGCACCATTTTGGTGAAAAATGATGTGACCCAACATTTTAGGGTAGAATTTCGTAAAAAATCACGTGGTGTAGATTATTTTTAATTTTTATAATTAAATAACGAGTAATTATACTAAGTCCGAAATTTTAAAGCCAATAAAAAATAGAAAACAATTTTATTATTTTTTCGTCCTACTGAGTACGAGTATATGATTTGTTGTATACGCTAAGGAAACACCCTGTATATATATATATATATATATCTACACACATAATATATACAAAATTTACAAATTAATAACTTCGACGTCCGTCAACAGTGTGGTGCAAAATCCGGTGATAAAATTTCGATGCGAATGTTAATAAATACGAAAACGTCTCTTATGACGGCAACATTGCGCATGCGCTCGTTCGATTATTTTATGTTCGTCTGCGTGCGCGCGGTTTGCCCGCTGTTCGTATGCGTAATGTTGATCGACGCGAGTACTGCGAGTGGCCGCGCGGTTGGGTCCTACACGGGCAGGGGCAATATAGTTGGCGCGCCTACCATTCCTGAGACGTTCCATTTTGTACTTATAATTAGCAGGCGCGCAGCCAGGATTTGTTATATGCAGAGGCGTATTTAGCAATTTTTTAAGGGGAAGGGGTTTCAGAATTTTTTTAGGAGTTTTCATAAAGTCTAACCCATTGGGCGGAGGGGGGCGGGATTTGAGGGGGGGGGGCCTCAGCATTTGATATTATATAAAATAATTGCAAAAAAAAAAATGAAAATAAACGTGTCCTGTATCTGTGTATAAAAAGATTAATCCCAATTTAATCTGTAAAATCTATATTGCAGTTTAGCAGTATTTAATGACAAATAATTCTTTAATATTTTTAATTTATTAAACGCCTTTATATTTGATGTATTGCTTGGTGGAACGGAATGATTTCATCAGTATATTTAAGTGGCGATTAGAAAAATATGTTTAGATACATAAAATATTTTTCATAGTTAATTAATAATCAATATTTTCTTAGTTTATTTCTTCAACAATAAATGTCAATGAAACGATTTACACATTCGAATTTTAACTTTGTCGACTGTAATAAACGTGATATTTACAATTGTTAATGAGTGGGGGGGGGACAATGACACTCTCTCAATACATTTTGTCTTAAAAATAACATTCTGTTATTAGTTAATGTGTTAATAATTATACCTATATAAAATTTAATTATATTTAAATTTAAATTACAGATACTATTTAAAATAAGTAATACAATAATTTTAAAATCCATTCTAGTAAGTGCTTTTAAACTATTTTAAACACATATTTTACATCTAATAATTTATATCAGGGATGGGCAACTAGCTATTGTTTTTGGCTGGTCCTTGTATTATGTTTTATTTAACTTTACATGCGAATTTTTGTAATCTACATTGCTATAAAAATTAGTAAGATGTAGAATTATGTTTGATAACATTTACAACTTACAAAGATATACAATTTAATTCTTTTAAATATAAAAGTAATGATAGAAAAAAAAAAATAATATTAATAATAAGAATAAAAAATATTCAATAATACTATAAAATATTAACCACAATATGTGATAGAAATTATACATTTCGTCAAAATTACGATTTCCGTGAATTTTGCCTTTTTTTAGTAATTTTTTTGGTAGTTATTCCTCGCCAAAGGAAAAACTTTTGAGAAATTCGGAAAATGAGCTAAATAAAGTACCATTTAGATGCAATTTGACATCGAAAGCTTATTTTATTCGTGGTAATCGAACTTTTATTTATACACGAAATAATGCTCTTATTATTTTGAAAATATAAAATATCATAATAATCATAATATAATAATAATAGTAATATCAATTCTATTAAAGATAATAACTTATATTGTAACTTATTATAACTATAGAAGCTTATAAAAAAAAATTGTGTCTTACGATTTTCCAAATATTTTGTACATAAGTCAATTATGATTAAGTCTATGATTATACGCTATCATAAATTTCAATTGAATATTTCAAATCGATAAACCCAAAATTGTGTGTAATAATAAAAAAATTTCAAATATCTATATTTAGTCAGGACGTCAACTAATCCGTTCCAAAATTTGAGAAATTCGAAAAATGAGCTAAATAAAGTGCCAAAAAGCCACAATTTTCAACTGAACGCGTACCCTAGAATTAATATCATTCCTAATACCTATAATATTTCTAAAGTACAACTATCACAAGTCTAATAATTAGGTTATTAAAGACAGTAGATACCTAAATTTTTCCTTGCAACAAATTGTAGAGGAAACGATTAACAATACTAAGTGTTAAAATACAGAGTATCCAAGTAGATTGATGACTTGGTCATAATATTCATTTTTTTAAAATGTTTTGTTTTTCTGGGCAAGCCTCTTAGAGTATTATATTGTTCTTTAATTTTAATAACCAATAATTGTTGTTTACATCTTTTTTAAATTTTATCCTAATTATTTATAAAAATCTTCTTTCTAAATACCTAAATTAGATTAGAAGTTAAAGTTTAAATACATGTTTTTTTTTCTAAACTATAGTTGGTGAATAAAAATGTGCTCCTATGTCACTATTTTTGATTAATAACCTTAATATTTTAATGATTCTTTCAGAAGTAGAGAAATAACATCACCATGTTTCCGAATTACTGGAATTTGAAAGGTAATCATTATTTATTAAATATTTACGTTAGTACAATGCCATTTCATTTATGGTCTAGGGAAATTACATTAGGTGTATGTATATAAATTGCTGGATAAATTACAGAAGTTCATGTAAAGGGGCACGGTTAATAGATATATCTAATATATATATTAATTTAATGTGCTGACTGACATAATAAATTGAAATAATTGCTACAAATTATTTGAGTTCCTAAAAAGTATTTTTAAATATAATATTATGAAAATCAAATTCAATTTCAAATACATGTTATATTTTTTTTATCCCCAAAAAAGTAGATATTTACCTATGACTTATCCCCTTTTATATGAATTCTGTCTATATATGGGTAGAAATGTTATATAATTTACAAGAAAGCTAAGATTTTACATACATGTAATGATGTATTAGAAGTGAATTGTGAATATACATCTTTACAAAAGTAAATATGTCTAATTTTTTGTGGCCATGGTGTATATTTTTTAGATAATTATCAAAGTATTATTATACAAGATGGCCATAAAAACATTTATCGAACTTACATTGCCCAGATGTTAACTTTGCTTATAACATTTAAATATATTTGTAATATAATAATTATTAATTTTTACTTATTTATTATTTTTACCAAATTTAGTTGATTATAAATTCCCTAAAGATTCTAATGATCCAACAGTAAGTATATTGATATTAAAAAAAAAAAACATATTATTATTTTCTATTTTCTTCGTTTAGGCTCAGGAGAACACTGTTCCAAAAATAATTCAAAATAATCGTAAAAGAATTGCTTCAAATCCAATTGCACCAAAGTAAATTTTAATTATTTAAAAAATAATTTATCTTTTTAATATTTATATTAATAAATTAATATTGATATTACAATTGTTTTTTTTTTTTAGACCATTCAAATTGATAAAAATTGCAATGTCTAAAGAACCAATAACTACAAATCAAATGTCACCATGTACTGAACCATCTACTTCATATTATACATCTCCAACAATACCACATATTGACCATTATGAACTGGTTCATAATAAAAAAATTACTTTTTTCGTGGATAATTATAAATATACAGTTACAAAAGTACAATCATTTGATGAGCCGCAAATTAGTACTTCTACATCAAATCCACGTTTATCAAAAACAATGTCTGCTATAAAGTCTGCATTAGAGTTAATGATAAATTCTGCATTAGAGTATGAATCTGAAAAGTTAGAGCATAGTAAACAGGTAATTGTCTATACTATATTATTCAATATAATGATTTCAAGAAAATTAATTTTTTATGTAATAGCAAAGTGAAAAACACTCAGATCTATCGCAGAATGTAATAAATAAATTAAAAAATTATTATGCTTCTACTACTAGTGGTACGTCATCATCGAATGGCGTTCTATATGCTTGGACTGAAACATCGGGTATTTAGAATTTAATATATATATATATATATATATATATATATATATATAAACATATTATTATAAAATAATTGTATAAATTATATTTAGAGACGCGTCCCAATGAAATTAATGAAGATGTTTACATAATTTTATCTGATGAAGAAGATGATGAAAACCAAACCAATGTAGGAAAAATGATTAAAACGAAGGACCAAGAAATTGACAATATTACGTAAGTATAAAATATTATTGTAATAATAATATAATATTTCTCTTGTGATTAATATTATGTATTAAAAATATATCTATGTTTTTTTTTGCAGGATATGCGGAGATAAAATAGATGATAGGATTGTAACCCCTATTAAAATTTTTGATTATAAACTTCTGAATTATGATAGATGTATGAATGATAGTATCATGGAGTTTTATCTCAAGTAAAAACATTTAAATTAATGATTTTATAACCATTAGTAATACTAATATATATATATATATTTTTTTAGTTATTGTTATAGCCGTAAATTGAGTGTAGAAGATAAGAATCGTACACACTTATTCAGTACATTTTTTTATACCGCATTGACTAAAGATATAAACTCACAAGGAAAATGTAATTCAAAATCAAGGCATGATAGGGTTAAGAATTGGACCAAGAATGTGAATATATTTGAAAAAGATTTTATTTTCATTCCCATTAATAAAAAGTAATCATTAATGATAAATATATATTATTGTATATAATGATTTATTTACAAAACCATTTATGTTTTAAACAATTTTAGTTTTCATTGGCTTATGGCAGTAATATGTTTTCCTAACCAGACAGGTCCTCTTAATATGGAAGATAACACTGAAGTAAACACATTTAGTGATAATTATGGTATGTAGAAATTTAAAACTTAAAATATTTTATATCTATATATAGCATAGTTTAGAGAATATTTGTGTTTTTGAATAGTGTTAAACGTAATCTATAATATCATACTTATTAATTATTAATATTTATTGAAACAAATTTAATAATGATTTTCTGTATTAAACAAAGTGATCCATTTAACGTAGAACACACATTATCTCAATAACTATTAACTTTTTATAACTTTTAATCAATATTATTGGTTAACTATTATAATTTCTTCATTCTTCGTTAATAATTTGACGATATTCCTAATATATTAAAATAATGAAGAAAATTATTTTAAGGTTGGAATGAACTTTTAATTAATATGTTTATATTAATACATTTTATATTATCAAGTATAATACATACCTGATCAGAAATCGTAACTATAATATATTTACATAGCGAATAATTGACAACATCTAAATTCTAAATAGACTTAATGCATGATAATAACATTTTTGTATTATAATAAGCATAACATACTCTATAGCTTTATTCGTTTATTGTTCGTGATAATATTATAGGAATACTGCACCAGCGCACTGCTCCATTGCAGTAATGGCTACTGGTTATTAAAAATAATTGCGTCCCTCAAACAGAGCCAATTTTAAGGGATTATTCTGATCAAACAGCTGACACTAAATAAAATATTTAAATGATAAAATTAATTTTTATTATATCCACTAAAATTATGAGATTTCTAAATAAGTACTGAAAATTAATTATTTTTTATTATTATAGGTACTAAAAATACAAAACATATTAATAATAATTGATAGCTTGATTATGTATACCACTATTTCTTATTTACTTTTTATGTTTTAAATTCTACATTAAGTGTAAGGTCACAATAGTTAATATTTGATCATAATCAAATAGCATTTGTATAATATTGTAGTAGGTAATAATAAAGACCTGTATGAGGATTTAAATGTTTAAAAATCAGTAGAATCAAATAACATTAATGTACTCACAAATAATTTCAGATCCTATAAATTTTAAGTGTACAGAAGCTGGTGGATATGCTGAAGATATTCGTTATTATCATGTAAGTATATTCTACTTTTTAAAATCAGTAGATATTCAAAAATTTTAACACATTATTTTTGAAGAAGGAGGAACATATTATATAAGTATTTAACATATATATGTATACTAATCATTTATCATTTTTCTTCTTCATTTTAAATATAATATAGCATTTTAATATGGGATTGATCAATTAGTATAATTAAAATATTAATATGTACTTAACCTTAGGACAAACTTAATTAAACAATTAATTATTTAAAATTCTTTTACTCATTATATTGTTTTATACACTAATTTATGTTTACTTATTTTTGTTTTTATCAACGTTTAGATTAACTTAAATAACAAAAACGGAGTTGATTATGTCCATGATACTGAAATATGGAAAAAGAGATATCCAAAAGCTATTAAACAGTTAGTACAAATAGTAATTAAATAATTAAAATCATTAAAATGTATTTTTATTTTTTTGTTTAGGCCGTGTATTTTATTATTCGACTCCCGATATTGTTGTAATGATGGACCGACGATTGTTTCTACTATACGAGATTGGATGGTTGGAGAACACAATGCCAAATATAGAGGTATAGGAAGAGATTTTTCTGCTGATATCATGAAGGGACATGCGATAAAAGTTCCGCAGCAGTCGAATTTAATTGATTGTGGACTATATGTAATACATTTTTTCGAAATGTTTTTTAAAGTAAGTTAAAAAACATATATATATTATTTTACATATTATAAAACACTTATAGAGTTAATCTAAATATAAAATCTTAAACCTTTTTATATGTTTAGTCACCAATTGTGGATTATAGGCTCCCTATAACCCATTTAGAGAATTGGTTCCGAATTGATGATGTAGAAAACGGTCGAAAAAGAAAAGAATTGCAAAATGTAATGTTAAATGTCATGAATGAACAGGGCCGTAAATTACCCCGGGGAGTTAGATTACCAAACATTAAAGTTGCAAAAGATGTTTCTCCAAGTACAACTTCTCAGTGTTCGTTGAAAAATCATCGTGAAACCTATTACCATAATAAGAATTATGGTAGATTTAAAAAAAGAAAAATAGTAAACTATGAAGAAGAAAATGATCACTTTGAAGGAGAAAGTAATGTAGAAATAATAGAAGTATTTCCCTATATGGAAGATACAAGTTCAAATTTAACAAAGCAAAGTGATGAATATCATGTTGAAAATTTTCATTTAGGGTGAGTAAAATTCAATAGTAATTATGTATCAACTCGTCTGAGTTGCAATTTATTCTAGATGTGACAAGACTTGTAAACTTATAATTTAACATATTTTATTTTTTTCCTGATAAAATAATTATTGTGCATCAAAAGTTTCAAGTCTTAATGATTATTATTTTATCATAACATTTATTGGTTTTTAAAAACAAAATATGAATATTATTTTAGACTCTGGGTGAAGTGAAGAATTTATTGGTTTTACAATGATATGTGTTTTTTTCATATATATGTTGACAATTTTTTAATCAAAATTTTTAATTTCTACTTATTAATTTGCGATAATTATCATAAAGTATTTAAATTCAAATTCGTCAAAATTACAGTTTCCGTAAATTTTACAATTTTTTTCCATTTTTCGCTAGTTTTTTTGAAAATGAAGAAAAAATGTTGAGTTATTTCAAAAATGAGTCAATTAAATAACCAAGTATATGCAATTCTCTACCGAAAGCAAATCTTAATTGTAGTAATTGGAACATTGTTTCTTCCCAAAAAATTGTTGTTCGTAGATTATATAATATTAATTCAATTTTAATAATTTAAAAATCTGTATTTAAACATTTTCATTTTTCACTGAGATATTAGAATTAATAATTAAATCTGGGACACTCTTTTTATTTTGGTATATTTTGTATATAATGATAAACAGCTCAGTAAGCAATCAAAAGTATTTGTAATTAAAAGTATTTATTTAGATTTTTAAAATTATTTTATTATTGGCGTTAGAAAATAAATATTGTAATGTATATGGTCAGTGGGTTATATTGTAATAATTCTAATTTAATATATAATTATTTTGATTGCAGACATGAATATGATGATGAAAACATAAATAAGATTCATTATAGTTATGACAATGCAGTCAACCAAAATAAAAGAACCAAACATGATGAATGTGATGAAAGTTTCAAAGAAGATATAGACAATATTGAATATATAAACGTTTACTTGAATGAATAGAAGAATTCGTTTCTTCGTTCCTTTGAAGGAAAATATTGCAAATGTGTAGATTTCATATAGGTTATTAAGTATACAAATTAAAATTGAACATAATAAAGTGACGACAGGCCTGCGATCATAGACATTGATGATTGTCGAGTACAAATAATGACTTTAATTATTTAATAATAGGAAACAGAAAATATAATAGACTTTTGAAAGGTAGATAATTTTATTTTTCAATTATTGAAGCTAAATTATAATCAATACCTATATTAATTATTGTAATATAATAAAGGTATCTAAACTTTTTTTTTTTTAATCTTTAAAATTTTTAAACTCAGTTGATTACAAATGTTTTAATAATTACAATTTAATTATTTTTATGTAAAAAAATTAAAACTTATAATTATGTTCATTCTAATTTTTTTAATATTATCCTAATATCTTAATTTTTTTTAGTTGTTTTAAAATTTGGTTATATTTAATATTAGTTTAAGATATTAATTAAGTGTTTAAATATCTTATATTAAAAATAAGTAAAACTGTTAGATTAAATCAAACAACATTTTACTGTTTTAACTTTTAATGTTAATTTTAGCATATTAATGTATTATATAAATGATTTAATTGGGTTCAATGTTCTGATAATATAATATAATAATTATTATAAGATATAGACTTATTGTATTAATCTGAAAACAAAAATAAAACGATCGTCGATCACAATATTTTTATTTTATTCATTATCGCCTTATCCATGAATCATGTAATAATAGCTCATGAATATTTATCATTGATTCTATTTTTTAACTTATATGTCTCTCAAGCAAGGGCATATTTTATGGCCTACCAGTGATTTTCCGGTACCCAGGTCATCCTGTCTGCCACTATATTATACCATAATGATTTATAATAATCGATTATTCATAGTTTAATAATAATATACATAGTAAAAATATATTTTTATTGGCAGCAAGTAGGTATTAATTTACATGCAAAGTAACTCCTATAACATTAAAATACTACATAATATCGTTGGATTTGATCTCTTTTTAGTGCAGAGAGTTAAAAGTATATTTTAATAATGTTGTATACAGTATACTAAATAATGTATGTTTATGCAAAGACAAATTTATTCATCTATTAAATGGGTCATTTAATAGATTAATACGGCAATTTTCCGTTTATTTATTCATAGGTTTACTCATGGTACAATTTAAACAATGATGATAAAGATGATGACAGTGACATTATTTTACCAAAATATAGAGAAAAGAGAAGTTTCTAAATTAGTTCCTTATGTATATAAATAAATTTGTAATACTTTTAATTACTCCATGCCATAAACGCACAAAGGGAGGCTAACCTTAGCACCCCTAAATTTTAATGAACACTCCTATAATTAGTGGTGATTGGGAGCTAATGGAGGCTTAGCTTGCTAAATTATTAATTTGTTACTGAAGACTCTTTTAAAAAAATATTATGAGTATAAACTTTTATCATGTTGTACTTAAGTACCTATGTAGAAATAAATTATAATTTTGATATATTATATACAATTATAATTCTAGCACCCCATAAATGCACACCCAATGTGCGCCTATACGTCCATGGTACAAACAGATTAAATTTAGATATTTTTATAAGCTTTTATGGAAAAGAATATATTATTTTTAACTTAATCCATAGAGGCTTGAAATAAGTAATATAGATGCTCATTTAACAATTTTTAAAGGAAGGAGTTCACCTAACCTTGTTTTTAGAAGCTTTCATGATCCGAAACCTCTCCTCAACGTTTTATCATATATAAAAATAAATTGCAAAAAAATAAACATGTTCTGTATCTGTATACATTATAATGCAAAATCTAAAACCGTTTGCAAAATAATATTATTAATTATTAATAGCAATTTTGTTTTTTTTCTAGCGGGGTGTTTAATCCCGTTCAACCCACCTTAAACCTTAAACCTTATGACGCTGTATTATTGTAAGCGATGGAAAATTAGTAAACATATTTTAAATGTTATATGTTTGGTATGTTTAGCATTTAATATGTATATTATTTATGATTATTACTAGTCATTAGATAATAGATAGGTAATGCATTATTACAATTAGTAATAATGCATATTATTGTAAATGTATACATTTAATAATCATTTATTTTATTTTATTTTACTTAATTAAATAAATGATTATTATAAAATAAATCGAATTCTGGAAAAATTGTAATGAGACCTTTTTGACTGGTTATTACCCCTACTGCCAACCGGTTGTTTTGGCACTGGTCTAATCCCCTTAAAAAAGACGTGTATACATCTAAAATTGTATACTAAAATACTAAAAAAACACGTTAGAAACATCGAAAGCTTATTTTTAATACCTCATAGTTATAAAATATTTGAATAAAACTTTAAAAGTATTTAAATACATTTTGAATTTTTATTTCGGTATTTTAAATACGAGTACACTTTTTTGTGTTTTTTATTTTTTAGTATTTTTAATACATTTTAAAAGTATACGATATAAAATACTTGCATTTAAATACTAATAAAACTTGAAATTCAATAAAAACTGCCTAGAAACGTATTTTTTTCATAATTGCCTATAAAAACGTTTTTAAAATGTATTATTACAATAAACGAATGACATACCTAGGGCAGTGGCAGCAGGCCGGCAGGAACGAGGTTTTTTGGGACAGATGTCCCATCACGCTTTTTAGATGACTGGTTGAATGTTTTATATAGGCAGAATACAGCCGATATAATTGCAAGGCGGATATGTAAGTACAATAATGAGATAAATGGTAATCATTTTAACGGTATTTAAAATTATATATAGGTAATTTAATTTTCTGTTTTGCGTAACAATGAATAAAAGTAAATTTCGCTCTATTTTTTTGTAAACATTAAGAACACATCGTTACAGCAAAACGTGTTAATGTGTTTTCCAAAACTTTCGTGCGAAAAAGATAAAGAGATTAACATTTTTTATTAAGCATTTGGAATGTCATCCAGTATTTTTAAAAAAGCATTAATGTACACTTAGAAACCAAAATAAATAAAATAATAAACTAAAAAATATTTAATTTTTTTTTTATGAATTTAGAGGGATGGCCCAATATTCAGCTTTCCCTCCAACTTAAAATGTTCGCGCCGCCACTGACCTAGGGAATTAGGGACATCTAAATAATTCATAAAATACCTTCATTACTTTAGTATTAAGAATTATCTTACCACTAACAATATTAATGACAAACTTTATTTATATTTTTATATAATTTCATCGTTCGTCTGTCGTTTGTATTATTATTGTTGATGTTATAAATTTTATTAATTTAATTATTTTATATTATATACTAAAATATTTAAATATTTAAATTTATATCCTGTAAAATGTTACTCAGTTTCTCGTGTGACATTACCACGTTCCAGTAATAACTAATAACTAATAACTAATAACGTATACCTATTAATATGTTGTAACTATGAAAGTTTAACCAATGGCTACAATATGTCTAAATATCTATACAATATGCCCTCATAATCTGACTATATTATTACTTTTAGTTATTAGTATAACTTATTTTATAACTTATTACATTTTTTAGGAATACGAGAAAACTCGTAAACTGTAAATCTATAAAATATTATTTACGGTATTTTTGTTTATCAATTTTTGAATTTGTCGAATACCCTCTCTTTTTCCATTAAGTATTGATTAATTGATGAAAAAGCGAGGAAAGATGAACTATTCGAATTTTTAAAAAGTAAAGATGCTGAAAAACAATAAAAAATTTATTTTGACAATTAGATATTATAAGTTAATTAATGTGTACTATTTTTTTATACTTAGTTTTCGTCGTTAATTATAGAAAAAAAAATTAAAATATTATTTAGCATGTATCAACTTTTTGTAAATTTTTTTTTTATATATTATTTTTATACGCTATATAATTAAGCTATTTTGAAAATTTCATAATATTATTAATTATATTCAATTGGATAAACATAATAGGTATTTTTGATTTTTTTAAACATCAGTTAACATATTTAATATTAACAAACCAATACTTTTCAATTTTGAAAATATTAATAAAATACTCTTTTTAAGTATTTTAAAAGTATTTAGAATACAAATTTACTCCAATTTAAATATTAGTATTAAAATACTTTTCCAATAGTATTTTTTACAAGACTGCATAGTTATTATTTTTCTGGTTTACTTTTTAAATTATATATTAATCGTATTAAAAATTATTGGTATATTAATGTAATATTTTGTTTTCATCCTTATATTTTCCTTATATTATAGAAATAATATGTTAATATATATTAATTATTATTATTCCAACTTAAAATACATAATATACTTAAATTACTTTGTAAGGGTGCGTAGGTATCCGATAGAGAGTAGGTATATACTTTATTAAAAATATATGTACATTTTTATATTTCATAGAAATTTAACAATATCTTTTAAATCTTATAATATTATTAACATAAATTTATAACAAAATAAACACAATACCATTAAACAATTAACGCATTTATAGCTAAATTAATATAATTTATACCAAATAAAAACTTCAATTTATTTATCCTAGGTATAACAAACAGATTTATACACATATATTACATAGAAAATGCTTATAGTAAAAAATAATTTTAAATTTATTTAATAATTTGGTATAATGGAACTTATAGATGAATTTTAAGGAAAAACTAAGATAATAATGTAATATTCAGAATAACTGAGTATTACTAAGATAATCTAACCTAGAATGTCACGGTCATAGAAACTCTTATAATTTAATAACATATAATTGTTACCGTCCGGACTATCGGAAATATAAAATTATATTTTAAAATTATAAGATAATATTTTTTTAATATGTAAACACAATAATATATAAATGCCATTTATGAACAAATAAAATTTAGAAATATGAAATACCACAGTATATATACAATCAAAAAATGATAAAATAATCAAAATGACATAAATAAATAATTGACGTAAATGGCATTTGAGTCAGAGTAAGTCTTATAAAAAAGGTAAATTTTCCAAGTCCGGCGCTCTGTCTCAAAGTGATTTTCATGCCGTTACTTTGACACTCGGTTTCTTGAAATTAAACAACTAAAATTTGCAATAAATATAATATTTAACATAATAATAAAATTCTCAAATATATTGACACTGTGATATTTCATACGTTCTGATACACAACAAATTAATTCAGTGTTGATTATTTAATTATTTATTTTATTATTTAATTTTTTTTTTTTTTCAATATAATAAAAAATCCACTTAATCTTTAATATCCAGAATTATAAAATTATCTAATAGGCATCGACTACCACACCTGCTCAGAAGGAGGTAAGTTCACAGCTTTATACACCAAACATATTTTAGTAGTTAGTTTGTAAAATGCCCCTTTACCATCTTTTTCCCCCTTACATTACTTTTTTAGATTTTGAGCGAAGCAAAGAATGTATTGGTTTTACAAAGATGTTTTTTTTTTCAACATAAGTGTTCTACATTATAGAAAAAATGTTGGAAAAGATTGGTTGATTATTTGGCCAAGTATAGAACTATAAACTTTTTTCCAATGATGTTTAATATTTCCAGCAATTTTTGGTTTATCGCTTTGAAAATTTTTATCGAAGTCTAATCATATACAACTTTATCTTTTTACAAAGTATTTTCAAAATCGTAACTGACAATTTTTTTCATAAGGTTTTGAAGTTAAACAACCGAAAATCGGCAAAATTACGGATTCTGTTATTTTAATTTTTTTTAATTTCGTAATAACTAATTTAGTTTTCATCTTAGGGACTTAAAATTTTTTTTGACTGTCAAAATAAGTGTTCTACGTTATAAAAACGTTTTTTGAAACGATTAATTGATTTTCTGATTAAGTATAGAGTTTTGAATTTTTTTCAAAAAATGTTTAATATTTCCTTCAATTTTTGGTTTATTGGATTGAAAATTTTATTAGAGTCTAATCATATACAACTTAATCTTTTTACAAAATATTTTGAAAATCGTGACTGACAATTTTTTTTTATAAGCTTCTAAAATTTGAATATTTTTAGTAGAATTGAATATTATATGTATATTTTTTTGATGTATGAAAACACTCTTTCTGGTAGAAATAATGGTCTGATTACCACAAGTAGGGTATGCTTTCGGTAGCAAATCGTGTCTAGTTGGTACTTAATTTAGCTCATTTTTCGAATTTCTCCAAAGTTTTTCCTTAGGAGAGGAAAAACTACTAAAATATGGCGGAAAATCGGCAAAATTACGGTTTCTGTTATTTTATTTTTTTTAATTTCGTGATTACTAATTGAGTTTTGATTGTAGGGATTTGAAAATTATTTTAAATATTAACATAGGTAGTATACAAGTGAGGTAAAATTTTGAAATGAATTATTAGTATTAGTATAGTGTATTGTAATATATTGAGTTTCGCTCAGAATCGTATTTTCTAATGCAATATTATTACATTCAAATCTTAATTATAAGAAACCACTAATTTCTTCGAGGACCGAAAGAACGAAGGAGGAACACCTAAAATCGACATTCCCACATTTTTTTATTTTACAACCCACTACAAATGGCGCCTAATACGGTGCCATCACCTTTATTTCATTTCACTCACTACTACAAATTTCATTAGATTATTAAATATATTTACTATTTAAAAGATTTTAGCAATAATTTTATGAACCGGGACGGAAACAAAGACTACAGGACCATGTTATTGGAGGGGGGGGGCAAATGTCCCTGGCGGCAAATATTTATTAGCGCAAGAAAATAAGTTTTATTGTATTCATTTAGATTTATTTTAAAAATTACTTGTTACTTATTAGTTGTTAATATTGTTGAAAAAGATGAATAATAATAAATTTGTAGATGTTGAAAATTCCGTAGTGATATTATTGTTTTCGTAGTTACTAACAATATTTTATTGTCCATTATACCATAGATTAAATATACATATATTGTATATATTTAATCTATGATTATACTTCGTGTTATATTATTCATGTGCCGTATTTTTAATTTGAACTGTCATCATTATTATTTTTAATATAAATTATAAAAGTTGAGCACGACTTATTAAATTTTATATTTACGTCAAAAAATATTTTATTTCGTTATTACCAAAAAAATTAATTTGTTTTTATGGCATTTCTATCACTTTTATAACATTAATTACAATAATTATGTATTTATATATATGTAATTATTATAGTTAGATTATTACAACAGAGGCGCATTTATGGGGGGTCAAACTGGTTTAAGCTCATGACCTAAAAAAAAAAAATTCTATTAAGGGAATTGGAAGCAGTCATTTATTAAGGGGTTGTGTTTAGGCAAATTTCTGTTTGGCTTATGTTACAAGGTGTGTTTGTGTGAAATGTAAATGATCGTTAGCATGCGTAAGATCCCCGAACTTTCTCTCTCAATGTAGGCAACAATAACGAAAATAAAAATATAAATACTAAAAAAATTTACCTACCTTATAAATAATATAAATCATAATACTAGTACATAATGTAAATATAATTTTATCTTATAGTTTGTGGACGTGAAATACCATTTTCGCACAACCATAACATCACAATAATTATTATTATAATGTGTTACAATAATATAACCATTATTATCCTATACAAAAACCAGTTATTGACAGCTAATTTTATCTCACCATAAAATATAATTTACTGTTTATTATAATAATTTTAATAATTTTAATTATTATTATAATACTTATTTTAATAAACAGTAAATAAGACATAATGAGAGACAGTAATGTTTATTATAATATTAATTTAATAAAAAATTAATTTGTAATTTTTTTTTATATTGGCCAAACGATACTTTTATAATGTCTTCTTTTTTGTTAATGAAAGACGTTTTTTCTTGTCAAATCGCCAATTATTTGATTCATTTGACTCATTCATTTTAGATTCTGAGCGAAGCGAAGAATGTATTGGTTTTACAATGATGTTTTTTTTTATCTGAAGACACTTTTTTGGGTAAAAATATTGGTCCGATTACCACGAATAGGGTGTACTTTCAAACAGTTCGAAAATTTTATAGAAGGCTAATCATATACTACTTAATCTTTTTACAAAATATTTTGAAAATTGTGACTGACAATTTTTTTTATAAGCTTTTAAAGTTAAAACTACCGAAAATCGGAAAAATTACGTTTTCTGTTATTTTTAAAATTTTATTTCGCGATAACTAATTAGGTTTTGATTATAAGGAATCGAGCATTTCTTTGAGTATTCACATAGGTGTTTTACATTAGAGAAAAAATTTTGGAACTGATTGGTTTATTTATATAATATTATTTTACCACATGTTTTAGATTTTGCATTAAAATGTATACATATACAGAACATGTTTAATTTTATTTGTTTGTAATTTTTATTTTTATATTATAAAACGGTAAGATGGGGGAAGGGTTCGGCTTCATGAAAGCTTCTAAAAAACAATTTGACCTTTTTCCTTTATAAATTGCTAAATACGCCTATGTTTTACATAATGCATAGAAGTATATAAAAGGGTTAATAATAAACGCAATCCCTTTTTTTTATCAATACACAAGTAATTGTATTTTTTCTGGATTGTCTTATATTTTTTCCATTGTTGATGAATCCCGTCAGAAACCGATTTCTTCTGTTCTTCGCGCGATTGCCACACCAATTGTAGTATTAACTTTGCGCGAATTACGACTGGCCCGATCAAACCGAGCGGGTCAAAAATGCGTGCGATATTCGATAATTTTTCGCGTTTAGTGGCAGGAAAGTTCATTGAACTCTCGTCTATTTTAATTGAAAATTATCGGTTTGAGAGTTCCTATACAAACCTAAATATTTTCGTAATTTTTGTATTGTCTATCTCACGTATACTCGTACATGTCGAATTGTCGTTATCGCCAGGCGCGTATCTTGGATAATTTTATGGGGAGGAGAGGGTTTCGGAAACGTTCAATTTAATATAACTAATTTACTAATCACCAAATAACAAATAAATAAATGTATAACAAAATTAAAATTAAAACGTGATATTATAATGGTTGTTGTCGATTCGATTCGCGATTTTTGTCAATTGATGAAACAGAAACGTAATGACGTGGACAAAAGACCAATACGATAGTGTCGATGATTGTTAAAAGTTTATACATATAATTTATTGATATTTATGTATATCTACACTCCACAGTACTACACAATAAATTTTTCGACTATACGGGTAAAATAATTAATCGATGACCTTCGTCTACAAAAACCCATAATTTATGACCCGATTTATAGTGAATACTATAAAATAATGCTAGCGCACACTACAGACTTTTAATCGGCCGACTATTTGATCGGAATCGTGCTGTGACAACAATAATCACCGGACTAAACTGTTTAGTTTACCGCCGGCGCGCACACTGTCGCCGATAGCAGTTCTTATATATTCTTATAAAAATTATTTTTGACTATTATATTATATTATAATTTATATTTTATCAAATACCGACGATAATATCGTTTATAGTATTTGATTTTATTAACTATACTTATATTTAAAATGATAATTCCTAACTAGGAACACGCTGCAATTATTAATATCAATTTATCAGTAAATCAAATAAATAAATAATATTAATTAATACACGCATCTTGTTTTATTTTTTACTCGTTAAAGAGCAGTCCCCAATTGGGTACAGCCACTTTGTACACCTCTCCACACAATATTCTTTATTCAAATTGCTATCCGAATATTCTTTCGGATCTTTTTTATACAGCGAAGGCTGTTTCTCTATTTCATCGATTATCTCTTCTATATTTTCTTCGTATGTTATAAAATAATTAATAAATTTGAGATCCTTAATAATCGAGTACGATATAATTATAATTACGATTATTATTGATAATTAATTATCACGTATGATAATGTCATAAACAAAAGTCTCATTTAGGTCATATTATGACCGTGGTAAAGTGTATGCATGCACTATCGACTTTTTATCGGCGTGTGTGCGCACACCCATAAACTCGTGTGCCCATTAACAAACCGATTAAAAAGTCTGTAGTGTGCGCTAGCTCTAAAATAAAATTTATAGTGAATTTATTAAATCGAAATTTCAAAATCATTAAAAATAAAATTTGTTTCGGCGATAACTGTATTTTTTAAGTTGTTTAGGATTATGGTAACGTTAAATAAATAAAGAAGCATTGCACATGTTTTACTTATTACTTTAATAGTTTAATTAATAATTATCCAGTTTATAACACGACAGTTGACTCGAGTACTTTTCGTTCGATTACCAAACCAGTACTGATTCTTTCGGCGAGCGAGAGCGCGATTGATATAATATTAATACAACAATCGATAAATATCAGTAACATGGGAAATCAAGACACTGTCACCGCACAAAGTATCTAACAAAATTTAGTGATAGTTTTTGAAATATCGCCAATGAGATCAATGACCAATCATTAATAAAATTCATATCATTCGATGACAATTTTTATCCGATTCCATTCACGTATTCAACGTTATTGTAATTAAACCGTTACGTAATTCGACTGCTTTTGCCGCAATAGGTACAATTTTGGAAACAATATGATTTATGCATAATAGCATGCAAAAGTAGCGTTATAAATATTAAATATCATAGTCAACTAACATTGATACCAATCAACGTTAGTTCGAACCATTATTTCTACAATTCCAGATGAAAGGTCGTCAGACACAAAAGAAAAACAAAACATTACAACAGTCGGCGCCCGTGCTCCAGTGACCAAAACCCCTTTTATACTTTCTTCAATTTTAATAATAAGCTTATCGTCATATTTCGGTGATTTCCGTTCTACACGGAATAATTATCGAGAAATATGAAAAATGTATTTTTATTTATATAAAAATAGAATATTAACTATAAATTATAATTGTATTTAATACTATTAATACTATATAATTGATTGTTCACTGGCCGGTTTTTCGGTGCTGCGGTTTGTACGTATTTACCATTATACGTTTTAACTGGTTAACTGTTTTTATAGCTATTTCAAGATACTTAAAAGAATAAATAATAATATTAACGAAACATAAATATGAAAATATTAATGGAATATTAATGTCTAAGTATGGAGTAAACCAATTACCGGCCATATATAGCTATAGGCATGACAAAATAAACAATTATTTTTTATGATAATATATAAATAAAATTCTTTAATATGATTAATTAGGTATGTATTTCTTTTTCTCTATTTTTTACGAATAAAGTAGGTAATAAAATAATACCTTTCAATTTTACAAGTATGATAAATAAAATTCAATCAACTAATATAATAGTTAGAATAAAATACTTAAAAATTGTTTATTTTATATAATATTATAAAGATATTTTTTTTTTTAAATTAGTTGGTAAACATTTGATAACCAAAGTGTAGTTTAATTTTTAGTAAACTAATCAACTACAAATAATATAACTAATATAATATTTTCATTAATAATTAATATTAGGTACTATTTATCTGTATGAATAATAAAAAGAAAAAGAATGTTAATTATTTCTAACTTTTAAATATATCTTAGTTTTACTTAATTTTTAATATGTTATTATTAATAATAAAAAAATTTCTAGTTGAAATATAAAATAATTATCAAAAAATATTATTCAAATTTGATAAAAAATTAAATAGGTAATCTAAAACACAATTTGAACGTTTTATTGTTTATTATCGAAGTTGAAAACGTTAAATATTTTATCGTCTAAACAATAAATTATAAGATATTATATTATAATATTAAAATCAAATTATCTACGATTTTTTTCTTCTATGTATTACTTTGTAATTATTAATTCAGAGAGTATATATTATTTCATATTATTTAAAATTACACTCCATTTAATAGTAACCACAAACCGCATGGTTATAATGATTATACCGAAATTTCAAAAAACGGGAAGGTCGATTCCGGATTTTCTTCCTTTGTCCCTTCGGTCTTCGCAAAAATAAGTGATTTATTATAATTAAGATATGAATGCAATGATATTGCATTCGAAAATACGATTCTGAAATTCAATGTAATAAAATAACACTTTATTACATTTTAGATTCTGTGCAGAGCGAGGAATGTATTGTTTCTACAAAGAGGTTTTTTTTCGACAATTTTTATTATTTTTTTTCTAATGTATGAAAACATTTTTTCGGATTGAAATAATTGTCCGATTTTTACAAGTAGGATATGCTTTCGGTAGAAAATCGTGTCCTATTGGTACTTTATAAAGTTCATTTCTTGAATTTTTTCCAAAGTTTTTCCCTAGGAGAAGAAAAACTAGCAAAAAATGTAAAAAAATTGGCAAAATTGAGATTTTCGTCATTTTTTATTTTTTATTTCATGATAACTAATTGAGTTTTGATCGTAGAGATCTTTTGGAATGGATTGGTTGATTTTTTGGCCAAATATAGAGCTTTGAATTTTTTACAAAAATAATTAATATTAACTACAATTTATTGTTTATCGATTTAAAAATTTCCCAGAAATCTTACTACTAATCAATCTTTTTACAACATTTTTGAAAATCGTGACTGAAAATTTTTCTTTATAGGCTTTTTATTTTTTTTTCTGATATATGAAAACATTTTTTTGGGTAGAAATAATGGTCCGATTACCACAAATAGGGTACCTTTTCTATACCGAATTTTTATCTAATTGGTACTTTATTTAGTTCATTTTTTAAATTTCTCAAAAGATTTTTCTTGAGAAGCGAAAAATTGGTAAAATTACGGTTTCCGTTATTTTAAATTTTTTAATTTTTTTATTATTAATTGAGTTTTGATCGTAAGACTTTTTTGAGTACTAATATAGGTAATATTATATTTACGATTAGTAACATTTTTAAACGGATTGGTTTTTTTATTGACTATATAAAGAGTTTTGAATTTTTCCAAAAATGTTTAATATTACCTGCAGTTTTTGTTTTAAAGGAAAGAAATTTTCATAGAAGCCTACTCATCTACTATTTAGTATTTTATCGACCTTCCCATGTTTTTATATACGAGTATAATATATCTATTGTTGCGTGCCAACTCTGATCAACTTGATCTGTATTAGAATGAATAAAGTTAACTCAACGATTTTAACAATATACTAATTTATTCAATTTTAATTAACTAGGAGAAACAAAGTTTATAATAAAGCAAAAATATCTGACGTATTACGACTCGTTCTTATGTAATCATCTGTGGTGGTGTTCAGTACGTCGCTTCCAGTCGTCTGTCTTATCATAATTTCGTACTTGCTTAAATATGACTTTAGGTTTTCTGTTGACTCCTTTTGGTTGTGCCTATTTATTGATTGTTATTATTTCTTCATCTTGTTATAATTAAAAATCCAAACAAATATGATGCCATATATATTTGCAACTAAGCATTATACCTGTGTTAATAGTTTATAAAAGTTACGATAGTAATTACAATTGCCTATTGTGATTTTTAAATAAACATCATACGACGGATGTTTCGTAAAAAGTTTATAAACAATTTAGTATATACAATATAACATAATATGATGTAAGTATGGTGGTTAGGTATAGGACCTGGGTCCGTAACACTATATATATTATCTAGTTCCTCTATACAAATATTTTTACACAATTTAATATGATCAGTAATAATACGTAAGTTTTATTATATAAAATAATAAACCAACACTTTGACTGATGTAATACATATCATTACATTAAATTTAACTTAAACGTCTTCCATGTACAGTTTCTGTTGTATTGAATTTGTCAATTACAGTTTCAGAATCTATAACTTGATTTCTTTCTATTTGTAACATAGCTATATTAGACAGCTTTTGTGGTTCCATAGTTGTTCTGATACAGATTTTAAGTCTTGTATGCAAGAAAAACTTCGTTCACATGATTCTGTGTTAATAGGTATTGTCGAAAATAGTTTTAAAATTTCAATTAAATTTATATATTATATTATACATTACCGACAAGGTGACAAGTATTATTATTATTGATATCACACTATCACAGCACATATCCACGGCTGAAAAGCCGGAACCAAAAGATACGAATTTAGTAAATCATTTTGATATATTTATCACTTGTATACGAACAATTAAATGCATAAAAATATTATTTAAAATGACGTCCGTGGCGAGTCCAAACGAGACAACCTTTTTCATGAATATTCGACGATGACCCGTTATAGTAGGACGGTCGGTGATGTGGCAAACATCAATATTATTATAATTTATTGTGTATATACATTATATTATCTTAATATTTATAATTAATTATATAAAATTGAATATTTATTATGGTTTCGTGTTGTTACGTAACGGACCGTACGATGACAACAGCTATATAAGATATAAGTTAACATTTTATATAACTAAATTATTAGACACTTCCTAACGTTACAATATATATATATATATATATATATAGTAGTACTTACGTACTATTATTATTCCTAATTTTCATGACTATCATAAATTATAATATATTATGCGTAATCAGTGGCGTGCCCAGCTTAAAATTATGTGAAGCCAAATAATAATCTGTATACCTACCACCCACGTCACATACAGTGGTATACCAAGGGTTTGGTTGAAGGGGTTGAGAGGTTAAGGGGTTATGAATTTCTATTATTATATTTCAAACAATTTACGAATTACATTATTTCAACAATTTGTATTGGTTTACAAAGATGTTTTTTTTTTATGTATGAAAACACTTTTTCGGATAGAAATAATGGTCCAATTACCACAAGTAGCGTATGGTTTCGGTAGCACATCGCGTCTAGTTGGTACTTTATTTAGCTCATTTTTCGAATTTCTCAAAAGCTTTTCCTTGGGAAAAGAAAAACTACTAAAAAATGGCGGAAATCGGTAAAATAACGTATCTGAAATTTTAAATATTTTAATTTCGTGATAACTAATTGAGTTTTAATCATAGTGTCTTGAAATTTTTTTGAGTATTTACGTAGGTGAACTTCATTACAAGAAAAATTTAGAAACGAATGGTTGATTTATTTATTTATTAAATCTTTTTTATTTATTATTTTATAATATATAATTTATAATATTTTTATTACAATATTTTACGTTTTAAATTTTACAATTAATTTAGGTATAACCTGTTTATAATATTCATTATATAATATAGGCAACATTATCTAAATGTTTACAATATAGATATTTATGACCTGTTGATCAACATATAGCATGGATATTAAAATATTAACTTACACACTAATACTAAGTTACAACTTAAAATTTTTTTTGTTAATATGTTATTATTAATATTTAAATTGGGTGTAATCTGCTACGTAAACCGCTGTATTTGCTCTGATTTAACCACCTTCAAGTATTTAATATAAATTGCAACATTATTATCTATATAATATAATTGATGGAAATCTTTTGCATTTTAAATAATAAATTAATTATTGCATTTAATATCAAAATATGTTATGGATTTATATGTCAAAATATTACATATACCGACAATTGGTTTGTAAATAATATATTTATTATATAAGTTACAAACAATTGTATCTCGTCGATGAGTTCACAACGGCTACATACATTCCTAATTCACCTACCGGATGTTAAACGATTGTTACCTTGTAAAAAGTAATAAAATATATTTTGAATTCACCTATTTAAATTTGTATTTACTTAGTTATATCATAGATTAAATATACAATGTATATTTAATCTATGTTTATATATACTTAGTATTATATAATACGTGACTCGTGCTGTTTTACGATTATCTTATGAATTTATACATAATACAATGTATCCTAATAATATTTTGGTAAATAATTAATAACATTAATAACATTAATAATAATAATAATAATAATGATAATAATAATACCGCATTATCATTTTTAGTGTCGAAAAGTATATTTACATTTAAACATTACACAATTACGTGATAATTATCAGATGCGAATTGCCTATAAGGAAACCTTTAGAATTTTAGATAAATAATGTGTACATATAATTAAAAATAAAATTTTAAAATATTGATGCAATAGCGAACAGCAATCCCGATCAAAGTCATTTTTTACCGACTGTAATCAGGATCCCAATATGGTGACTTTATCTTATCGTAACACATTGGGTATTATAGAAATTAGGCACAATAACGACTTGCATTGCAATTTTTTTAAGCGATTTAAAAATTAAATTTAACACAAAATAAAATAAGTATATAAATATTTATAACAGTTACTAACAACTACAACTAGAATACTAGATAAATATAATATATTTAGTAAATACTAAATAGAATGCGAACGATACAGTTAGATACGCAGCTGAAAAATAAAAAATAAAAAAAATCGAATATAATGTGATAATTGTAAACAAAAGAAACGGCTTTATCGCCCGAGTGTAAACGCGTCGATTCTAGGGTAGACCCGTTATGAAAAGCAAATTGAAAGTCGTAAGCATTGAACTCTATATGATAATTGGAATATGCTTACCGGTCATAAGAACAATGTAAAAAAAAACATAACAGTCGTGTTAAAAAATGATAGCTGATAAGAATGGTGTTACTATCTCCTTTATCACACAAAAATATAATATCTATAAAAATACCTATAATACCTATATCTATAAAATATTTAATATAACGTTTTTTTTACGTCATTCTAAATATTAAAAAAAATTGTTTTTCTTCTATTTCAATACTTATTCTTTAATGTATACCGCCTATTAGTTATTTTATTATTTATGCTTTTAATTTAAAAAAAATTGCTTATTTATCATATATTATTTTATTTTAAGACGATAAATAATATTAAAATTTAATATTTGACCACCTTACGTGCTGGCCTACCCCTTATAAACTTGTTGCCTAGCCGCCTAGGCATCATTCAAAGCTACCTTCGGCACGCCACTTGTTTTATATATAAAAAAAAAATCATTTATTATTTTTTATTTATATTAAAAGTATTCTAATAATGTATAATGTTTTGCTATTAATATATACACTATACAACTGCTTGATCACTCAATTTTTGATTTTCGTATCGTTTCTTACATATAATTCTAAAATTGTATAATTTATTACAATATACGACTATTTAACATTTAAATTGTAATAAACAATTTTAAGAAATTAACATATATATATTGATATATTAAAAAAGTGTATTTTATTATAAATTAATATTTAAAAAAAAAAAGTATAATTATAATTAAAAATTATAATTTTATATTTATATTTAATTTATATGAATTATATTTAATGCTAGTTCTGACTGATTGTAATACCCATATCGACTGGTAAAAGGTAAAAGGGGTTTAGCGACAGAGTATATGCTACAGGAATACGGGATAACCGACAGTTGGAACTTTCGATTGCACTAACACTATTGTTTCTAGGACCATTTAATAATGAGATATGTACATAAATAGAACTAAATAAATAAATAAAAAATTATAAATATTATAAAATAATAAATAAATAGACAAAATTGTTATAAAACAGGGATCAGTGACATTTTTAAGGCTATATACGACACTATTGAAAAATTAATGTGCTAAACGACAAACAAATAGCGCTTGATCCTTACTATTGCTTATTGTAAAATTTAAAAATTAAAACAATTTTTCAATATTATTAGTGTCAAGCCATCAAGGTAACATATAATAGAATGGAAAAAAATAATAACCTCATTTTTAAGAATTAATAAATATCGAAGCGTCAAAGTTAAGAAAATATGAAAATTTTGTTTTCGCTCTTTGCGCTCGTTTTTTACCTTTTACCAGTCGATATTATACTTATGAATAAAAGGTTTAAAACGATTGAAATGTGTAAACGTGACAAAAACGAAAAAATGAAAATTAATAATATCATTAAACAAAACAAAATATTATTAAATAACTAAATAACGAAACATATCAAAACGTTTTTAGATTTATTAGAATATTATAATTAAGACATAAGGTACCATACAATAAATATAAATATGATAATATACAATACCTATATTATATTAAATATAAGTGGTAGCATACGTTTACATTTAGTAAATGTTAAATAACATATTATTAGAAACAACGAAATATTTGAATAACGTTTAACACAAAAGTTTTATAACGTTAAAGAAATGTTTAATACCGTTAAACGAAATTTATTTTTCACATGCAATCCCTGCTTATAAATTATAATGTTTTATAAAAACAAATAATTAAAACAATTATTACACCTGTAATGCATGATACTAATTATTAAGTACTTAAAATTAAGAACGTATATTTATTTCTATATTTCTATCGAAATTACGAACCTTTTGTTGAGTCAGCGAGACGCTAATAAGAAATTAAACATCGTGTTGTGAATCGGATTTTCTAAGTCCGATTACAATATATTATATTTGTATTGAATTGAGTTTTAACACGATTAAATAATAAATAAAATATTGTATATTTTATTTATAAGTTTATAACAATGTCGTAAATGTTTGTACAAATGAGCTGAGTAGCAACGTCTAGCACCAAATCTCAACTGCTTTTATATTGATATAAATATTACTCTTAAATAGTAAAACAATACTGTTTTTATCTTAAAATATTAAACATTATGAATGTAATAATTACGATTTTAATTGTAATTATTGTTATACAAATAAATGATTATATTAAGTATGACATTTATCATTGATTATGAATTTGATATTATCAAAGGTTACGATATCTTAAGTATTTTTGTAGTTGCTTATTATACTAACATAATAAATTGTCATGGTAATAATATAAATTATAATTAAATACAAAGGTTCACGCAGTGGCGTATTTATGGGTGTTGGTAGTGAGTGGAGGGGTTGAACACGACCATGACCAAAAAAAAAAAAACAAAATTGCTATTCATAATATTATTTTGCCTTGTGTTTTAGATTTTGCATTATAATGTATCGTATATACAAGAACATGTTTATTTTCATTTTTTTGCAATTTATTTTTTACGGCATTGTAGTGAATCTACAAGTAATACGTTCTACGTTAAGCGACGAAGTCAGTGACACTGTAAGATGTTGTAATTTACTTCGAGGTTGAAAAGAATAAACTTTAAGACTTTTAAAGTTAATTAATTCAATTTTTTAATAACATAAAAAAAATCACACACCAAAATTATAAATGAAATTTGAAGATAGATACTTATTGTATCTACCTGAGACTTAAGTAACGTGCACAGACGTCTTGACATTAAGAATATAGTTTAAATCTAAATCTAAGTTAGTTTACATCTAGTATTTATATTAGTAGACCAAGGGAGTGGAAAGGATGTTTACTACTACCAAATCTCCTTATTGGACCTTCTTCGGATAGCAGTACCTACAATGTTGTTTTCGTACTTTGTTCCAAAATGATGTCGTTCCTTTTATGGTCTGGTTAAACTGCGTAAACAACTTGTTATTGTAAATTTCCAAATTTTTATATTGTCTAAGAGATTGTTTTCTTTTAAACCCGGAGATATTAATTCGCCCACTAGTAGGGTGCGCTCTGTGTTGAATAACAACAGCAGTTGTGTCATTATTTTAGAAACGTATAATCGTTATTTTATATTATATAAATATATATTATTAATTAATAATTATTAGTAAACCACCTGGGTTTACTACAGCATCATAAAAGTTCTAAAAAAAAAAAATCTAAATCATGTTTAAAAATTTCTAAACACGCCTCTGGCGGTTCACGACAATCGTAAAGTACACGAAAATCAGATGTTTTTGGTTCCGCCCGTCAGCGTTGTCGTCGAATCGTTCTAGGAACGATAAATATACATCATACGGATTTTATCCAAATATATTAAATCATAAAATTAAATTACAATAATGTTCGTCGTTATTTAATTATATTCCGTTCCTTGGAAATTTTTTTAACAAAAACAAAACGAAATTAATCCGCACGAAACTATAATAATAATAATAATAATACGTTTTCAGCGCAAAAATATGAGCGTTTCGTTTGAGAAAAAAAAACGAACGGTAATCATACACCCCTGGTACTCCTGGCGCTTATTAACGATGAGTTTCCAGTGGAATTTCATTGATAAAAATATCATTAATTATTATTTCCACTAATTTCGTATTTAAATTGTATTCATCTTTTTTTTTTGGATAAACTAAAAACGTATATTATATCATAATCGTAATCATTCATAAAATATTAGAAATATGCGGTTACTTCCACCCGTCCTCCGTTGAAAAATCATTTCCAAACATGACCACCGTATCGTAAAGCGCTGCTAGTTATACTCTGCTACTTTAGTACGTTGTCGTAGCGGATTATGATCACGATATTTCATTACCGTATTTACGATATTATATTTCATATTTCATAACCTATACAATTATCGTATATAATATTGTACAATTTTTGTACTTCGTGTTACCAGGAACACATAACGTTTGTAGATCGTAGCTAACAATACGCGTACAATATTATACGTAAGAGAACGTAACACGTACGATTAATTGATAATTTTTTTTATATTTCTTTCACTTTTTAAATTGTACTTATTAGCTAATTTAATACAGTTTTAATTTGTTGTCCAATGAATACTATAGTATTATTTGTTTAAATTTCATAAGAATATAAAATCATTAAGTCGGGACTTGGATCATTATTATATAAGTACCAGTATAATTTATAGATAATGCAACAAGAAAAACAAAACGCAATATTATTAATAACAATAAAATTAATCATTTATATCTTTACAAGTATAACAATATTGAATTGTAAAATAAAATTATAACCGTTTAATAATTTCGTTCAGAAAAAATAATATTACAATTAATATTTATCACTTTTAAACACAATTATAATACTTCAAAAAACTTACTTAGACTTTGTTAAAATTTATATTTGGTAACTACCAAATTGAAATATAATATTAATAGTCATAAATCTTTATTAAGTAGAAATAATGTACCTCTATTTGATTATATTTGATTCATTATTAATGTTATCATCATCTAAAGTCTCAGAAAAATAATAATAAATATCTAGGACTATGACAATAATGTTTGTAAATTTGAATATTTACGTAGATTTTTGATGTGCTTTAATTCTAAACTTTAGATTATTTATAATAGAAATCCATTTTGGAATATTAATGACCAATTTTCTTACAAATTTCTTCAAGTTGTTTTCATTAAGTAGGTTTTATAGTTTAATAATCCAGGTTGATCCTTTTTAATTAGAAACCATACTATAGGCAGAGTTGGGCATTATTCGAATAAAAATTTATTCGATTGATTATTTGAATAAAAAATTATTCTTTATTCGTTTATTTTTCATTTGATTATTCTAGATTATTTTTATTCATCATTTTAATTTTTACAATTATCCGTTATTATTCAACGACTTATTCTACATTTTTTATTCATTATTTGGTTATTCATTATTCATTTATTCGTTATTCATTATTCTTCATAGTCATGTTTATTTCAAATGATTCGTAGATAATTTAAAATTACAACTTAATTGAAAATTTAAACCGGTATTTCTTTCTTATTGTTATATTATCTGCTATCAAAAATGTCAAAACTAAAAATCATAAATAATATTTTATAATATATAATAATCTATGAGGCTAATCTAAATAGTTTAACACACGATATCGACATGTTATTTAACCGAGTTTTTAGTAACATTTTTTTTATTAGTTAAAAACAAAGTTTGACACAACTTGATGTTGCTGAAGGTGTATTGATATTTAATTTAGTATAGTATCGACATTTGATATCTCATATCTACTGTGAAAAAAATTTTACAATACTCCTGTGGCGTCTTCAGCACCGGTAGACAGACTTTTCTCTTTTGCGACGATGACGAATTTACCAAAGTCAAATAGGTTGTCAGATGATTTATTTGAGTATAAAGTTATATTAAAATCGAATTTAAATTATGAATTACAAAATAGAAGCTAAAAACTAAAATTAATTATTATTTTTGTTATGATCATTGTTATTATTATGTATATTATTGTTATTGTTGTTATAATTATTTGATATGTATCTTATATATTTATCAAAATTTTTTTACACAAAAATTGGATATTAATCACAATTTATTTAACTAATTTATTCAGAATAATCAATTTATTCATAAGTTAAATTATTCAGAATAATTATAATTTTTTATTCACAACTAAAAATATTTAAAATAAAATATTATTCTTTATTCACAAATTAATTAGTTATTCATGCTTTTAGTTTTTATTCATTATTTTGATTTATTTTTGCCCAACTTTGCTTTTGCAAAACCGCCAAGAAAATCATCCGTAAAAATACACGGGAAATTGCTTCTGCTATTTGTAGAACTCGCGTATATTCATAAATATTCTTTAAATAGACTGTAGCCAAAAAGGACGCAGATACTGTACCGTATGTTATAGTATTTAATTTATAAATCTTAATTGGGTCATTTTTATCCTCCCGCCAAATTATTCTTTGGAAATCGCGATGTTTTTTCTGTAACGTTGATCTGACGGTACATTTTTTTTTTTTTATATCCGCCGAAATCACGAAATTATGTGTAAGAAAACGAGCGAGTATAGGGTTGCCCAACATCCTACATTGGGTAGGACAGTCCTACATTTGTATGATTTATCCTACGTCAAACAACGATTTAAACTTTTCGTAGGACAATTCTATATTTCAATAAATGGACCATTACTATACAGTGTATGTCTATGAAAAATTGAAAAAAGACCTATTTATAAGTATTTCATTATTATTATAAATTGTTTTTAATTTTATCATTGATTTAAATTAATATGCGTCTTGTTATATGTAAAAAAATAATTTTTTATTTATGCTTGTATATACTACGGTTGTATAAATATTATTTTAGATTCTGAGCGAATCAAAGAATATATTGGTTTTACAAAGATGTTTTTTTTTATGTATGAAGTCACTTTTTCGGGTAGAAATAATGGTCCGATTACCATAAGTAGGGTATGCTTTCGGGAACAAATCGTGTCTAGCTGGTACTTTATTTAGCTCATTTTTCAAATTTCTTAAAAGTTTTTCCGTGGAAGGGGTAAAACTATTAAAAAATGGTGGAAAATCGGCAAAATTCCGTTTTTTGTTATTTAAATTTTTTTAATTTCGTGATAACTAATTGAGTTTTGATGGTAGGGACGTGAAAATTGTTTTGAATGTTAGTATAGATAATATACAAGGGTGGTACAATTTTGGAACGGATCGGTTGATTATTTAGCCAAGTATAAAACTATGAAATTGTTTCCAAAAATGTTTAATGTTTCCGGTAATTTTTCATTTATCGCTTTGAAAATTTTGTCGAAGTCTAATTATATACTACTTAATCTTTTTACAAAATATTTTGATAATCGTGACTGACAAATTTTTCATAAGCTTATTAAAAGTAAAAGTTCTTGAAAATCGGCAAAATTACGGTTTCATTATTTTATTTCTTGATAACTAATTAAGTTTAGATCGTAGGAACGTAAAATTTATTTTAAATATTTACATTCGTAAATTACATACGTGGTAAAATTTTGGAATGGATTATCAGTATAGCATATTGTAATACATCGAGTTTTGCTCAGAATCGTATTTTCTAATGCAATATCATTGCATTTAAATCTTATGTATAATTAACCACTAATTTCTCCGAGGACCGAAGGGACGAAGGAGAACGTCGACAATCGACATTCCCACTTTTTTTTTATTTTGTTTGTCTTCATTAGTTGTATTATTGCATTTTACAATTTATATTGTAATTTATTATTACTTATGATAATTTATGTTAATAAACTTAATTTTCTTATCAACTTAAAATATGTATCTACGATTTGGAGGAACCATAGGCCCTCATTTCGCAAGGAACCGCTACTGCCTTCACTACCCCATTGGATATGAAAAATATTGTCCTACATTACATAATTTGAAAGTTGGCAACTCTAAGTGAGTATTTAGATTAACATATGGTAGGATCCTTTAAAAGGACGTCGTTTAGACTTAAACCGTTTTCGGTTTTCGTTAAAGCGTCGAATACGACATGAAGCTTGGTGGTGCTACTGTTCGGGTTTTGAACACTTATGTTAAAATTTGTTGTTGTTAATATTTTTGCTTAAAATAGCACATTTGTCTGGGTATGTCGTTGTCTTCTTTACCGAAATTCTTCATATTCTCGTATGTAATTCACGTAACTTTCTTTTATCACGGAATTCTTTTGAAATCGCCGTTCTATGACCTAAAATTGCTGTTTCTTGATCGCGTAGGATTTTCCTAAATTCCCGAACTTAAAAGTTAAAACTTAAGTATAAAATAGGGCTATAAAAGGACTATTTTCGGGCTCAGGATTACAAATGTTTGACCAAATATATAGTGATCGAGACGAAACAGGCAGCATTTAAAAATTTTGCCCCGGGCAGCAAATTGGTTAAAACTACGGTACTGAAAGGCTAATTTTACGAATAGGAACGGTAGTATAGATAATATAATGAACCAAAATGCCGCACAGTGGTTCAAAAACCAAAGTAGTTGGCCAAAATTTTAAATTTTTTATTTTCTTTAAAATAATTTATTATTCATATTATTAGCATAAAACCTCGTCTATTACATATATTATAATTATTTGAATATAAATTTAAGACAATAAAATAAATAAAATATTATCGGTACTTATAATATAATAAAAAAATTAAATTGTACTTATTAAATATGTAAAATATTTCAAAATATATATTATAATTTAAAAATATAATATTATAATATATTTAATATAAGATAATTTGAAATATATAATATTTATTTAAATGAAGAATAATAAGAATATAATATAGTATTATAATTTCTTATTATTCTTCCTCGCTACTGTCAACGTCATTTTCACTACTACAATCAGAATGATTATCACTTTCGACTTCAATTAATAATTGTTTAACACCCGGATGTAAAATTATTTTTTTCTTATTAAAATTATTACTATTTATATTACTTATAACTGGATCTGATGACAATAATAATTTTTAAAATAGTCTGTATTAATATTGATCCTTGATGATTTTTTACTATAATTTTCCCTATACTTTTTTATATCTTTATTACGGGCTTCCTGTGCTTCTTCACGCATTTGTCTAAAGGGTAAAATAAATGATTTTGCTATGGAAGCACTATGCATTAAAATTTTATGCATACTTGGTGGCATATAATACCAATCGTATAAGTTTGTATACATCTGTGCAGTTTTCCAACAATAATTACCTAATTTTTCAAAATTTAAATTACGACCACATGATAAACTTTGTAAAATTATACTAAATCTTTCAATTAATCTTTGATCAATTCCCGTTATATCAGCAGATATTTGTTATTTTTTAAAAAATCGTCTAGTCGTATTTCCGTCATTACTAGTGCCAAAACCGGGTTTTGGAATATCAACAAGTAATCCTAATTTTTCCTTGAAAGAATTTTGGATCTTAACTTTTCTTTCATTTAGAATCAAATCATTCCCATCTTTTTTACATGCCTTAAACAAAAAAAATACAAATTTGTATTATTTTTTATCTATTTAATAACTGTAATTACGTATGAAAACTAAATCAATATATATATATTTATATACATTAATTATTTACCTTTACAATTGTGTATATTATATTATAATATGTTTCTAACTTAAATTAATAACTATTTTATATTTTCTTTAAATATGTAATGAATAAGTGCAATAGAAGATTTTATATTATTATTTTTATATTGTTCATCAAATGAATAGCTATTAAATATAATTTTTTTTTTTTTATTTTAACAATGTGTATCGTATATAATTAACTTGTAGTTATAAATATAAACTAATATATCATTTCTTAATTTTAAGAATTATCAAATAAATACCAAAGGAAGTTAATAAAGATTTTAATTATCTATATTATGGTATGAAAAAAACTAATATATATTCAATATTATTGAATTGCTATGTAACATATTAATTTTATTTTACTCTATGCTTACTATATTGCAGCAATATTTTCAATTTCAGTATTAAAAATAATAAAAAAATTGCTAACATATAGATGAATTTGTTTATAACTTATAACTATTATATTATTCAGTATTTACTAAATATAGTAATTAAAAATCTAATATCAAATTTTAAAAATTAATTTCTAATTATTGTTTTTAATTTCTTAAGAATGAATTTCAAAAATCAAAATATATTTTACTTTTTATACATTATATACATAGTTTTATACATGAATATTATATTATATATGCTTATAATTATTTAATTCATTTTTTATATTTTATTTTAAATATATGTTACTAGTTATTACCTTCCATTTTTTAAAATCCAAACGATACGATATATGAAGAAGACACTCGAAAAATCGAATATATGCATGTAGAGTAGAAAGCCCGAAACTATAATAATTCAATTATTTTAGTATAACGTTTATAATATAACTATAAATATTATTATAATAATTATTACTTAAATGTAGATATATCTTCAGTTTTTTCACGTAATAATTCCAAATTATTCATTTCTGATATTTTCGTACCACATACATAACATTTCATCTGTTTCAGTTATTGCATTACATATCTACATAAATTATAATATAAACTAATAATACATATTAATAGTAAATAATATTATTATTTTATTATTTTATTACTATTGTATCATACCTCTCCGTCAATCATTGTAAAATCCATTCGAAAGTTTACTACAGATCCAAAATCATTAATGAATGGTGAAATATTACTTATTTGTTCATTAATATACTTTTCTTCTATTTGAATGGCATTCACAGTTTCCTTAACATACTGTAGACGAATTGGTCTACAGTACCGAGTAGATAAGCATACTAGATTTTGCCACTCAATTTCACCGTTAATACCATTTAGCAAACGCAATGGTACCAAAGAAGTTACAAGCATAGATTCATCATTGGTACCTCCAGATGTAATTTGTTTATACATCTGAAAACCAGAAGTGCCATCATAGGTCCACTTACAATATAATGTTAATTTCATACTAGTATTATATTGTATGTTTGAAATACTTTTTAAAAGTCTATGCGCTGTATGATTAAGAAGGCATTGTAGTTTCACCTGATAAATAATTTTAAATATTTAATATATATATAATTTGAATTACAATAATTATTAAAAAGAAATATATAAAAACTATATAAAGGTATTCATTTACCTCACATTTTTCTTCAGTTATTAATATGTCATTAGAATAAGTCTCAGTTTTCGCAACTAAAATTTTGTGATACGATGGGTATAATTCAAAATGATGTTTTTTTGCATTTTTTCGAAGTAAATTGTATTGTAATTTTGAAAGTAATGAAGAAATTATTAGAGAAAAGGCTTCATCTGTACTCAATGGCGTAGGTTCGTTTTCTCGTTTTTTACTTAACCACGACTCGCAAATTTTTTGTCCTCTTGTCGGAGAACTTTGTGTAATTTCTTTTACTAGTTTTGCTGCATCTTCATTTCCATGTTTTCGCAAGACCATTGATGTAGTTTGGCTTAATTCACCTAAACTAGATAATTTGTATAGATTTTTACACTTACGTCTTTTTGTACGTTCACTGCAATTGTCATAAGTTAAAACTGGACGACCACAAAGTTTTGTACCATATTTATATTATTTAAATTAGTATTAAATTATACTTACAAAAAAAAAAA